>JAKELK010000046.1:0-447264 GCA_021525775.1 Lactarius deliciosus | reverse complement strand
CTTTCTTTCTTCCGGCTAATGTGAGCAAAAGACTTGATTTTATCGGGAAACTGTGAGTGACACCTACACTATGTGCGAGTCAAACACAGTGACAAACGTCTCAAGATACTCCAACACTTCCTAGTGAGCCTCAACAATCGCATCTACCTCCGTGACCGTCTATCATCCGAAAACCGCGATAGCGCCGGCCCCACGCTCTCCGACCGGGTTCGTACTGAGGTCGTAACATTGACCCGCTTCTCCGGAGCCGAGCCGCGGTCGAGAACATCAATGAGTAGTGACACTTCCCGGCCGCTGGACCTAGATAAGGGCCATGGCAATGATCTAGGTCCAGATATACCTGGTACGGTGCGATTTTCATATTCCAGCTGCCATTCGATTCTGAAACGCTCGGTTTCGCTATTCAGCAACAGCTTAGAAATTGCCGTCTGCTTATCGACGGTCCCGGGAGTACTAGAACCACGGTGGACACGATGATGCTGCTCACGACTGAGATGGTGTATGAATAGTGGCAACAGCGGGGATTGTGACTCGTCAACTTGGCGAACGGTGGCATCATTTCGGGTATAGCACCTGTGCCGGGTCGCACAGGTTCTGCGTAGACTGTTGTGAATGGACCCTTATCCCTACCTTACGTGGCATACAGTGTGAACTGTAGCAACCTGTACTTCCCCGACGCGTTCGCCTTACCCTGGACTTACCCGGCGGCGCCTCCGATCATGCACATTAGTAGCAAGCGGTGCATGGGCGCAAGAAGTTCTCTTTGTGGCCCGGCATCTGTAGTAAGCACTTGAAGGAGCGCTGGCTTGTGGCGTTTGTCTTCGAAGTGAAGACGGGATCTGTACTATCCTTGACAGTTGGCGCTGTCGCCTTTGGTGGCGTGAGAGGCTTTCGGGGCTCGGGGATGGCCGTATCCAAGGCCGCATCGTTGCCCACCGCAACGTGGCAAGCTGCCACGCACACCGCCATCCCCCGGAAATGTCACGGTCGTTGGCATTTTGTATCCCCTCCACTACTTTCCATGAAACAATTCTACCCTCCAGATTGCTAGTCATAAGCTATCTGGGATGGCTGTCGCCCAGCAGGTGCAGTAATACCACTTCTTTTTTCTGACGAGTTCTTAGCTCAGGTGAGGATAATATTCTGGGGGCAGTGTAGTTGGATACCATATCTGACCAGCCTCCTATCTTTGGGTATTTATATTCCAGCTGACGCGGTGACCCACCTACATCACCCCCACGACAATTTTCACATACCACAATTCCTTGACCTGGGTGCAGACGACGTCAAGAGCAACACACTGGTTATTAACGATAGTGTAACGGTAGCAGAAAAGGTCAGATCCATTGTGCGGGCAACGTAGACGTCTCAGTGAAGTGTCCGTTATTGGTCCCGTCTTCGCTCATCATAGGGTATCTATCACGACCGCAGGCAACTGATTACGAGTGCCTTAAAAAGGCTCTCTTCGCAGAATCCATCCACACATCACAACACCGCAAGCGACCACGTTACCCCAGAAAAATGATATATTCCAACGATAAAATATATTCGAAGCCGGCTCTGGGGAAAGCCTACCTCGATGGCCGTCGTCTTCCGAACCTTCCTATCTCAGGTTGCGTCATAGTTTGTCCGGAGGTCTGCACAGGGCCGCCTTTGAGCTGTCGCGTTACGTTAACAACTCTCCTTTCACGACAAGTTCAGGGAACGAAGACCACCTCAGAGTTGTCGCCCACTCAGACTCAGATACGACGATTACGAGATGAAGAGCGGAGGAGGATAAAGGTCCGGCCATTTAAGCGCTCTCGAAGCGAAGGGGATGTAAGAACGCGTGCCATATTCGTTATATATAGCTTACTCATACTGAGCCCACAGGAGCGCTTGCGCTTGACTTTGGTGGTTACCAGAGTTGAACGTGGATTGGCGGTTGAAGGGGGGCCAGCGACAGGTCGCGCTGTCCACAGCCTCCAGCCACATCTCCGTTGTCGACGAAGGTGGTTCTCGCGTTGCGCACTTTCCTCACTTCTCTGTCATGGCATTTCTGGCCTCATGCCGTTTTACTTCAAATGGGGGTGTCGCACGCTTTCATATATGCTTCATATCCTCCGCACGCACACGGTCCTCGCACGACCTTGCTTGGGGGTTCTACCTCGGTTGAATGACAACCCTGACAATAACGTGCAAGGATCGTGTGTGCTGGTTGGTGAAAGGCATGAAAGTGTAAGACATCTCCCTTTGGACTGGACGTTCCAGGCGAAGTGACGTCAGAAATTCCTTGACTGAGAAGTGTGAGAATGCATAGACTAGTGAACCATCGTCGAGACGATGGCGATCAAGCTGGGGCATGTGGGGATCGCCACTTGGCTCTGACTTTACCCCCGTCAGTCGGCGTTCAACTTTCGGATCCCTTTCAAGGTGCACAAAAGCCCTGGGTTAGGGCTTCCAGACGATGTTGGTCAAATTCCTATCAGTGGCGAGCGTAGTCTCATTTGGCCTTAATGATGTCTCCCCTCTAGGGTTCTGCGGAATTCGCTCAAGAAACGCTTCAACACCGCAACTTTCTAGGTATTCCCCCGTCCTCTGTCCAGGCGTGCGAGAGGGGATTATTATTTATTTCGACACACTCGTCCTGTCTCACTGTAGCCCGAAACTGCTAATTTATAGTTATGTTTTGTATTGTATCGGGAGCAGAGCGCGAACATACCAATGACACTGTGGGTCCCTGTGCGTGGACTCTTTGATGCACTCGCGTTATCCCTCCGAGCGACATGGAGTACACGAGCTGGCTTAGGCCGTTGGCGAATCCAGTCTCGGGCTGAACTTCACATTTTTGAACGACCCATTTTTTCTCGGTATTCCCATTATGTGGTGTCACTTTATACGTCATCCAATCGTTAGTTACAGCACGAGGTCAAGACGATACCCTGAAATGGCGGGCGTTATACAAGTTGCGATGGGACAGCTCGCCCTCGAACTGGTTCAAATCCCGCCAGAGCGCAATGCAGACACCCAAATCCGAAGACAAAGCAAGTAACATAGGTAGGAGTCCACTGCATCAAAGGCCAAGGTTGCCAAGCACAGAAGACGTTCTGGAAAGGGTATTTACCAATCGAGAGCATAGGGCACTTATTTGACTTTCCCCATTTTTGGCGGGAAGCGGGAAGCGGGAAGGACGACGAGTATAGCACTATAATCCGACCCCGGTCAAGTACCTCTTGTGTAGATATCGAAAATATGATCAACAGCAGCTCGACGGTGCGCAGGAGTTCATTCCGTATCGCTTCAGGTTTATGCACTCAAATGTGCACGTTTTCTGTCAGAAAACACGGGGTAACGAATACAAGATATCAGAAAGTGATTGCGCATCCCGAAGAATAGAGACGCAGTAGGTCAGCCCGTGCGATAGGCGCCTATAGCTTGGCAGCGGCCGCGCCGACCTTGCCTAATCCGACTGGAAGTTGATACGTTCAAGTTGATGCTCCACAACCTTGGCCCACGGCGAACCCAGGAAGTGTTGCGTGTGGACGTTGTTAGCACGACCACAGCTTCTGAGCACCACACTTGGCACCACATGTCTCCGTGCGTGATCATGCCAAGAGATCGTAATCGACAGATCATTTATCCCCGCCGATTCCCCCGGGCCGGTGCCACATTCCTCGGAGCAGGGTCCTCCGGGTTGGCAACTTGGCTAGTATGTGTCTCGTAGAAGAGTCGGAAGGTCTTGATGTCCACTTAGGGCAGTAATGGGAGCTCTCACACAGTAAAGTACCAACAAAGAAAAGAGGAGATTAAGTCGCGGTGTCTAGGACGGCTGAATACTTGGCGCGGATCTTTGTCTACTGCAGTGTACTGTACCCACTTCGAGCTTCATTTGGCGCCCGATGCGAAGCTGACGTGAGTCGGTTCGTGATCATTACCGGTAACCGGTAACATACTGTACACGAACCGTTTGTGCGCCATGCCACGGCAGGTGATATATTTCCGCTTGTAACCTGCGCTATTTTTTTTTCTGCATCTAGATCATAGGGGATTGGGCACCAAAGTTACTGTGAGGATGCAGACGACAAGATCAGGGTTGTCATTGGCGATGCACAAAAGTTACGCCGGCGCACATGATTTGCTGTGAAACCATTGCACTCCACTCTCATCCTCATTGATCCTTGGACAACTGTATAGACGCCACTGATGCGCAGTGTCGGGCTATCGGATTAAACCCTGTTTTCAGGTGCTGAATACAGCCTAACAACGAAGCAGGGTTTCATATGAGAAGTCCCCAACGTGGTTGGTGCTTAGGCACCCTATTCGCGTTTACCCAGTTTCTTTGTGTGCATAGGCAGCCCCGTGTTAGAGTGCTGGATCTAGCTCCGCGTGTTCCTGAAACAGCTGTTAGCCCACCTCCTCTAAGACTAGGAGCATCGTATGTCCGGAGAAATGTCAGATGCAGGAACGTTGATAGACTGATGTACTAGCCATGGAAGGTAAGGTCGCAGTAGCCAAGGTCCGAAGCCCAAGGTCCAGGTTTCTTAGACGCGCTGTTGGGAGAAGCAGATCAAATGCAGAAGAAGCAGGGGAGTCAACAAACAGTCGCGACTTGCTGAAGACTGAATACTGGGCGCACAGGCAGCGGCGACAGATGGAAGGCCAGAAACGGAAGAAGCCGCGCACTTTTATGTCGATTGTTATGTCGATCGGATAGTTACGTGTATACTGTATATGCAGGTTCGTTCTGACTGGAGGGCTTATATTACGCCGGGGACAAAAACATCCGGGCCTCCCTAGATTCTACCCTTGACAAATCAGTCCCAGCGCCACGAAGAACCGAAGATCAAATCATCAAGCTACTCGTAGAGATCATACTAGGTATGGCACCAATGTATCGGGTGGATGAGATGGGAATATGTCGGAGAGTGAGGTAACGAGCGACAGACCTGTGACGTGTGGGAGGAGAGGAGCAGTCAAATACTGTAACGAGAGAGCTGCCGAGAGTAAAGTCGCTCTTGTCCTATGAGCGGTTAGGGATTGAAGATTTGACCCCTGGACCGGATAAACGAACACCCGCTGACTGCGGTAAGTCAAAATCTCCCCTATCTAAGTCATGTAAGACCGAAGAAACAAGCTTCAAGCTCAATAAAAACACGTGAAAAACCTGCGTGGGGACCATGAGTGTATTCCAAGAACCAGGTCCTTACGAGACCATTACTTCACTTGTGCGCCAATATGTTACAATCCCCACTCCACGATGCAGGTGATGAACAGAAATCGCTGGCCAAGAGCATGTGTCAGTGAAAAGGGCAGAAAGGAGGTATTTTGAAGTGCCGAGAACCACGGGCAAGAAACAAACACGGGAGGATCTAGCTCCATCCCCTGAGGTACTAGAAGTCTTGATCCGCGCGATGACCAACAGACCCGCAGAAATACCGCGATCGAACAGACGAACGGAGCTGTCTGCGCGGCCAGCAGCGAAGAATGTCTGAGGTGGGAGGATCACATAACATAATGGGTTAATAATTCCGAGCTGGGATGGGGAGTGTTCAAAGAAAAGTGTCGAATGACAAACGCTGGGTGCCATGGATTTCCTGGTGAGGTGTCAAAGAGACCTCTCCTTCGGAGACACCGAAATCCGAATAATGATCAGATATCAGAGGCACATGGATAACTGGGATGACTAACTTGAAGGTCTGTATGGCATCAAGACCTGGACAAGCGGTTTTCTAGGGCGTCAAAGCAATTCACGTCGCGTGCCAGTGAAAAAGACGTGAGGTCATGAGGCTGCCACGGGCACTAGCGAGGTTGAGTGATCTCTAAAAACAAAAGTAGGACGTGAACCCTCGACCTAGAGTCCATAGACAGAGAACAGTCAGAATTCATAGCTCTCGGGGTCAGAAGTACCGCAAAGAAACGGAACCAACTAGAATAACATAGAGTCTGCAAAATGTCGCACGACCGTGACCAACCGCCGACTCGGACTCGGAGCAACCCCCATTGGGCTTGAATTTGATTTAGAGTACGCAGCCGATCCCCAAGCTGCCACTCAGGCTCTGACATGAGCCCACTGGCAACACGTCGCCATGTCCAGAGCCGCCAGGTGTTGCTTTCTGACATTTGTGCGACTTTCGCGGCTGCTTCTTTTGATGGCGTGGCGCCGGACAGGCGCAGTTTCCCGCGCGTTTTCATAATAACTCTCGACTTCACGATTCCCATTCTCATTCCACCAACGCAATCTACAGTAAACCGATGCTCATTTATCACGGCGCTCGTTATCTGCCACGTTCTGTGCGCTTCGTCGGAAGAAGTGGGACGTCGCCTCGCCACGATCCCGTCCGTGTGAACTCAGGGCCACAATCGTGTCAATTTATCCGACAGATGTCCAGTTCCCCAACGAAGCACCTCTTCTTTGTTTATGCCCCAGATTATGCGGGTCCAGGGAGGCTTGATCACCGCTTTTCCGTTCGCGGGAAACACCTCAAAGGCGTGGACGGGCTGCTTGAGAATGGGGTCATGAGTACGTGTGACGTTCGCTGTCGTGTGGTGCGCCACGTCCCAGCGCAATGACCCCTTTTACCGCGCAGAGTTTGGGGGCGCGTTTTTGGCGCCGGAGCTCACGGACGAAAAAGGCAGGAAAAAGATGATGGGATCTGTCGTCTTCTACGAGGCGGAGAGCATCGAGGAGGTGCGCAAGGTCGTCGAGTCCGACCCCTACTATACAGATGGCGTGGTGAGAGCCTGCTATTCCTAGGTCATCGCACAACTGAGTCTGACCCCGTTGGCATAGTGGGACAAAGAGAAGCTCGTAATTCACCCTTTCGTGCCAGCGATGCACTGGCCGTCTACGTAGCGCAACACATCGGTCTGTCATGGGCTCGTCCACGTCGCAGTTCCAATTCCGTCATTTCTTTTATGCTGGGGTATCGTGCTGCTCTCTATGTATACTTACCTTTCTTGCATCTCAACGATAACGCTGTGAATGACACGCACGGTCCACGGACATTTGCCTGGCTAGAGAATGCCCGTGAACGCCACCTGCCCTCGTGTATCCTGAAAATCGATTCCGGTATATTGGCGTACCTGCACAGAATGCAGAGGGGATTCGCCCTCAGTCCCCCGAAGGGTCCTCACCCGTTCCATACCTCTCTGTCCCTGCATCTAATAATAGTCTCTTATCACTCGATTTTCTTGGGCGACCTCCAGAGATGCCAAGCCCCCCAGCCTCAGGATTTGCCGTGCACTGACCATACCTGGCGAGTGCCTTTTCCGCCCTCAGATTGGCACCCAATGTTCAAGGCGATGGCATCACATGAGACCGGTACCAAGCAAACACCGGTACTCCCACTAATCCCACGGCGCAGAGGCCTGTATGTCCGCAAGTGAAGCTAGCAGTTATTGTAGCCGGTCAGCCGTTCAACAGAGTTGGTGTTCGAGCTGTGACAAGCAAGGCATATGGTGACGAGGATGCGGCGACAGCCATTACCTCGTAGCACAACCCCAGCTGAACGAACATCGGCGTTGGGGGGGAGTGAGGGGCGCAATAAATTGGTTCTCAGGACATTCTGGGGCTAGGTTCGGCGGGGGCTCCCAGGCATCATCCAGCCCGCTGGGTACGTCAGAGGACGTGCTGAATAGGCTCAATTTCGACCCGCCCTGCTCCATCTTTCTGTCTCGCGTTTCTTTTTTGGAAGAACGGCCGCTCCTCCTCGCCGCGTTGGTTCCTTACGATTCTCAGGCTGCCAAAATTTGACGCATAATCTTGAGCCGCAAATACAGGATTACAAAACAATCATTACTGTCTTGACCCACGGTTGTTCGTCGCCAGGGGCGAGGAAGGCTATCAGCTGAGGCCATTACCTGATTAAATGCTGCGGTAAGCGACGTACTGTACATTCACTCAATGACAATATTCCCACTCCATCCCTCCTTAATTATCCCTCAACTTAGATGGACATAGCTGATCAGAACGACTTCAAGGGGCCCCGGTGGACATTTCGCACGGGGAGCAATAATCGTATACTCGGCGTACCCATTGCTCGCAGGTTATCATATCATCACGATCAGAGGAAACTCCGCAGGAAGAGGAGGACCAGAATTCGAGAGAGAACACTGACAGTATGAGCAGCAGCGACTCGATACGGTAATGATCCCGACGGTGGACCTTCGCCCGCCCCCCGCTGATGCGCCGTTCAACTCCGCGAACCGGACGCACAGCGTGAACCACTGGCACGTGCGTCAGGCCCGGGACACGCAATTGGGACTTGCAGTCCTCGTCTTGGTTCCTAGGTTGGACAAATACAGTAGGATGACTCAACACGAGGAAAAAAACTCTCATGTGAGCGCCTTGCCTCCCCCCTCCCCCTCTGAGATATGAATTCGCGCTGCTGCGATGTCCCATGACGGTTTGATCATGCCAATGCTACTTGAATGTGACGACGACATCGTCGGTGACGATTCACCATTTCGTCAGATGAGGGCAATCAGTCAAGTCAGACTCAAAGGGCGATTTCAGATTTTGCGCATGTCCCTGACCGTCGCAACTACAGCCCTGCACCGCAGCAGCACTGGCGCTCGGTCAACCAGAAGAAAAACAGTTCCTGTGGCGACCGCTGACGACCACAGTAGTCCTATAGGAGAACATAATGATAACGACGATACAAAATTTATCATGGGTCCGAGTGCTCAAAATGCCCCCCATCGCGGTTGTCACCCGACGGAGCCAAGGACGGAGCTCCCCTTCCGTCGGATCTAGGATCTAGTAGAAAGTACAGAACCGGCAATTTCCGGCACGGGTCTATAGCCGGTGGTGGTCAGAGCGACGGAGCCAACGACGGAGCGCTACGGGCGACGAAGATGACAACGATGGCTGCATTAAAAACTACGTCAGTAGCGGCGCCAACCGGTATTATCGAAAGCTTGGCAGTGGTACATGGGCAGTGTGCACACAATGCGATTTGTCAAGTTCCTTGTGTTCACCACCCCCGAAGAAAACGCGCGAAACCCCGGCAGGCCCGGGCCCCTGATCCGTAATACAAACTAGTGCGAGTGCAGGCAAAGGTGCAGGCAGCCGCGTGAATTCCAAACCCTTGTCCAAACCAGCGAAATGAAGCTCAGTGTGTGTGAATGATGCGTGAACTGTACCGGGGGCTGAGACAGAGGCTCATCTCGAGTGCAACGAGACACGCAGACCCATCGTCGTCTAAATGAATCACGTACCTGGCGCTGGCGCTACCAGTGCGGCCGCTAGCTATATATTAACGCTCCGGGAAGTCCTCCTCCGCAAACGCCGACGGCCGGAACTTCCAGCTCGCACAAAACACCATGCATGACTCAGTACAGTACTACAATACAGGCTTATACAACACAGTAAAACTGATACTGCGACTATTTACTGTGGTAGCGCCCGATGGAAATTGTCAGTGGAGCTCGGCTAGCTCGCAATGGCCGGGAAGAGAGGCAGTGTCTGAGCGGTGATGATCCAGTCATGATACTGATGGAAAATTGACAACGATACAGTAACTCCTTCGAACGATCCGAGCTGACGTTAACACCGACCGATATTCAGTCACGGAATTATCGAATATCTATCTTTTCCAAGTATGAGAGGGAGGGGCCAGTATGACAAAAGAAGGGTAAAGGAGTGGGTGGTGACAACGACAACGTAGTCACGATAAATAGACCAGAAGCCCGATATAATAGGGGGGTCAATAAGGCGACACGGCGGACGGAGAAGGAATACACGATACAACGCCTGCGAGTAACTCACGCCAACCAACTAGTAGGGACAGACCAGACATCGTCCATAAGGGATCATCATGACACCATCAAAAGGGAGTTAACAAACGTAACACGCGCAACGACGGAAGTAAACGCGCGAGTGATCATCTCCAGAGGCGCACAAAGAAAGAACGAAACCACGCAAGAAAATGGCGAGAAGAGGTCGATCCACGGCAACAGCAAAAAAATAAATGGAGATGGGAACGCGAGCAGGAAAAGACACGACACCTACATCAACATCCCGAACCCACCATTGCCACCACCGCCGACAGCGATCGGTGCGCTGCCCATATTAGGTTTGAAAGCATTCATGCTCTCCATTTCATCGCGATGCCACATGGTGGCGTCAGTACTCATCCGAATCCCAGAAGTCAAGACGCCCGGCACCTCGTAACCGCCAGGCTGAGATGAAACGGAACCTGGGCGAGCGCCTTGCGGGGATCCGTACGCACTGCCGTTCATGCTACTGCTGCGGTTACGTCCGCCGAGTCCAGAACCGATTGAAGATCCGTCTTCGCTGTCGACGGGACTCCCGTAAATGTGCTGTGATGGGTGTTGTTGGCGGGGCAGTGCCTGATAATAACCTTGTTGGGGAAATGGCTGTCCTGCGCTGGCTGGTGGGGGACCATGCGAGGTCGCGGGGGGTGTATACATGCCGTGATGGCTCGCAAGTTGCTGTTGAAGCTGCTGGGTAACGAAAATCTGGTTGTTCCAGGCAGCAGGCTTCTCAGCCTCGGGCGGGTGGCCTACGTTAAAGTGCATCTGGTACTGCTGCGAGGGAACGTGGGTTTGTTGATCGTAAAGGGATGTCATGGCAGGGTTCTCAAATGAGACGTTGGGAACATTTTGCGCGATGATGGGACGGGTGTTGGATGGGGGGCGAGGGAGGATATGAGCGAGTTGCGATGCACCAGGGTGTTGCAGTGCGTTGTGCGTGAAAGGATTGGCCGCCGACTTCATCGTGGGAACGGTCATCATGTCCTCGGCTTCTTCCGGGATCGAACGGCTGTTGCCGGTTTGAATGGGCATATCGTCCTCGTTATCATAACCTTCGCCGTCCTCCTCCTCGTCCATGCCAGGAATGGAGGTCAGAATCTCTACTTCCCCACTGAGGACCATGGCAAATGCTTCGCTGCGGACAGGTTCTTCAACACGAGGGAGGTGGGCGCGATCGCGCCATTCATTTAGCTCGCGACGGACAGCATCCGCTTCGAGCTTGAGAAGGCGGAGCTCACGGGAAGCCATGGCGCGGTGGCGGCGAGAGGCATGGATGTGAGCAATGGAAGAATTGACAATCGCCGACTTAGAAGGACGGCGGATCTGAGATAGGTTGGGGAGGAGAGCGGCAAGATCCTTGAGAAGGAGAGTAAAAACGTCTGGTTAGATATCGATATACGGTGGTCAGATGTCAAGAAACATACAAGGAAGCGCCCATTGAGAGTCTCGCGTCTCTGGCGTTCAACAGCGTTGTGGGTGGCACGCCGCTCAGCGGTGTTGGCCCGTCGAGAGGGTTTGCGCTTAGCCTGGAGACTGTTCGAACTCAGAGGACCGGAAAGAACATTAGTGGCAGGAGAGCAAGATTGGTCGGAGGGTGGGAGGGCCAGAGTTTGAACAGGGTTGGTAGGAGAATCGGGCGTCTGAGGAGCATTAGGAGAATCGGCGGAGGCCGAAGACGGGGAGGAGGGAATGGGAAGGGTCAAAGCCATGGGAGCAGTGCAAGGGGGAAGGGGGAATAGATAACGGCGTGAGGACGAGAAAGTACAGAGAGTAGGCTGTACGTGAGGTAATTTTGAGGGGAGGAGATGCAAGACGGAGTCGCGATTGCTCAGCGGAATCCGAGGTACAGTGAAGAGGAAGAGGAAGACGCGAGCGAGAGCTCAAGCGGGTGTATGAAGTGTCGAGGGGGACGATTGATTAATCACGCAGTCGCGAGCAGCGCTCAAGCAGACTGGTCCTTTGAGGGGGGAGGCGGGATAGAGGAACCGGCAAGGGTCGCGAGGATCTAGAGAAAAGATAAGACAGAAAGGGAAAGAAATGAGTGAAGGGGACGCACTCCAGGCGTTATCCTTGTTACGGCGAGGTTAATCGGAGGGGAGGAGTGGAAGAGGAGCAAAGAAACGAATGTTGCTCAACTCAAGAGGACCATAAAGTGGAAGGGCTCAGGCGGGGGGTCAAAAGTAGTCAGAGCCTCAAGAAGCTTGATTACTTAAAGTCCCACATAGCCTTTCGGAACTTGAATCGTTTCATTCCCCGATTATGCGGCACGTGCCTGATCAACCGGCCCGTCGGTTGTATCCCTTCTCCTTATCGGGCAGGCAGATCTCCTCTTTGTCTCAGCCCCAAACAAAAACGGACAAACGACAATGCCGCTCTCCATGTTTCGTTATCTGGACGTATAGTAAACTAGTAGTCGTTGCTACATGAACTAGTTGGGAGGGGCCTATTTGGTCCCGCTTTGAGTATTCTCTTCTTGATGGAGACAGAGGCTGTGTTGTTACGACCCGACAATCGCGCCCCTGCAATTGAAAAACACCTGCCTCACCGTACTATGCAAATATACAATACAGTAGAATCGAGTAATCTCCTCTCCATTTCGGCGGATATCAAATCCTCCTATCTATATTCTCCTCCCGATATCAAGCACCTCTACTCTCGGTCTCTCTATACCTATCACCACCGAGAACCAGACCTAATGGAACGTTCTGGTTTACGTTCTGGTTCCCGGATGTCGGTAGCTTACCAGAACGGAGTTCGTATAAGGTTACGATTCTCGAAGAGCTCGACCACGCGACTTCTGGCGCTCTCTTGTCCTGGCCAGGTCTCACGGACCTCGCGGACAGCGGCGGGTGGCGATGTTAGGAGTTACCGAAATCAGTGGTCGAAGTTGCAATCCTGCTAATATGGCTGACGCAAGGATAACGCGCCCGAGTCGTAATGGCGAAGCTAGGCCGTGCTTCCGTTCTCCCCGTCGTTTGGTGGTACATGTGGCCTCGAGTCGGGACAGGTTAGTATATATGATAAGTGTCAAACAAGCTCGAGGACAATCAGGTGAGACCCCCAATAGGTCGATCTGGGACCCATCAAAACTAATAGGCCACGATAGCTATAAGCGCTCGACCGTCGTCATCCCTTCGCTGCTATATCGAATTCAAAAAATCAGGCTAGATAGAGGGCCGCAGGAGACATCTCAGTACCATCGTGTGGGGGAAGGAACCAAATTAAACAACGGACAGGCGGGTAGAAGTTGCCCCACGGAGCCGCAGAGGCCGCAAAGGAAGAGAGACAACTTGAAGTAAGGTAGACGAAGCCGAAAGAATTTCTGTTAGCAATCCTGTGTGCGTGATGGGACAGGGAAGGTAAAGGGGCGGGGGACCGATGACGGCAGCAGGCATGGCCGTCGACATGGGTCAGCAAATCAAGAGTTGCCTCACCGTCTCAATTTGGTATGTCCTGGCTGACTGACGAGAAGGGGACGCCCCCTTAGGTCTGTCCTTTCCGGCATCGGCTTCTGATAGCTTAGTACAAGCAGGGCTTCCCTCGGCCTCGCCGGGCGACTTTTTGGAACTTCTTCGCAACAAAGAAAAATGCATTATGAGCGGAGGATTCACCTCAAAATTTGGGACCAGCTCTCTTGAGTTCGCTCCCCTTAGCGAGAAGTGGCAACCTGCCATGATCGCTTGGTAAATGACTTGTATGCAAAGGTCAAGTGGGTCGACCGGGTCACGGACTCACGGGGCCGCACTAATAGATGAAATTATCTCGGTAGGGGGCATGCACGGCGTTTGACAGGTGTTGGTGTGTAACAGCTAATATTTTTGATGGGGCCAGACACTGAGAAAAAGTAACCCCTCACGAAACAAAAAAAGAAAGGTTTCAGAGACCGTGATCATCGTTACGTACGGGTATAGGTGTGGCACCGTATATGCGTGCTAAATGTCGTTGACATCGACGTTGCAACGCAAATGAACTGGCGTGGCTGTGTACGAACGCGGATTGTACATGTGACTATTGTAACTTACGTACCCTTGTGCCGGGCAAGACGCGAAAATGCGGGTGTTCCCATGACCCGGCCGTGGACGTTGTTACCGACCACCGGACTGGGTTTTCGTTTTTTTCTGCAGCCTGAGAGAGTATATTCATATTTTGGCTGAAAGATGCCCTACTCGCAACTCTTGCGACGAACTGCGCTCAGAGCGTCGTCGTCGTCATCACTCAAGCGCCTGTTCCTAGCAAAGGCAACTACAACAAGACCATACCATGCGGCCACCTCTGTTCTGCCATCGCTCGTCTCGACCGCATCTCCCGAGTTCCAGGCACGCGCAAAGGCAATGGACGAAGTCGTCGCTGACCTCGAGGCAAAACTCGCGAAGGCGCGTGAGGGCGGGGGTGAGAAGGCTGCAGAACGGATGCGGAACAAGGGCAAGAAGCTGCCGCGCGAAAGGTGCCGTACTTCTCCATTCCATTCTGCACTGATAGAGGTGCGAACATTGCGTAGGTTGGCACTGCTCCTGGACCCTCACTCGCCCTTCCTTGAACTCTCTCCTCTGGCCGCGCACGAGGTATACCCGGGCGAGTCCGTGCCTGGCGCGGGCATTATCACGGGAATAGGGCGGATATCGGGGCGGGACTGCGTTGTCGTCGTTAATGATGCCACCGTCAAGGGGGGGTCGTATTACCCGCTTACAGTGAGTCTCTTGCTCATCTGAGCTTACCCCGCTATTTTGGCGTCCCACAACTAGCACTCTTTTTCTGTAGGTGAAGAAACACTTGCGGGCTCAGGAGGTCGCTCGGGAGCATGGCTTACCCTGTGTCTACGTCGGTGCGTCCGAAATTATTTTCGTAGCGCCGATCCCGTTCTTCCTCTCAGACTTTTCATGCGTTCTAGTCGAGTCGGGGGGCGCTGCTCTCCCGCATCAAGCGAACGTACGTGCACGCATATATCCACCTTTTTCCCGCTGACGCGCATATACGCAGGTGTTCCCCGACAAGGAGCACTTCGGGCGCATATTTTACAATATGGTATGCCTTTCGGATCTTGCGGGATGCAACGGTCTGAGTAAGACGGATGTTTCATGGGTGTCTCGCAGGCCCAGATGTCCGCGCTTGGGATACCCCAGATCGCCATCGTCCACGGCATCTCCGTCGCGGGCGGCGCTTATGTCCCCGCCATGGCGGATGAAAATATCATCGTTCGAGAACAGGGTCATATTTTCCTTGCTGGGCCGCCGCTCGTCAAAGCCGCGACGGGAGAAGAGGTCGACGAGGAAACCCTTGGTGGTGGTCTCATGCACTCAAGCGAAAGCGGCGTGACAGATCACCTGGCGCGTGATGACGAGCACGCTATTTCCATTGCGCGAGGTATTGTAGGTGACTTGGGCTACGCAGGCGGGCGCGAGATTGCTGTATGTTAGGTCCAAACTATCCCGCCACCATCTCTTGTTCCTCGAATGTGCGAACATGCTCACATCGAACTCTCTTAGCCGCCCGCTCTTTCAGAAGACCCACTCTATTCTGCGTCCGAGCTGCATGGGATCGTCGGTACGGACCTTCGCCAGCCATTTGATATGCGGGAAGTCATCGCACGTGTGGTGGATGGGAGCCGGTTTCGCGAATTCAAGAAGGAATACGGGCAGACTATTGTGACGGTTCGTGCAATACCTCACCGGGAGCTGGGCTACTTTCCCACCGCCCCTTCTCTCCATGTGTGTACGCTAACCGCTTGCCGACACTGACAGGGTTTCGCACACATCCACGGTTTTCCCGTGGGCATTATTGCGAATAACGGCATCCTCTTCTCGCCCTCGGCGCTCAAGGCGACCCACTTCATCCAACTTTGCTCGCAGCGCTCGATCCCGCTGCTCTTTCTCGTAAACGTCACAGGGTACATGGTTGGTTCGAAAGCCGAGAAAGGTGGTATCGCCAAAGATGGCGCGAAGATGGTCCGCGCGGTCGCGTGTGCGGATGTCCCGAAGCTGACTGTCATCGTCGGGGGTAGCTTTGGCGCCGGAAATTATGGTACGACTCTTTCCTTTTTGTTTTCCACGTTTCGTGACCATCGAATCCAACCCCTCCTGTCTGAACGTTTGTTTCGTATGACTCGTGATAACAGGAATGGCCGGCCGGGCGGTAAGTTGCGTTCTTGTAGTCGGGCGTTTCCCCCATATCCGAACTGATGCGCACTTGAAACCTACGTATTCAGTACTCCCCCCGATTCTTATGGATGTGGCCTGTAAGCGGGGCTTCCATCCTTGCGTGTCACCTGGATCCGTGCTAACTTTTCTGGGCTGGGTCTTATCTCCTCGTTTGTCCTTTTTCCCTTCAGAATGCTCGAGTGTCTGTCATGGGCTCCGGTCAGCTGTCGCAGGTTATGCAATCGGTATCACGGTCCGTCCCTATTTCACCGCTCTCCTGACCTACAAACAAAGCCAACGCTCGCTCTCATTCTGCGCATGCTTTCAGGGACCCCTCGCAGCATGCGTCCCTCAAAGCGGAGATTGAAGCACAGTCCGCTTCTCTGTACGCGACCGCGCGGCTCTGGGACGATGGTATTATCAAGCCGACGGAGACACGCGACGTCGTTGGTCTCGGTCTCGCCCTTGCCGCCCGCCAGAGCGCGAGGCCATCTCCATCTCGGCTGTCATTGGGATCTTCAGGCAGGACATGGGATGGAGAAGGCAGGGGCTTCGGGGTCTACAGGATGTAGTCATACCCGTAATTACTAGTAGCTGCATTCGTACATACTGTATACAATACACACTTTAGCAATCAGCGGGCAGACCCTTCTTTTTCGCACAGCCCATCCCTCATGGACCGCCATCCTGGGTCTTTTTTTTTGTCTTGCTACATACAACTTATTTCTTCCCGAAGCTTCTTTCGGCTAACCCATTATAGGAACGAGACATACCCCGACAAGTCTGGGATGTGCTGTTGGCATCACAGGACAAGCCTGGATACAGCGCCGTGGTAGTACTATTAGCACGTCTAGCGCTTTCTCTTGGCAAGCGTTTATTCCCGAAGCTACGGATAGGTTGCCATCACGGCGATGTGGCGGCGAAGAACCTGTATTGCACTAGGTATTGCACCACTTGGCGCCTACAGCTACTGCACAGTGTTACACCCTGCGTCCAGCCTGGTCCCGTGGTCCCAGGTCAACTAGCCTCAGGTCCAAGACCCGACTCGGCTCTGGATGCCTGGTATCGTGATCTGTGCTCAGCGCTGAGGATTCGACGCCACCCACCATGATGGGACACGCTTCAGGCCCACCAAGTATCGAACAGCTAAGTGGGGTCCTCGCACTGGCACATGGACGCACCCACGCCAGTGGATGGATGCACTGGCACGATTGTACGGTCGGGAAGGGAATCGTGCTGCGCGCTAAGATAAGCGACAGAAGTCTGTCTGACAAGTGGTAACCCCAGAGGGAGGTATCTGGAGACGGGTTTGCTTCTTCTGTCTTCTCAGAAGCTACAGGCTGTATTGGGGCTGGGAGACAAGTGCTCAGGGCATCTATCTGTGTGCGAGTTTTTTCTGTTTTGTTTTGTCCCATGCTTTGCCTGACTCGGAATGGGAGATGGGAAAACGAGGCTCGCTGTTTTGACCCACTCTTCCCACTCCCCACTCCCCCCCCTCTCTCATCCTTGCTTTACGTTTTTTTAGTGCGAGACAGCGGCGCGGGCGTTACTGGACGCAACTAGGGGAACCGTACGTCCAAGCATACATCATATAACGGTAGTGTGCGGGGTAACTCCTCTAGTACAGCAATTTTCCGCCAATTGGCGTTTTCCCTTTGGAAAACTCTCTGGCCCCGAGTCATCTCTCCGGGGACCGCCGCTTGCAGTGACGAGATAAAAATGTGTCGCTGAAGGGCCACACGATTCCGGCATAGGGACTGGCCGCCACCGTAAGGGTCATCCATGATCCCGCCGTGTTAGAGAACGACCCATGACGATTATACTAGTACTCTATGATAGCAACGTCAGCATGACAATCCTGAGAGCGTTGTGCTCAAAGGGGATCCCCCGCGTGGTCACCCCAGCTCGTCCTGTAAGTCCCTCACATAACTCACCACTCTTCCCCGTCACCAACCATCATTGCTTGTGATTTCGAGTGCGGCAATTTCGAAATATTCGTGTCGCCCTCGCCCTCGGCGTCATCGCAAGTGTCGTCAGACTGCAGAACCGATAATCGCAGCATCTCAACGGGAACGCTCGTGCGCAGCCAACATGCCGTTGGCAGCAATTAGTTATGTTATTTGGTTCTCACTGGACCTTGGGTGATCTCCGTCGATGCGCAAGCCCGCCGAAAAACGGACGGCCGATGCGGACGGGGGGGACGTGTCATTCTTGCTTTGTATTGTACTAGGCAGCTGTCACAGCGGCACCCCGTACATTGTCCCCAAGCAGCTCTGTCACAGAAGCGGTTGTGCGCAAGCCTGAGGCCCCGTGGTTGTCGGAACAGCCAGCTCACGCAAGGTACGTCCTGGGACACGGATAGGACACCCTTGTTGGATGGACAGGAGCCAAGGTCTGCCTTACCCTGCCGCCTATGGAGGACTGTCTGGTCACTGTTGGGTAATAGGTCGGGGCGTCTGCGCTGATACCACGCAATACGACGCCCGCGGAAGTTATCCGCCGCCGAGTTTCTGACGACTACCAGTGTCAGCACCACTAGGGGATTTCTGCATCCCGCTAACAACATAAGCATTAAGCACCACACTTCGGAAAGAGTAAAGGGAGCGTGTAGGTAGTGCGGTAATTGTGCATTGTACTGACTTCATTAACTGAGAGCCATTGTAGAGCACTACTAGAGCACATCTGCTGGAACGCCGTTGGGCCGGCGTCGGTACGCACGCAGACACATACCCCAACTGTTTCAAAAGTTGCTACCAGTCTTACAGTTAACTATTGTAGTGTTAGTTGGTGCCTTCGGGGATGCGACTAGGCGACTCGGACAACACGTAAAACGAGAATGCGATGTTATATGACTGAGCGAGCTGAGCAGTTCGGTGAGGGGTCGCGGTGCCCAGTAAAATTTCGCGAAGAAACAGCGGTAAGGGTGTCCAGACAGGAGAGCGATATTAATAGTACATCGCCGCCAAAACAGTGAGTTGTACCGAACCAGACCCAGGTGCATGTCTCATTGGTACGGTAATGACGTCGTACGAGAGGTGGTGATAACCCATGGGGATTAATCAATATTAATCACTTACGTACTTGGTCGACCACTGTGAATCGCGGAACACCGTCTGGGAACAGGTGGGGCACATTACGGAATGTAGTGTCCGAGGTGAATAAGTCGCGAAAACTGTGTGGCAGCGAATGGCGTCTTTGGTGCGTCTACTCTACAGTACTTTGGGTCCAGACAAGACACAGAAACAAAAAAAGGCGGGCTGTCCTTGAGGTCAGTCGAGGTTAAAGACCGTCGGACTTTCGGTTGTGGCCGTAAAACGTTGATTTTGTGTCACGTGTGGGTGCCAGCCTGCGACTCAATCAATCTCAATTCCGAGTTCTCGTAAACGGCTGCTCACTCAGCCCTAGGTACTGTAAGTCAAACCCAAAGCCTGCCTGAGGAAATGCCCCCTTACTGTCGATTTCCCCAGGCTGCCCCGCGGCCTTGCCCGCGGCAGCACATTTGGCTAATGCCACGCGAGCAGTCCGTCGGGCCAGGGCCCAAATTTTTAGGTATTATCTGCGGAGAAAAACTACGACATTGACTATGACATATGGTCTCGCATTCGCAGATGCGAGCATCTCACATATAGATAACCCCAATATCAAAGGGAACATACATATTCTTAATTTATGCTTCACGATGCTGGATTGAACTCGCCGATTCTTCACCGGTTTACTCTTGCTTGACTGTGTGTTGACATCATGCCATATAAAGTCCCGCGGTTCACCATAAAGGCTCTGCCAGTGCTACACTGCTGGGCTCTTGACGTTTCAGTGCTTTGCTCCTCGGATATCTAGCCCTTAATTATGCGTTCCCACCGGCTCTCTGTGTACTTGCCGCTTCTCTCATTGGAAACTTCGCGACGCCTCCCACAACCCTTTGGGATGACAAACCTGTGAAGCACAAGTGGAGCTCCACCCCGTCCAACTGGGAGCCGCCGGGTCACCCTCCTGCCGGCACCACAACCGACCCCCACATTGCGCCAAAGCACCACAGCGAGAACGGCGCCTTGAGCGAGTTGCTCTACGAAGTCTGAAATCCTAGACACCCAAAGTACATCCTTGCCATTCCCCCGCTCGCACCTGCACTCATATGTTCCGCTGCTCCGTTTCAGATACGACGCATACCTGGATGAGCATTTGAAGCTTAGAGGCTCGAGTCGGAACTCGAGTCTTTGCGACGTGAGGTACAACAAATCCATGCCCAACAACGTCGCACCAACAGACCGCCGGGTTAAATACGGGTCCAATCTCTGGTTCCTCGGTTGAAACATATGGAATTGGCCGTCCCCATCGACATCACGTGATTGGTCATGCTACGCCTTATCCCTGTCCTCTTGCCTGTTCTTGTTCCCGGCTCTCGTAACTGTTGAGCATGAGCTCGGCTGTATATTGTATTTGGTATTTCTTGAACCAGAGTTGGTATGCCGTAATATAGTAAGAGGTATAGACATCATCGCAAGGGCCGGCACAAGTCCTGTAACGAAACCTTTAATCACGAGGGGCAGCAGTCACGGTAGAGCCACCACACGGGGGACCACTTCACGGCGCTGTGCGCCGCGGGACAACAGCGAGAAAGATGGGGTACCGAGAGGGGATTGCACCGACCAACGCCGCGGCAACTTGTCAAGAAGATGCAAGAGAAGACGCTGAAATAACGACGCGAAGACCTGACTTGCGAATACACCACAATTGTCCTCGATTAGACAAGGATTATATTGACACAAATCGTGGAACTGGTTTATTGAGTAGAGGAGGGGGTAGCCTAGTAGCTACGCTGAGCACGGATGGGTTGATGTCACAAATGTCACGGATGTGTGACGATGCATAGTTTGTCCTATATTTATTGCATCCACTGCTCGCCAGCGTTATGAGCTGTCCAAACTGCGGCGTTGGACTTGGTGACGCAGTAATACGAGATCAGCATTTGCACAAAATGAAGTGGCGTAAAAACTTCGAGGCATTCGAGCATACAGTTGCTGTCACGGCGGCTGTGATCGTCAAGGACAACTTGAACACGGTCACATTGACGGCGCCGGACGAAGGGTCTCCTGCGACACGCTACCGTGGCACCTTGGCTGCGCTAGAGGGGCACCGTTCGGTCTGTCGTCGCCGTTATTTAGCTCGACTCCCAGCCTTTGCATGTCTTTCTAGCTCCATGGCGTTTCTTTGAAACAGCACTGTTGACCGGTTGACCCCTGAGATATATCCCCGAGAGCCGACCGAGCCCGTGCCTCCGCTGATGTTCGAGGCAGAAGGCATCGACTGGTATGTGCGAAATCCTCGGAAGTGATGTCTTCCAGCCGGAAAACGTGATACGTAGGGTCAGTTACGTCGTGTTTTCGGTTGTCTCTCAACAGCTGTGCTGCCTAGTCGCCCGGTGACCGAAGGTGGTGGAGACTATGCCGATCGTCGTCTCCCCTCTTACGCCATGGAAGTGAGCCGGCGAGGAAGCGATTTAGGCTAACATTTGGCCTATGCACGTGGCGTCCTCGCTTTGTGTCCCCAACGCTTGTAAATGGCGCAGTGACAGGCTGACAGCTAGTTATTCTCCGAAAGCTGCGGCTGGATGCGGATATTCTATATCCAGACGCGTAGACACAAGTTCACCATGATGCGAAATATCACACGGAGAGTCATGTTCCTACCGACTGACGATCGTCAAAGATCACGAAGTTGGGACTTCTCCCTTCCTGTGGCCGGGTTATAATACAGGGGCGTCTCGCGATTTCGGCCTGTGATTTCGCTCTCGGCTCAACCTCGATCTCGACACGCAGTTCGATCGCCATGTGCGACTCTGCAGGACTCCTTTGGGTATCTTGATTTCCCTATGCGCTGCAGCGCTAGTCTCTCGCCTCGCGTTCATTTCGGCCAATGTGTCTCGGATTCGACCGCACCAGTGGCCCAAGAAGCCAGAGAAATGACATACTCCGAAATACCCGCGAATGAAAACAGCACGACGAGAAGACGGCGAGCATACGCAAACTGCAATTTTTCTATTACGATTATTGTAAGATGGAGATAGTGTACGGTACATATTAGATAGACAATATATTACAGGTGAGTAAGTTATAGTCAGAACGGGAATCGCAACGGCGCGTGTGGATCAATGTGCAGTCTGCACGTGGGAATGTCAGTATCTTTTCTGCCTGCAGAAAGGGAGGGAGCGGACTCACCTAATAGACGTCTGGTTTGGATTGATGTCGTGATCGGCGCTTGAAATGATGCGTGCACGCTTTCGTTTGTAGTGTGCAGGAGGAGGAGATAGAGTCCGAGAAATACAGAATAGTGGGGTGACGGGGTCGGGGGAGTCACTGGTCGGGGGCGGTGGTGCCAGTCCGTGTGTGAGAAGGTCTTCGGCAGTGGGGAGCGGATAGATGATAGGATGTAGCGCCGGTTTGCCAGGGTGCTTCGAGGGAAAGAACGGATCGCCCGCTGGGTTCTGGCTCTTAAGGCGTACCTCATCCTCGCGCACATCACTGAACGATATTAGATCTACTTCGTCGGGGGGAGTCGAGTTGCGCCTGGACTCCGACTCTACGAGGGTCCTATCGTCTGGGACCGTCTCAACGTCGAACTTGGCATCGGAGTCGGGGCTGGTGGGGGAGGGCATTACGGTGCGACTGTCGAAGGAGTCCCGTCGGCGGCGCAGAGCTGCGAACATGGTTTTGTGCATAAATGCAGCGGCAGGGTTTACTGAGAGAAGGTGGACGAGCTGGCCGAGGTGGGGAACAGAAACACGCATCGCGTGGCAGAGGAAGGAATTTCTGGAAACGAAAACGCAGACGCCGCACCGCGGCAGGCAGGTTCTACTTATATTGCGCTGGGGAGAAGGGCACGGGGGTGTTTGGTCGCCTATATAGCTCGTGGCAGCGGCCGCGAGCATTAAGCATGGGCTGCCTCGTGAGGACGTGACCATGATGTGGACGCTGCATTGTCACGACCTAATGGAGGCTGGAGGCCTGGCTCGCCAAAGCGGCACCGGCGAGTGATCGAGTTTTCGGAGGACAGCCTCATCCCGTCACAAGTGACACGTGGCCGCCACCTCCATACTGTAATGAATAATGACGCCGGTCTCATGGAGTCTTTGAGCTGCCAGTCTGGGCCCCCTGAATGCCAAAACTGAGGCCTGCCATCCGTTCGAACCATGTAACGACAGCTGCGACGCGGCGCACGGCAGCATCGCTCGTTCCGAGACGCAGGTCTGGCCGCAAGCGCAGGTCCGCTGGAACGGAGGTGCGTGGCATCGTGCGGTAACAGATCTCAGCGCGCGACCGGAGGTTCGGTGACGCGGTGAGGGCCAGCGTCGGTGCGACACCGTCGTCTCTGGTTGTGGTAGTAGCCATTATGTCTAAATGTGAACGCAACATACCGATGGTCAAATCCGGATCAGTCAGCAGGCTCGGAGAGTAGCACAATCAGGCGCACTCTCAAAATAAACCACATCGCCGCGACGCATGCCTACTGCTTGTGTCGCGCCGCCCCACGCCTCCGCGATTTCCCGCCATGCGGTGAGCTTACATATTGTGCTCGTTTCGTCACCAAGGATGAGACGCAGCACGGAGATGATGCGTCCAGTATCTGGTCCCCGCCGAACGGTCACGTCGTCGGGTCCATCAACTTCGAGCACGGTGAGCAGCAGACACACATTCCCATTCGCCGAGGCCAGCGCAGACAAAGCGCTAAGTGAGAATTGAAACTCTGGAAACCGTGCGATCGACGAGGTATCAGAATAGTAGTAGCTGTCTTGAGTTTCGAGATCCTGCAACAGTGATTGCATATGCGAAGTCGAAGCGTCCGGCGGTGGTCTGCTCGCGAATTCGCTCCTGCCTTCGGGTTGGGTTGTCGCGACCCAGGTCATTCGATCTGGTGATCGTATAGTCAAGGTCGGTTGTAGATACGGAAATTATTGTCATACCCCTAATATCGCGGGTCAAGCCCTCTTCAACTACCTGAGTATCCCCTTCTTCCTCATCTTCGTCCCCAAATATGATGTTCTCGTACATAGCCGAGACGCGTCGACTAGCGGCATCAAGCGCGGAAGAAGGGTACATGTTTGGCAAAAGCTCGAGGCTCATTTTCTTTGACAATTGAGCCTGAGATGGATCAGGGGTAGGAGTGACTGTGCGCCATTGATAGGAGCTTCTACCGTCATCACTAGATGTACTCGTACTCGAGGGAGAGGGTGCTCCAAGAAATACAACGTATTTCATTGATCTCAGGTGTGTTGAAGCCGTGAAGCTGTGACTCAGCCGCCAAACTCGAAGGCCCCACAGAGAATTTACGAGAAAGCGTAGAGGTGGTTGAAGTTAGACTTAAAAGGCGAAAGATATAGAGTTTCTACGTCATCGGCCACGGCGATCAGGATGGAGCTTGCCAACTCTATCACAGCAAACGTTCTCTTTGTCTATCCCTTTCCCAGTCTTACTTTGCCCGCTCCGATCACGATCTATGTCCCGATCCCACTCACGGCCACGCCCTCGGAGTCGGTTCCGGTCCTCCCTCTCCCTTTCCGACGGCGATGGCTTCCTAGAACCGCCGTGCGACGGGGACTGCGAGAGAGACGACGAACTACTCTTTGACTCATATTTGGGGTTAGGACGTGAAAGCTTGTGCCTTTCGCCGTTTCCATCACCGAACATCGTGAGGGAGGTAGATAGGGCTCGACGGTTCCGCGTTTCTTGTTCCTGCTGGCGTGTTCTCCGGGTTCCAGCTCATCCCGCGCAGGAGTGCTGCACCACCTCGTGACTGTCATCTCCTTCTGTAGCAAGAAGCTCACGTATTGCACGCCAGTCTTCAGTTTCTTCAGGCTGTTCCTCAATGACAGTAGATAATTCGATAGTTTTACCCGCAGAGGTGTCCAAGCGCGTGCGCTTGCGAATCTGTATGCCTTCTATTTGCGGCCCAGCATATATAGTGTCCTATGTTCCAAGTCCTCCAACGCTTCCATCGGCGCCGGTGCCCGCCCGTTCGCCAGAGAGGACGTATATTTGGCCATTGACACCTGCTCTCTGCCTCCTGGCGAGTTCTCACCAATCTCGGTTTATTAGCTGGTATGACGAGTAGTCCTTGCGGCCCCGGTATAGCAGTGGCTCTATGACGAATCGCCGTGGCTGTGATGAGCTACAGACCCCTGCACCTTGAGGGTGAGACCGTAATCACGTACTGTGGTACCCCGAACCAGTCAAAGCCGGTTACAAGTTCGTCCGTAGTTCCGTTCTCGGCTTCGTCGCTTGAGCCGACGCTATCGGGTACGCTCAATTTTTGTGAGCTGCTTTCAAGTGTACTGCCTGTGGTATTACCAGTAGTGTTGCTATTGATAAGATGGCGGGCAGGGCCAAAGGCAGGCTGCTAGTAGCACTTTAGCTAGCACTTTGAAATGAGGATACCAGCACCCGGACTTGCAGATGTGACTCACGACTATGTAGTGGGTATACTGATGGTGAATGAGAGCTTTGTCGACATTGTAGTTGAGGTCGAAGGAGAGAAACGACTCGGACAACTCATACTTTGCCGCGGCGGCGGTGACCAGCAGCTCCTAGAATCGGACCCCGGTCCGGTTCTAGTGCATAAATAAACAACGAATCGGACCGAACCGGAAACTGCACATGTCTCTATCCACTTCTATCCACTATCCACTATTACAACAAAGATCGTGCTGGTCGCGATAGAAGCGAGAGGACAAGTTCCTCTTGCACAGCTACCGCGCACATGAACCATGTGAGGACGAAAACTTTGTGGACATAGGAAGGACATAGGTCTATGCGGAACCGTGAATGACTCGGATAACGGCGAAGCATGATGTGCTCAATGCGCAGCACAGAGCCCGACAAGCCAGCATCTGCCATCGATGCAGTGGAAAGTCACATCAAAAGTAAAAAAACGAAGGGTAAGCCCCAGTGCAATGGTCCCACCCATCATAATCCGTACACCCCGTCCTATTGACCGTGAGAGGGGTGTAATGTGTCGATTACACACTCGGGGTCGTCTGGAAGCAGATAGCATTTCCTAGGGTGGGACTGGATAGTGAACCGCGCCGGTCAGAACGTTGGTAACAACCGTGACGGGAGTTTCTACTTACCAGAGACCAGCGAATGCTGGTGTCGCCGCCCTTTCCCTCACCTAGCTCCACCGTCTGGGCGGCAATGGTGCAGAGCTTGGAATTGTCACTTGTTGGTGTTTGTGACTGTGACTCAGGTACGGCGAAACGGAGGGACCCGGATGATAGTGCGGTGGCGTGGACTCGGTCGGAGACCGTGAGGCAAGCGCTATCGCCATGTCCGGGTGGTTTGTGTTCACGGAAGTAGATGCGATTGTTGAGGCTCACTAAGAGCGTATTAGAGTACCTGAGATATGTCTCAGCATTTTGGCTCGAACACGGTGGACAATGTGTTGCTCACACTTTCCCAATGACCTTAGTTCTTTTGCTCACATTAGCCAGCAAAGATGGGCGCAGCGACAGTCCAAGAGAACGTACATGTACATATAATATAGCTTATCCTGGGAATAATGTGATCGCGTCAGACGATGAGTCGTAGCCTATCTCGGTCCTACTCACGGGAAAGGCTGCATAAAGCACAAGGGTCGTGATGGCCAAGCCGGCTAAACAGCAAATTAGATGCACATCCTGGTAGGTGTTCCGAGGGATAGGTACCAGTAAGTGTGTTTGTCTCGATAGTAAGTCGTACCACACGAATTAGTACGAAGCTGGAGAATTTGCTACTCGCACTTCTGAGCTGTCCAAAAGAATCTCGCTCGATGTAGTCAAGGGGTAATAGAGTGATGGCGTACTAGCAGCGTCATTGCCACCGCGATCAGAATGTCTGCCAGGGCACTCGGTATTGACCATAACTAGTAACACAGCAATGTATGAGGTGGTGTGGCCGCTTCGACCGAAGTGAGCGTGCGTACATATACTGCAGTCTTGGAAACTGCATATCCCCCGACCATGTGCGACTAGATTCTAGGTAAGCCAAGACATTTCGGTAAAAGCGTGCATGGCACTGACTTCGATCCCTAGCCACGTCCCTGCGACTGCTTGAGTCACCGCACTCTGTATTTAGGACATGTCAGTAGCCTGAAGAATACGGGGATAGCCGGGTATACATACGACAGCGATGAGCCAACAGATCCACGAGGATCGTTTGTTCAGCACCCAAATTCGATAACAGAAGTATCCTTGAACGATGAGCGAAATAACCGCCCTCATGACGGGGGAGTCTATGGAGGAGAAATGGGAATGCGCGAGGCGCTCTACATCGCCAAATCCATCAACAAACCAATAGTAGATATCAGCCCCAGTCAGTGCAGTTTGAACGGTCTCCAGCACGAACACGAAATAAGCTGCCCAGAGGATACTTTGACATCGCAGAGCGTCTGCATAATGTGGAAGACCAACCTAGAAACTTTACAGATCGCCTGTCGTTTGGAAAATTGTAGCTATATACGTCTGGACGCGGGTAAGTGGAATAAGCTGAGGTTTTGAGGGACAGGCGTCGTACAAATCTGGACGCAGAGAACGCCGTACAAAGCCCAGTTGAATAAATGGCCGAACAGCTGCATAGATTGTCGAGGATATTAGTCGAGTGGACAACATAATGAGGCAACAGAATGAGGCCAGGCGCACAAGAGGAGCGGCTCTGCAGGAACAATAAGGTGAACCATTACTGTCAGTAGCACAGTATCACCAAACTCGAACTTACACTTTGACTCGGACGACGTCCGTTGAAATGATTCGCGCCTCAGAGTATTCAGCCATTAATGATGGCAGATCCGAGGACTGAACGGGGACTGGCGTTACTACGGAGAAGTGGAAGCACTGAAGCAGGGAGGTTGCGGTCAAGTTTTTATAATCCTAGAAGTCGGAGTGTGAGTGAAGGACTCGGAGATCAAGACACTGACATAGCCGAGAAGCAATAAAGACAGGAACCTCCGTCACCGGCGCAGAACTTGTTTCCGTACCAATTACCTTTGTCCTTGGCGAAGAGACAGTTATGGACTAAAAGGGCGCAACTTCTTCCCAGAATCTGGTCTGCGATCGGCGCTGATTAACCTGCGCACCGTCGTTATGCTCGTGATAGCAGTGCGTTCCTTGTGTTTGAGACACTACCCGACTACTAGTAGTACTAGAGCGCCGAGAGAAGTAAATGATCCGTGGAATATGGGTGCTTGATACAGGCCATGTGAACTCTGACCAGCGCTATAAGGGGGCGTAATAACTCAGGACTCTCTTGTTCTGCTATTTGTACTGCTGTTTGCAGAGTTGTTTGTGTGTACGGTACTTGCAAACTCGGCCACAGAAATCTACGAGTTATCCACGCCAGTTCCACGCCTAGCTTGATTATCTTGTTGATTATTGACAATACGAACCGGGCCGAATTCAGACTGGTCTGCCACTGGTTTCCCAGGCCCACTCAGAATGGCGTATTGTATTAGTCATGAGACGGACAACCTATCCTGGAGCATCCGAGTCCGTACTGTACTAGTACAGTGCTGATACTTCATTACACCCATCTTAGATATCATGTCCTACAACTCGGTACGGCTGTGGCCCTCGATCTTGCACTCGATATCAATTCTGTCAATGGCATCCAGTTCGTAACACAACTCGAACTCGCTGGGACTCGGACCCGATCATCACCACCCTTCTCATCATTATTACCACGAATTTACAAGCCGTTACCGTACCATCCTACATCGGCCTCTAATTCACCTTGCATCGCAATCTCCTCTGTGCTTTCGTGTTGACTAATCTCGCTACAGTGCCTAGGGTTTGTCGGTGCGTTGTCGGTGCGTTAGCTTCATGGGGAATATCAAGTGAGCTGAGGTACTCGATATCCCAACTCGGAGCTGGTTCCCAACCAAGTTAACGCAAGATCATATCTCTACCTTTATCCACGAAACAAGTCCAACTTCACAATATACACGAACTCGGAACCATCGTGAGGCCTATGGTTTACACCTTCACAAAACGAATCCGGTTGAGATTGGTGATGCACCCATTGGACCAGATTGGGCTTCGCTGACACACATACACCACTGGCATGGTGGTTCCCTCGCTGGACCTGGAGCGTGACCAACTCCCTCTTGTCCGCCATATCTAGACCACTCAAGTTTAAGGGAAAAGCTTCATTTTCTTGATGCAGTGGCGGCTGGCGAACAGGGATGGTTTGCATGCGCACGAGGGGAACGGCAGTGGCCACCATTGTCCTGCATTGGTTCGAGATGATGCACGCAAAACGAGAGTGGCAGATACAGATTGTGATTGTACGGTGGCTTCGAAAGAAAGAAGTCGCGTTGATGATCGTGGGAATATATTGTTTTCTTAAGGTTATTCAGCCGCCCTGCAGTCCCCTGCCTTCGTCTTATCTCCCACCCTCACACATCATCATGCTGCCTCCCTGTCCCTCGCATCCCTCACGGTATCCGTGCACTGTCCCGCTGCCCACCATACCCATGTTCTTTACCGCTCATCCCTGCTTCCTCCACCCAAACTCGCACGCCACAGGTCACCCTCTGCACCGGCCAACACCTCACTACTTAGCACACTCCCACTTTGCGTGCACCCGAGCTCCTCGCTGCTGCTCCACCCACTTGCAAAACATTCAGCTAAGTATTTTTTTTCCCCCATTCTATCTCATCGAGGGTACAATGGCAGCTATCATTGCCGCTATCCCTTGTGCGCATGCAGGCACCTCCATTCACTAGTCACCGCCACATCGACCCCGTTGCCCATGCAACAACAATCTACCGGCCGCATCTCGCTCAACCGCCGCTACTCCCCTGTCATTCCTAGTCATTGCAGCAACTGACACCGGTCCCCCAGCCGACCCCACCCAGACCACGTCACCGCTACCCCGACCGAGATCCCAACAGCTACGGTGACGGCAGTAACAGCGACGACGCAACCACGACGATGACGTGACGACGACGTGACCAGCGGGGACGGTCGCTGGATGACAGCGAGAATGCCAGTAGTAGGGATGATGGCAGGGGTCGGCATGTGTAGTGATATAGTGATATTCAGCGTAGTGCCATCCTTGTAACTTACTAGTATCTATACAGAATACATTATTTTTAAATGATCTTCGGAATGACCTTCTCGGTATCTTTCTCCGAACTGCAGACAGGTAAGTTATCCTTCTAGCAAGTCTTTGAAAGGTATTACCTTTCCAGCTGCTCTTTGGAAGATTTACTATGCTTACCACACCTCTGCAAACGTACCCACATCTGCAAATTCCGAAAGATCGTAATGGATCAGTACTTTCCCGACACCCTTTCTTCCCAAAACAAAAACAGTATATTCTCTAGCATGTATAGATGTGAGATCATACAATATAATGAGGATCAGAGCAAAATTATGGTCGTGAAAAATCGACAAAGGCGGTGGGGTGGTCCAGAAAGTGTGCCCACAGCCCCAGATCTGAGCGATCCCAACATTTATATTGGATCTCACTTTACTGTGATGTTACTATCCATTACTGCAGTGACTCTACAGACTTTGGGGTCGATAGACAAAGGCGATCAATTTGGAGACAAAGAATTCTCCAAGGACCATGTAGAGGTGACAAAACGTGACCCAATTCGGCAAACTCCTTTTCGGACAGCAAAATGTCTGACACATGTTGCCACATTTTGCCACATTTGCCGAAACGCCGCCCATTCATCCATCTGCCAAAACCGACGCTGCCGTCGTGACAATGCGTGACCAAAATTTGCAGAGGTGGGTCCCACCACTCCACGTTGAACGGGTTGAGAAACAAATGAATAAAAATCAGATCTAGGTGTGAGATACATGCATCTATTGATATGTACAAAATGAAGTAGCTACAATATGTTGTTGAAGCTACAAAAAAAGATTACCGTTTTTTTGCAGAGGTGTGGTAAGCATAGTAGGCCATGCCTGCCGACTGAGGAAACCCCTTCCTGGCTTCTGTCCCCTTTGCCACTTCCGGGAGCCGAGAAGGGACTCAAAAGTGACTTGTATTTTGGCTGAGGGCCTTGGGAGGGTCTGGTGTGCCGTCCAACTCTCCAGAGTCTCCACTGTTGCGCTACCAACGCATCAAGGACAAACTTTGGGAATATGGGACGTTCCAAGTCACACTCTACACCTAATCATGATAAATTACTGGCTATGCTCAATGTGACAATTCACGGAGCCGTCGACGTGACACAGGCACAACCAGCCAATCTCTGCTACAGATGCAGTGCAAAAGTCGAAGTAGGCAAGTCCAAGACTGAGTCGCGACGCAACAACATCCTATACATCTCATCCTTTCAGCCCAAGAATGGAGAGACGTGCCCGCCGTCCACTCGGGATCTTCAATATTATACAAGGGCATGGCTAGAGCGAAACCAAGCCGTTCAGAAACATTGGAATCGGATAGCACTGTTGTGACGGAAGATTGCACATACCAGCGACTACTAGTAGTCAGTCACGGTGCTGATGTCGTCGCCGTTCCTACCATCTTGGTTCCCCGGTTGGGGGACGGGGTAAAGCGGAAAATTGTCAGGCGTTGGTGTTTGCGGCTGTGGTTCAGGTACGGAAAAACGGAGCGATGATAATACGGTGGCGCGAACCCGGCCGGAGACCGTGAGGTGAGGGTTATCACCTTCAAGTTGTTCGGGTGGTTGGTGATCGCGAAAGTAGATGCGATTGTTGAGGCTCACTAAGAGCGTGTTGGAGTACCTGATATATGTGTCAGCGTTTGGCTTGAACGTGGTGCAGCATAATGTCTCACACTTTCCCAATAACTTTAGTCCTTTTGCTCACATTAGCCGGAAAGGTGCACAGCGACTGGCTAAGAGAACATACATGTACATGTAATATAGCTCATTCTGGGAATAAGGTGGTTGGGTCAGAAGATGTGTCGTAGCTATCTCAGTCCTACTTAGTGTTTTACAGGCCCGGCTCGGCTTCAATGCCCCGGCTTTGGCCCAGCTTTGGGGGGCTCAGGCTTCCCACAATCCGATACCAGGGCTGACCCCACGGCTTAGGCTGGCCTTGGCTTAGGAGCCACGGCTTCACAACTTAGATATGACTTTTTGTAAATAATGAACATCAAGAAACAGTCAGTACCAACGCGCGTGTTTCCTCCTCATCCTCATAGCCCTCAACCAATTCATCCCAACTCCATCCCTCTCCATTGTGGACAACCTCGTCGGACTCAGCTTCTTGGTTGGCTGGCTCTTGATCGGCCAAGTCCTGATGTTCTTCCTCTTGCGCAGCACTGATGACATCATGGAATAAAAGGTCTTGATGGATGAAGCACTTCAAGCACTGGAGCGCCTCAACGATATCGCCTTGAAGTCGATTGCGACACTTGCTGATTGTGATCCCTGCAGCTGAGAACGCGCTCTCACTCGATACCGAAGATGCCATGATGGCAAGGTAATCACGCGCAAGGGATCTCCAAGTCGGGTAGCGTTGGCCATGGATCTACAGAAGAGTCAGTATAAAGCCGAACCCTTGAACTAGATAAGCGGTCACATACCCCCCACCAGTGCACCATTCCCACCCCTTCGGGAACAACCTCATGATGAACAGTATACATGGAGGGGATACTCACAGTGGCAAAGGTGACTGTGGTGAGATATCAGAGTAGACTGGAAGCAGCAACAGAGTAGTTCTTGCAAGTGAAGCAGATAGAGTGTCTGGCACACAACAGATGAGAACTGGTGTTTATACAACAGAGGGAGACATACCTGGCACACAACAGATGAGAACTGGTGTGGTGCCAGAGCGTACATGGTACTCTACTTATACTGCTACAGGAAGTGACGGTAGTAACACTTGTCACAGTAAATACAAGGCGCATTGTTCTACAAGGAGACAAAAGGAATGTACTGTTCTGGAGAACAAGGCGTATAGAACAATAAGAGTCCAGACTATGATATCATAGTGACATCACAATAAAGATAAGGAAACAAAAGGGAAGTACAAAGACAATACTACAAGGACGGTCTAGAGAAGTCCATGATGTCATGTACATGTGATGTCATAGATAAGAGAATACAATAAGTCCGAGATTGTAATGATCATAATGATCTAATCTACATGTCCTGTATATCTAATCTAAAGCAGTCCGTTATCTGCGTGTCCATACGAGCCGCTAAGTGCGCGTGGGTCACTTATCAACATCTCCCCGTGATCAGCAATCTAGGATTAGCACAAGCCCATGTCTACATTGTGTTGTTGGAGCAGGGTGCGCGCGAGCGACTTGGTAAAGCCGTCTGCAACCATTTCCAGAGTAGGGGTTCTAATAAGAGTGATGGTCCTCTTTTCGATGTACTCTCTGATGACATGATGCCTAATGGCAATGTGCTTCGATCGCCTCCCAGTGACAGGGTTCAAGGCCAAGTCAATGGCACCCTTGTTGTCACCATGCAGTGGGATGGGGTCGTCGACCTCGTACCCGAGTTCCAAAAGGAAGCTCTGATACCAAGCGGCTTGGTTGGCCGCATCGGTCATGGCCATGTATTCCGCCTCTGTAGTGTTTTGGGCCACTGTCTTTTGCTTTCGCGAAGACCAGCTTATTGCACCATTGGCTAAAAGGAACACATAACCCGAAGTGGAGTGTCTGTCGTCAACCTGGTCACCCAGGGAAGAGTCAGAGTAGCCCACAAGGCCGTCTCCACTGGCGCCATCGTAGACTATCCGCATATCCACAGTGCCTACTAAGTAAGCCAGGACATATTGCGCAAGTCGCAGATGTTGGGGGGAAGGATTCGCTGCGTACTGCGCCAGACGTGACACAGCGAAGGAAATGTCTGGTCTAGTACCAATCTGAACGTACAGCAGACTACCAATGAGTGACTGGTAGTGCGTAATGTCAGAGGCAGTAGCCTGACCCGTATATTTATGAAGGTGCTCGTCAGCACCAGCGGGCAAGGGTGTGGAGTGTGGAGTGGCATCAGTCATGCCGAAGCGTTCAAGGACATCCTTGACATAGCCAGACTGGTCTATTTCGATGCGTCTGAGGGAGCGGTCGCGCACAATGCGCATACCTAGATATGACTCTATCTCCCCGAGATCTGTCATCTCATAGCGCTCAGAAAGATCTGACTTAAGACGCTTGATTCTTTCCAGAGAAGCACCCAGAATTGTGATGTCGTCAACGTAAACGATAACGAAGAGTGGTCCATCCCCCTCTCGTTGAGGCAACACATATACGCCGGCATCGGCAAACGTCCGCTTAAAGCCGAGTGCAAGTAGCACTCCATGGAATTGCAAGTTTCATGCACGGGAGGCTTGTTTGAGACCATATATCGCCTTGACTAGGCGACACACCTTCGTCTCTGCACCAGTGGTGATGAACCCTTGTGGTTGCTCCATATAAATCTCCTCGTCAAGCACGCCATTGAGGAACGCAGACTTGACATCCATCTGATGGATGTGCCAGTCCTCCAGCGCGGCCAACGCCAGAAGTAATCTCAGCGACTCGAATCGTGCGACGGGAGAGAAGGTTTCATCAAAATCAATGCCAGGGATTTGCGTAAACCCCTTAGCCACCAAGCGAGCTCTGTAGCGGCCATCCGCTTTGAGCTTGAAGACCCATTTGGATTTTACTGCCTTGCGATTAGGCGGGAGATCTACTAACTCCCATGTGCCATTCTTGGCGAGCGCATCCATCTCATACTGACACGCCGTTGTCCACTCACCTGCATCCACAGACCGCATGGCCTCTGCATAGGATGCAGGATCTCTTCCGACATAAGCTGCAGCCAACAGTTCTGCAAACCCCAACCGTCTACCACGTGTGGCCACATTATCCGCTGTGAAGTAGCGGGGATTGGGCACTGGTGCACGGGCAGAGCGTCTAGGTGCATTGTCCATCTCACGCAACAGCTGACTACGCTGTGCGCGGTCCTCAAAGCCACCAGGCATGTCTGGTGAGGGAGGAGGGACATTGCGCATAATGCGTGTTGCACTTTGACGCGGTGGTGGAGAAGTCAGAGGGGGCTGTTCACGCTTAGGTGTGACAGGAAGAGTGGGTGGGGCAGGTGGTGGTGGCGTGTGTGGGCGCTCTTGTGTGGGGTCTAAAATGTCTTCGACATCCTCCTCACTGCTATCAGAGTGTGCAGGGGAGGGTGCTCGCTGTGGTGGTAACGCCGACGTGCTAGGTACGGCAATTACTGGTGTAGGTAGTGGTGGTGAGGCCACTTGAGAAGGTGGTGGGTGTGTCTCAGCACCCTGGAGGGACGGGAAGCTGCTCTCGTCGAATGTCACATCCCTGGACAAACGGACAGAGCGGGTTTGGTGGTCCCAGAGCTTATAGCCCTTAGATTCGGGCTCAAACCCAATAAGCGTGACCTCAATGGCCTTCGCATCCAATTTGCGACGCTTATCAGCGGGTACGTGCATGTACCCCTTGCATCCGAAGATGCGCAAGTGTGAGACATCTGGTACCTTGCCAGAGTACCAGAGCTCATAAGGTGTGCACCACTTAAGTGTACGGGTGGGAGAGCGGTTATAGATGTGTACCGCAGTGCTCATAGCATGCTCCCAGAAGCCTTTAGACATGCCTGCTGTGTGTAGCATGGCCATTGCCTTATCCGTAATGGTGCGGTTAAACCGCTCAGCTTTCCCGTTCGACTGTGGTGAACCTGGCATCGTAAGGTGATGCTCTATCCCTCTCTGCTTGAGAATGTCCTGTACTTGGCTCGCCATGTACTCGCCTCCGCGGTCAGAGTGGAGTGCGCGCAGTTTATGGGACGTCTGGGTTTCACCCCAGGCCAAATACATCTGCAGCGCTTTCACAAACTGATCCTTCGACTTAATGAAGTACACCACTGCATGCTTGGAGTGGTCGTCTATGAAGGTGGCGGTGTATACGGAGCCTTGTAAGGACTGAGTTTGCATTGGACCGGCGAGGTCACTGTGTACAATCTCAAAAATATGGGTTGTCCTTTTGGTGGAGGACGCAGAGAAAGGTTGGCGAGTGGATTTACCCAACTCGCACCCACGACACACAGCAGTATGCGTGGTAGAGCTGTCAATGTCCATGCCAGTAGTGGCAGAGGGACCATACGACTTGAGAGCAGCAGAGGAGATGTGTCCCATGCGCTGATGCCAGATATCAAGAGTGGTGGCAGCACTTTTGATGTGAGCATTGAGGCCAATGCTTGAAGCGTCCAACCAATAAAGGTTGTCCTCCAAGTAGCCAACAGCTACACATTGCTTTTTGACAGATATTTTAAACGAGCCACTGTCAAAGGCCACTTCCGCACCCTTTTGTGCTAAGGCACGCGTCGACAAGAAGCGTGTTTTCACCTGTGGAAGGTGTAGCACATTGCTGAGGGTGATGGGAAGGCCCTGGCTCGTAGTGAAGACGACGGAGCCTACACCAACTTGGTCGATTGTGGACTTGTCCCCAAGGCGCACAGCACCCTTGCATGGGGTATAGTCCTTGAAGTCGGACCGATGTGGTGTGATGTGGTGTGTGGCACCACTGTCCATCATCCAACGCACACGCGAGGCAGCATACAAGGCAACTCCAACTGCATTGTCCGCCCAGTTAATGGCGGGTTCATCATCGACCTCCTTAATGGAGGCGGTGGTAGGTACTAGTACATGGGAGTTGGCAGCCTTGTTGCCTGTGTCCTTCAACTTTCCCGCCGCTTCATCCTTCTTCCTCTGCCTACAGTCAGGCTTGATATGCCCTTTCTTATTGCAGTAGTGGCAAGTAAGTTGAGAGTGGTCTCTCTTCTTTTGTGGGCCACTGCTAGGCTTAATGGGGGCAGCCTTGTTGAGGGAGGAGCCAGAGGGGCCAGTACGACGCGCTTCCTCCGAAACAATGCGCGCAATTATTTCAGCGTGCTTTAGTTTGGAGGGGGCGCCACTGGCGAGGATGGTGGATGCCAGAACCTCATAGGAGGCTGGCAAGGCGTGGAGAAGTATGAGACAGAATTGGGTGTCAGTGACACCCATCTGTGCGTTGGTAAGGCCGACCCGCAGCTCATTGAGCTTGGCCAATTGAGAGGCCATGGGCGCGGAGTCGTCGAGGCGGGCTTGGGTAAGTTGGATCCACAAATTAAATATGGTGGTGCTGCCGCTAGCACCAGCATAGACGTCCTTCAGCTTGTCCCACTTTGATTTGAAGGTGGGATAGGACAGGGGGTCGGCAACGAGGGAGTAGACGTCGGGTTTGAGGTAAAGGCGGAGGTACGCCTTTGCCCGACGCTGGACAGAGTCCCACTCATCAGAAGTGACTCCAGTGGGAGGAACCTGGAGGTAGAACACATCCTCAGCTTCATGCAGCGTGAGGATGGCCTCTAGGGTCCCAGACCACTCGTTCCAGTTTGACCCGTCAAACCGGCTGAGATGGATGCCTGAAGGCATACCAAAGGAATTGCCATAGGCATTGGCGATGCGCGAGGAGGGTGTGGACCCAGTTGGAAAAGGGGGGAGTGAGCCCCCTGCTGTGGCGCCTGCAGCCGCACCGGTGGCACCAGTGGGCGAGGCAGCACGAGAAGATTGGCCAGACATAGGGATGATTTATCTGTCGCTGAGGAGCAGTCAGCGACAGTGCTTCATAACAGTTGCAAGATGTGATGGGGTAGTCACTCCTGTCTGTGAATCTGTAAGGCCAGAACGCTAACGCGTCCTGCCTCCTGTGGTATGCCAGTGATACAAGGGCTAGGCCCAGGTTTGGAATATCCCTTTGCCATACTAGGAGCCAGCTGCCAGCCAGGGTGTGTCTAGGACACGGCTCACTAGTTTGCGTCAGGGGGAATATGGAATGGTGTCTTTCAGAGCCCAAGGCTGTCTACCTCAGCCTTCTCGGCCTGTTGGTTGCCTCATCGCCACAAGTGGCTTTACTGAATCCTTTCCCATTGCCGCTACAAGGCAGGAGTCTGGTTGCAGAACACCATAAGGTGAACACCCCCCAGAGTCTGAACCAGGTTTTACACTCCCATGGTGAGGAGATCCTGCGCCCAGTGTGGAGCACCAGAGACAGCTGGCGCTAAGCTCCACAATACACAGCCCAGTGGGCCATGCACACCTGGATATGGATTAAGGGGCTACCAGATCCAATCTCCTTGCGCATAGCGCAGGGGCTAGGAAAACAGTAGGGGTGAAAGTAGGACTACTGGGCAGTACATGGACAGGAGGTTCCTTAGCAGTGACAACTGACGCCTCAGTGTCCACTGCCTTGGGCAAGGCTGGTGAGGCCCCAGACAGACCTTGACCTGGTGTGTGATCCTAAGAACACAGTGACCAGCCAAGTGGAGTGGCTTGGGCACCAGGGCCCATAACCTGATGAACAGTATACATGGAGGGGATACTCACAGTGGCAAAGGTGACTGTGGTGAGATATCAGAGTAGACTGGAAGCAGCAACAGAGTAGTTCTTGCAAGTGAAGCAGATAGAGTGTCTGGCACACAACAGATGAGAACTGGTGTTTATACAACAGAGGGAGACATACCTGGCACACAACAGATGAGAACTGGTGTGGTGCCAGAGCGTACATGGTACTCTACTTATACTGCTACAGGAAGTGACGGTAGTAACACTTGTCACAGTAAATACAAGGCGCATTGTTCTACAAGGAGACAAAAGGAATGTACTGTTCTGGAGAACAAGGCGTATAGAACAATAAGAGTCCAGACTATGATATCATAGTGACATCACAATAAAGATAAGGAAACAAAAGGGAAGTACAAAGACAATACTACAAGGACGGTCTAGAGAAGTCCATGATGTCATGTACATGTGATGTCATAGATAAGAGAATACAATAAGTCCGAGATTGTAATGATCATAATGATCTAATCTACATGTCCTGTATATCTAATCTAAAGCAGTCCGTTATCTGCATGTCCATACGAGCCGCTAAGTGCGCGCGGGTCACTTATCAACACCTCATTCGAGTTGAGGTAAGCAGTCCACTCGTTAAGCCATGGCCTATTGGGGTCGGTGGCTTCGCTGTCTTCATCGCTTTCACTGTCGGTGTTGTCAATATTTAAGCGGCCAGTCTTGTTGGATGGTCGTGGTTTGTGAATGCGGGCAGAAGTGGTCGTGGGGAGGTCATTGTACCGCTGTATGAACTAGATGACATGTCAATACCTCGCAATAGACTACAAGGAAGGAAGTATACGTACGCGTGTCTGAACAACGTCCTCCACCTCCAAAAGGAGTTCTGGATCCCAGTGTTTCTTGAAGTGGTTCATTTTTGAGGAAGGATCGAGTACTACAATAAAGTGTCACCAGATATTGAAGTCATTTGAGGATTGCAACTCACCCATGGCCATAAGATGCGCATCAGAAGTTGCTGAGCGCTTGTAGTACTCGTCGAGCTTCCCCATGCCAGCAGTGAGCGCTGGTGTGAAGACGTCGTAGCGTGGCTTCTTTGAAGCTTTCTCCCATTCCGCGTACAACTTCTCCAATGCTGGAAGCGCGTTGTGAAGTGTTGGCCTTGAGGAGGTTGAGAAGGCATGTTGTGCGTTGTCCACATGCTAAAGGAGTAGTGTTAGTATGATTCTGAATGACAAATAAGTACAGTACGTACCTGCAGAACATTACAGAAGAGGCGCACGCGCGTCCACTCTTCCTCATCCAAGGCAAGCTTGCTAAGCTTGCGCTGCTTCTCAGCAACCGTTTCCTTGAGTCTGAGTTCACAAACAAACTCGTCAACAGCCTGCAAGATAGTATGAGTATGAGTTAGACTTGAGATAAAAAGAGACAGGCAGAGCTTACCTGGCGCCGAGACTCAGCACGAGTGAGCATTACATAGGTTGAACTCCAGCGAACTTTCATGTCAAGCAGCAGCTGACAGGGGCGTATGTTGCCACGCTCTTGAACGGCCTTGAAGAGTTCTTTTCATTGTGCGGAGGAGCGTGCCTAGTCCATACCATGTCAGATATAGAGGGTGGCGTACAAAAGAATCACACACCTTGACGCAGATGGCCCGGATAATGCCAATCTCATCACGCTCGATGGCCCCTAAGTCCACAGGGAGGTCGTCGTCTTCAGGATCTCCGGAATAATACTTTGATTTGCTGCGCGTAGATATGACCGCTTGGGTGGCCAAATTGATGATATGCGCCAAACATCTGTACGGATAAATAAATTCATCTGAACACCAAAGGACCATCGGGAATTTGAGACATACCTGATATAACGACGCTTAATGTCGAACGCTAATCCAGTCTTGAGGTTGTAACACCGGGCGAACTCTTGGATCATTGTCGTGTTGTTCTTCGCGTTGTCGCATGTAATGTGTCCGACCTGTAAACAGTTAACAAGTCAGTAGACACCTGTCAGAATGTACAAACACTTACCTTGTGGACGACACCAAGGCGGTTGCAAACCTTGTAAAGGGCTTGTCCGAGCCTTGTGCCGTTGTGTGCTGTGTTAAGTTGGGTGAAGCCGAGCAATGCGTGCTCCTCTGTCCACTCCCCAAGACTACGCTCCTCAATCCAGTGGCCAGTGACTGCAAAATATCTGTCAGTGTTGTCGGCCTGCCACGCGTCACATGTCAAGCTTATTTCACCGCTCACGGTGGGGCTCTAGTGAGTGAGAATTAGCGCAAGGAATGAAGGGAAGAGGAAGATTGAACTTACATTAAGCCGTTCCTTCAAGAGGAACATCTGTTGCTTAAACATTTTGATAACGCGTCCCCGTGTTTGCCCTGGCGAAGGCAGCTTGACGCCATGGTTTGCACGGGCGGCGAGGTCGATCATCCTCTTGAAGGATGGTCTGTTGAATACTTGAAGCGGCTGAAATGGTGCCAACAATTCAGCCCAGTGTTTAGACAAGAGAGATAAAGAAAGGCTTACAAGTTACAAGGTCTGCATCAACAAGCCACTCGATTGCGGCACATGCGAACACTTTTTCACTGTACACAATCGGTTTCTCGGCCACGTTCTCGGGCTTGAAATGGTCGGTGAGGGCTGATTGGAGTGTTTTGACACTCTTGTCGATGGCAGCTTGCCTGCGTTGTTTTGTGTCGTTGGGTAACATTGAATCGAACTTATTTTCTTCGCACCACTTTCTGTAGCGTCCCTAAGGAGATAATACACAGTTAAGACCCAAGAAATCATAGATCCGATCAGACTTACCAAATGCAACGACGCAGTGTGCCGACGAAGGGTTGTGTGCTCATTGGTCAATATCTTGTCTTGCTTGACACAGCCAAGACCTTGCCTGTGCGCGTGGATATGATCAGTAAATAAACATGAGAGTGCGATGGAGGCGAGAGCGCAAAGATGCATGCCGCGCACGCAGCGGTGACAGCGATGCGCTCGGGGAGTATGCGAACAACCTCGCTCTCGCGCGAGCTGACGAACTTGTGCAGGGTACGCCAACCGGCTTGTGCGCCTCGACGGACTACGCTCGAGTAGGGATCACAGCGGGTTAACCCGCGGGTTTCTCGTGTCTTTTTGTATTCAGCTTGTAGATCTTGAAGCTGTGATCCAGGGGCACTTGTTTTTGTGTCAATCGGTGCAGAAATGGCATAGCTATGGCTTCTGCAAGTTTTAAGCCTCTAGCACTGAAACTGAGGTCACAGTGCTGTCACAAATGACCACAGGTCAGCAAAAACCCGTGACAATACCCTTACCCTCCATGTCACGGGTTTTTTAGCCCTGTGACATCAGTTTCAGTGTTGGAGGCTCAAAACTTGCAGAAGCCATAGCTATGCCATTTCTGCACCGATTGACACAAAAACAAGTGCCCCTGGATCACAGCTTCAAGATCTACAAGCCAGATACCCTAAACCCGGAGGTAAACCCGCTGTGATCCCTACGCTCGAGGGTACTTTGACCACCTCGGACTCCGGCATGACAAGCAAAAAAAGACCCGCGCGATAGGAAACCACGGGCGAGGAAAAAGGGAGGGTACTCACGCGCACAGATTACAGCTCATGCGTTGTTTGGCTTGTCCGGGCACACGAGGGAGGGCCGTGAAGAATGCCTTGATATCGGCAGTCGGGTCCGTCTTGTTGAGAGTTTCATCGCGTGGGTCGTCAACGTCGTCGATGTCCATGACCTCGACATCAGAGTGCATCCCTGTATCAATATCAGTGTCAGGCCTCACTTGGGTCTTCGCCTTCTTTGAGTTGAGAACACCATCGTGATCATCATTGAGGGTCGGTACGGAGGGTGGCTTGTTGACTGCACATCGTGAGGTCGCTTACATGAGGTTCGAGCTGGCGCCAAGTCGGATGGCGTAAGCGAAGGTGCTGGGGCATTGTCCAAGTTTGGTGGCGTGGGCTCGACAGTGGTTGACGCCGGCGAATCGGGTGGTCGATGTTGAACAACAGACGCAGCAGATGCAACCGCGTGGCGATGCGAGGTGAGCTCCAACTCACCCGCATTGTCTGCAGTCAACTTAGCGGAGGGGTAAATTGTGCGGGAGGGTCGAGCACTCATGGTGTTGGGGAAAAAAAAAGAAAGAAATGGACTGTATTTAAACCTAAAGACGTCTGTGCAGATCAAAATGTGAGTCGCAGCGCGAATCCAGTCGTTGGACCTCGCGTCCAAGTTTGTGATCTGCGTGATGACTTGGCGACGACAACACACCCATGGTTCATCATCGCAACGATGATCAGGCCCGAGAGTCGCCAGAGTGGAGCCAGAGCTGCGGGCCGGACCGCCGTCCTGTGAAAATCGAAGCTTGAGACGCAGGCCATCAAAAGCCAAGCTGGCGGCGTCCGTGGGAACGGCATTTTGTGGCTGGCTTTGGCTGGCTTCCGGCTTTCGGGCCGGGCCTGTAAATCACTAGTCCTACTCACGGGGAAGGCAGCATAGAGTACAAGGGTCGTAATGGCCAAGCTGGCTAAATAACAAGTTAGATGCACAACCTTGTGGGGCTTTCTGGTGGATAGGTACCAGTAAGCGTGTTTGTCTCAATGGTCAGTCGTACCACACGAATTAATACGAAGTTGGTGAATTTGCTACTTGCACTTCTTAGCTGTCCAAATGGATGTCGATGTAGTTAAGGAACATATGGTGATGCCGTACCAGCAGTGTCATCGCCACCGCGATCAGGATGTCCACTAGAGCACTCGGTATCGACCATAGTGATGGTAAGGTTCGGTTCTGAACCTCAGTTCGAACCTGAACCAGACCGGTCTGAACCCCAATTTCGGGTTCAGGTTCAGCTGTTGACCTGAACCGAACCAATGGTTCAGTTCAGGGTTCAGCAAATTCCTGAAACTGGAGAACCAGTTCTGAACCAGTTCTGAACCAATGAACCATTGAAAATATGCAAAAAATTTAGGCACTCAAACCAAAATCAAAAGTGTTCTATTTAGTGAATGGCATGGATTTATGTACCCGTGCAGGTTCAGCCCGGGAGTTTGGGCAGGTACAGGTACGACTCGGAGTACCGAATTTGTGACCCTCGCGAAACCCATCCCCAGTGGTCACCGGTCACGGGTTTCGCCGGGCACGCAGGTCGCCGGACTGGACGCTGCTGCAATGTGTCAACAGACTGCCATCGTTTTCTGATGCTCACTGGCAGCGCTCGTCGACTGCGTTCCTTGGCCCAGGGAACCCTCAATTTAAAGAAGCTAAGTGTTTTTCCTTTGTCTGACCCTTTTAGCTAACTAACTACAATGTTTTCTAGGTTTCAAACACGTTCTCGGCGCTGCCTCCACCTCACCTGCCATTGTCATCCGATGCGCTCGTCGACTGCGTTCCTTGGCCCAGGGAACCCTCAATTTATAGCTAAGTGTTTTTCCTTTGTCTGATCCTTTTAGCTAACTACAATATTTTTATTTCTTTCTAGGTTCCAACCACGTTCTCGGCGCTGCCCCCACCTCGCCCCGCGCAGGCCTGTATTGCCACCACCACCTTTGGCTTGCAAGTGCCAATTCCACCTTCTTGCAGCGCGCAAGAGCTGCCATGCCCCACCGCGACACTACGACACTGGCATGGCATGCAAGCCTCACTACGACAACAGCGACACTGCCGCGACGCTACGACAGTGACACGACGCTGCGGCGTGATGAAGACCGCGACACGGCGCGTGGCGCTACGACAGCGACATAGTGCGCGGTACTACGACAGCGACACGGCGCGTGGCGTGACGAAGACATCGACACAGCACGTGGTGCTATGACAGCGACACAGCACACGGTGCTATGACAGCGACACGACGCCGCGGCGTGACGAAGACAGTGACACAGCGCCGCGGCATGGTGAAGACAACAACACAGCGCCGCAGTATGGCGAAGACAGCAACACTGTGCCGCAGCATGGCAAATATGGTGACACAGCGCCATGGCCCTTAGTTTACAAGTCTATAGTCACTGTACTAGTAGTATACATGAGTTAATATAATATATTTGGGTATTTTGGGTGCACGGGTCGCAAGGGTGTAGAACCCTTGTGACGCTTGACTGACCCTTACCCCTCACTGCAGGTAAGGGTTTCGACGGGTATGGGTACGGGTACGAAAAAAAACCTGAGGGTTACCTGGGCCACACACTAGGCTTTTGTTCAGGTTCGGTTCAGGTTCAACCCCTCCCCGAACCTGAACCGAACCATTGTGAACCTGAACCAATGGTTCGGTTCAGGGTTCGGCCTAGACCCCTGAACCAAACCAATGGTCCGGTTCGGGGTTCGGGAAAAAAGGTCAAAGAACCGAACCGAACCGAACCTTACCATCACTAATCGACCATAACTAAGATAACAAAGCATGAGGTGGCGTGTCCGCTTCTATCGAAACGAGTGTGCATACAAATAGTGCCGTCTTGGTAACCAGATACCCTTTAACAGTGAGTGACTGAACACAGTGAAATAAGTCATTTCGGTAAAAGTTTGTATGGAACTGACTTCGATGCCTGCCCACATTCCTGCAATTGATTGAGTCACCGCGGCCTGTGTTCGAGGAAACGTCAGAGACTTGAAGAATGCGGGGAGATCCTGGTGTACATACAACAGCGATGATCCAACAGACCCATGACGGTCGTCTGTTCAGCGTCCAGATCCGATAACAGAAGTATCCTTGAACGATGGGCGAAATGACCGCGGTTATGATAGGGGAGTCTATGGGGGAGAAACAGGAACACGCAAGGTGCTCTACATCGCCAAATCCGTTAACAAACCAATAGTACATATCGGCCCCAGTCAACGCAGTTTGAATGGTCTCCAGCACGAACACGAAATAAGCTGCTCAGAGTTCGCCCTGACGTTACAGAACTTCCTACCAGTAACATCAACCACCAACCTAGAAACTTTACGGATCGTTTGTCTTTTGGAAAATTGTAGCTGTATACATCTGAACGCGGGTGAGTGGGATAAGTTGAGGTTTCAACAGACAGGCCTCATACAAATCTGGACGCAGAGAACCCCGTAAAGCGCCCAGTTGAATAGAGGGCCGAACAGCTGCGTAGATTGTTGAGGATATTAGTTTGAGTCACTTGAATGGATACTAGTAACAGAACGAGGCCAGGCGTACAAGAGGAGCAGCTCTGCGAAACAGTCAGGGACTGTGAAGTAAACCACTCCAAACAGAGTATCGTCCAACTCGAACTCACACTTTGACGACGTCAGGGGAAGCTATTCGTGACTCAGAGTATTCAGCCATTAGTTCTGTTGATTCGAGGGCATGGACGGGAAGTAGCGTTATGGAGAAATGGGGACGGAGAGGCTGCGACGTCATTGCGGACCACAAAGAGGGTTTTATAATCCGAAAAGTCGGATTGCAAGTGCGGACGACTCGGAGATCAAGGTACCGACTTGGCCCAGAAGTCACAAAGACAGAAACTGGGGCATATATCACCCTCATACCAATCACCTTCGTCCTTGGCGATGACGGGTATGAGCTAAAAGCGCACAGCTTCTTCCCAGGACCCAAGTCTGTACACTGGGCGCTTGCGCCGCAAGGAAATATTCTAGTGACAGGGTCGCGTTTAATACGTTTGAGTACACTGCATGACCCGCTGGTTCGATGACTAGAGCGCCAAGAGAAGTGAATGATCCTTGGGAAGTGGATACTTGATACAAGGCTCCATGTGGACTAGTAATACTATAAGGGGGCGTAGTCATACCCTGTACTATGCGGCTCGTATGTTACCCGCTAGCACTACCTGGGCCTTGGTTAGCGTCGGTACCAAGGTCGATAGGCACTATCTGATGGGGAGTTCGAGAGGCTCGGGCCGCCGTCGCCGGCATGCGCTTCGGTGCTTCATTACTGCATCACTGATCATACAGTACGTAAATCACATACCACCGAGTCATGAGCCGGACAACCTTACAATACACCATGACAATCCCGAGCACCGTAAGTGTTGGTCCTTCATTATACCCACCTGTAATAGTGTCATAACTTCCCCACGGTCAATTCAGCCGTGGCGCTTGATATTGACTCGGTCTCGGATACAGACTCATATCAATCGGGCGCCGGTGCCACAATTTGGGACATCCTTCCCAACTTTCTCAAGACTTTGACGCTGTGGGCCGCTGCACGGGTGGGTATACTGGTCATCCAGAAAGCATAGGCACACGACGGACAGCATGGAAGATAGCCAACAGCAGACACCGTGACAGAAGCTAGGGTAAATTTCCCGAAAATTTCCCGAAGAACGCATGGCTACTGCTCACATTGACGTGAGGACAAAAAATTGGGGGCGTAGGATATTCACGGTCTACATGGAATCGTGAGATTACAACAGTGAAGGGTACTATTCCCAATGGGACGATTAATGAAGTCGACGCGACACAGGACCAACCAACCAAACAGATGCAGTGATCGTCACGCTTGAAGGTAGCGGATCCCCGCCGCGATGTAATGATATTTGATCACAACCTATACATCTCGTTCTTTCGGCCGTAATTTAAGCGTGCCTAGTGTCCACTCGTGGTCTTCAGGAAGCGAAAGACATTGCCTGAGGTGTGGTCGTCGGGGCGAAACCAAACCATTCAGAAACATTATGATCGGACAACATTTGTGACGGGAAACTGCACGCACCAGAGAATTTTCAGTGCTGGTGTCATCGCCTTTACTATTGTCTAGGTTCCCCGGTCGGGAAGCGGAGTAATTGTCAATTGTTGGTGTTTGCGGCCGTGGTTCAGGTACGACGAAATGGAGAGATGATAGTGAGGTGGCGCGGACCCGGTCGGAGATCATGGGGTCAGGGCTATCACCATGTTTGGGTAATAGGTGTTCACGGAAGTAGATGCGATTGTTGAGGCTCACTAAGAGCGTGTTGGAGTACCTGAAGTATGTGTCAGCAGTTTTGGCTCGAACAGAGTATGTAATATTTCACTTACACCTTCCCAATGACCTTAGTCCTTTTTCTCACATTAGCCGGAGAGGCGTATATCGGTAGGCCAAGAGAACATACAGGTACATGTAATATAGCTCACCCTAGGAAGAACGTGATCAGATCAGAAGGTGGGTCGTAGCCTATCTCGGCCAGACTTACGGGAAAGGCAGCATAAAGCACAAGGATCGTGATGGCCAAGCTGGCTAAACAACAAGTTAGATCCGCATCATGGTGGGTGTTCCAAGGGATAGGTACCAGTAAGTGTGTTTGTCTCAATAGTAAGTCGTACCACACGAATTAATACGAAGCTGGAGAAGTTGCTATTCGCCACTCTTAGCTGTCCAAAAGGATCTCGGTCGATGTAGCGAAGGAGAGTAGCTTGGGTGATGCCGTACCAACAGCGTCATCGCCACCGCGATCAGGATGTCCGCCAGGGCACTCGGTATCGACCATAACTAAGACGATAATTATGAGGCGGTATAGCCACTTTGACCGAAATGGGTGTGCGTACATATACACCTGTCTTGGAAACCACATACTTCCCCGCGATGAGTGACTAATGTTGTGTAAGATAAGACGGTTCAGTAAAGAAGTGTATCGTACTGACCGTGGTTCCTAGCCATATCGCTGCGATCACTTGAGTCACCGCACTCTGTATTCAGGAAAACGTCAGGAGCCTGAAGGATGTGGTGACAGTCAGATATACATATACATACGATAGCGATGATCAAACAGATCCATAACGACCGTTTGTTCAGCAGCCAAATTCGATAACAGAAGTATCCTTGGACAATGAACGAAATAACTGTGGTCGTGATGGGGGAGTCTATGGGGGAGAAATGGGAGCGCTTGAGGCGCTCTACATCGCCAAATCCATCAACAAACCAATAGTAGATATCGGCCCCAGTCAGTGCAGTTTGAGTGGTGTCCAGCAGGAAAACGAAATAAGCTGCTCAAAGTTCGCCTTCAAGTTGAGGATGCAGAACTTCCGAATAACATCTAATACCAACCTAGGAACTTTATGGATCGTCTGTCTTTTGGAAAATTGTAGCTGTATACATCTGAACGGCAGGTGAGTAGAATAGGCTGAGGTTTCAACGAACAGGCATCGTACAAGTCTGGACGCAGAGAACGCCGTAGAGCGTCCAGTTGAATAGAGGGCCTAGGAGCTGCAGAGATTTTGAGGACAGGTTACGTGGACAACAGAACGAGGCCAAGCGCACAAGAGGAGCAGCTCTGCGAAACGTTCAGGTAAACTACTTACCAACACTTATCGCCAGGCCGGGACTTACACTTTGGTGACATCCGGGTAAGCTTCTCGTGAATTCGAGTTTTCAGACATTGATGCTGTAGATCCGAGGACACGGACGAGAGACCAGCGTTACGGAGAAGTGAAGTCAGGGGAGGTTTCAGACCACAAGGACGGTTTTATAAGTCAGACTACGAGTGCAAACAACTCGGAGATAAAGATGCCGAAGTGGTCGAGGATTGCGAGGATTCATAAAGACAGAGAACCTCCGGTGCAATATGGCTTCCTTACTAGTAATCACCTCCGTTTTTGGCGATGAAACAGGTATGGAATAAATGCGCGCGGCTTCTTCCCAGAACCAAGGTCTGTGCAACCTGCGTATATCAATGGCTGCCTACACCGTAAAGGCATTGCCATCCTCGTGACAAAATTGCGTCCATCAGATTTGAGATACGACCCGCAAGTTCGATGACTAGAGCGCCAAGAGAAGCAAATGATCCGTGGGACGTGGATTCTTGATGCAAGGTTCCATATAACTACTTCTGTATGTCGTCTTCGTCAGCAACGGTACGAAAGCGGCCCAGGTACTTGCCCAGGTATGAAGGGAGTTTGACAGATTTGGGCCGCTGCCACGAGTATGTGCCACCAGTTTTCCCACGATACGGTCGCCAACGCTGCACACAACATTGCCGCTATCGGATCTTCGGATGGCAGAGGGGTCCCACAGCGATATGACCTTGCTGATGGGGTCCACATGGGGTCGAAAAAGAGCAGCCGGGGCCCCGAAAGGGGTTGCCCGTTTTGGCTGCCCGGAGTGCGTGGAGCGCAGTGCCAATGCCGTGCTGGCTGGCTGGCGATATATCATATAAGCCGAGCAGGAAGCCCTCCCTCCTCCCCACTCACTCACCCCACTTGCAACCAGTCTACCAGGGGTCACGCCGCGCCGTGCTATGCCAGCCAACTCCCCTGGTAGGTCGTAAAACTGGTAGGCTCCCTAAATGGTCTCGGAAGGCGCAGCGGTCGGGGTAGCCCCCTGACGAGAACTTTCGCAGGTTCGAAACCGCTACTGACTGCCTGGTCTTGCCCACCTCTGGGCATACTGTACTGACCCTTATCCTCGGAGATGGGTGGCAGACGGATGTACCATGTCGGTTCTGACAGCCCGAGCGCCCCTCTGCACAAAGTCATTGCCCTTTGCAACCTTTGACTCTTCTCATTATGACTAATGACTAACACAGATGTCGTCATGATGCCCCTGACGCAGTTCATCTTCGCATCTCTTATCTCCTTGGTGCTTTCGTATTGACCGATTTCGCTATCTTTTCTGGGAGTTCTGGGTGGATTCAGGAGTGAACAGTGATATTATATATCCCAACTCGGAGCTGATCCCATCGGTCGTCTAGAAAGCACAGGACTTTGGCACGGATATACGACAGACCGTAGGGGAGTGGCCCACAGCGGAGATCGTATTGGTGGCGAGAGAAGCTCAGGCTGGAGGTCAATATACACTGCCACTCACATTAATGTGAGGACGAAAACCTTGGTACGTACACAGCCAACACGTAATCGTGATAGATGCATGCTATGTCCAATGTGACGATTCGGGGAGTCGGCACAACACTGTCCCAACCAGTCAATTTCCGCTACCGATATAGTGGAAGGTAAGGCTAAGTAAGTCCAAGTCCAGGCCGCAATGCAACGTCACCGCATCATAATCTATATTATATCTCATCTTCTCGGCCGTAAGGATGGAGAGGCCTGCCTGCTGTCCACTCGGGAGCTTCTGTAAGTATATGTCATTTCCTAGGGTGTGGCTACAACAAAACAGAGCCGTTCAGAAACGTTGGAATTGAGTAGTAGTGTGGCAGAAAATCGCACCTACCAGAGAATAGTTGGTGCTGGTGTCGTCACCTATACTGCTACCTAGGTTCCCCGGTTGGGAAATGGAGTAAAACGGTAAAATAACACCCATTGATGCCTGGGGCTGCGGCTCAGGTACGGCAGAACCGGGGGAGGGCGATATAGTATGAACCCTCTTGGAAGCTGGGAGGACGGCGCCATTTCCATGTCCAGATGATTGGTGGTCACGGAAGTAGATGCGGTTGTTGAGGCTCACTAAGAGCGTGTTGGAGTACCTGAGACGTCATCAGCGTGTTGTGCTCGCACACGGCGGCGCGGTGCGTAAAGTGTCGCTCACACTTTGCCGATAATCTCAGTTCTTTTGCCGCATTAGCCAGAAAAGTACACTGAGACGAATCAAGAGAACATACATGTACATATAATATATCTCTTTCTGTGAACGGGGCGATCAGGTCAGAAGCCGGACTGTAGGGTATCTCTACGGCATCCAACTTACAGGAAAGGCGGCATAAAGCACGAGTGCCGTGATAGCCAAGGCAGCTAAACAACAAGTTAAATGCGCGTCTACGTGGGGTATTCCGAAAGATGGATACCAGTAAGGGCGTTTGTCTCAATGGTAAGCCGTACCACGCGAATTAGTACGAAGCTCGAGAAGTTGTTACTCGCCCTTTTCAGCTGTTCGAGAAGATGACACAATAAAGGACCCAATAATGTGATACCGTACCAGAAGCGTCATCGCTATCGCGATCAGAATGTCCGCCAAGGCACTTGGTATCGACCATAACTAACAAGAACAAGACAAAGCATCAGGCGGTATGGCTGATTAAACCGAAGGAATGCGCGTACGTATACTGCTGTCTTGGTAACCATATACTCCCCCCCAAGTGCTAGTGACTAAACGCTATGTGAGCAAGACGATTCGGCGAAGGTGTGTATAGTACTGACTTGGACGCTCGCCCACGTCGCTGCGGCTGATTGAGTCACCGCAGCCTGTGTTCGGGAAAACTTCAGAAGCTCGATGGATGGGGGATAGTCAGGAATACATACGACAGCGATAATCCAACAGATCCACGACGACTGTCTGCTCAGCACCCAAATTCGATAACAGAAGTACCCCTGAACGATGAGCGAAATAACTGCGGTAATGATAGGAATGTCTATGGGTGCGAAATGGGAATGCTCGAGGTGTGGCACATTGCCAAATTTGGCAACAAACCAATAGTAGACATCGGCCCCGGTCAACGCAGTTTGAACAGTCTCCAGAAGGAAGACGAAATAAGCTGCTCAAAGTTCACCTTTAAGTTGACTGTCACAAAGTGTTCGAGGAATGTCGAAGACCGACCTAGAAACTTTATGGATCGCCCATCTACTGGGAAGTTGTAGCTGTATACGTCTGAACGTGTATGAGCGGAATAAGCTGAGATTTAAAGGGACAGGTCTCGTACAAATCTGGACACAGAGAACGCCATAGAGCGCCCAGTTGAATAGAGGGCCGAAGATCTACAGGAGTTGTTGAGGAGATCAGTTGCGTGGTCAACAAAACGAGGCCAGACGTACAAGAGGGGCAGCTCTATGTAAAGACCAGCGGATTATGAGGAAGACAGTTACTACAGTATCATCGAACTTACAGTTTGATGACATCTGGGGAAGCGGTTGGTAACTCAGAGGGCTCGGCCATTGCGCTGCAGTATATGGGGATCGGTACTAGGGTCGCGAGGCAGTGGGGACAGCCCAGTCGCTGCAGACTACAAGGAGGACTTTATAATCTGATTTCTCGGGTGGTGAGTGAGAGGTTAACTCCAATGTGGCCGAGATATCATAGAAAACCCTTGTAACTGGCGCCGACATTGCTCCCGTGCCAATCACGTTCGCTTCCATCAGACGACTCGGAGACCAGGACCGGGTGTGAGTTAACTTGGAAGCGTGCCAGTGCGGCCTCTCCATCATGATCTGAGTCATAAGGCCACTGCGGCATGCAAGCGGCAGCTCCGAATGTCTGCATGTGCCGTAAAAGAAACATGGCCACCTTGACGGAATTGTCCACATCAAGGATAGGGCACGATCTGCAAGTTCGATAACTCTAGTGCCAAGAGTAGGGAATCCGTGGGACGTCGATGTTGACTCAGATACTTGATGCAAGGCTTCATATGAGTAGCACGAAGAGAGGGGCATCAGCAATGGGCGTGGCCCCGGTCAGTGGTTACTGTACATTTCAGTGATTCTTGTACCCATTCGGTTTGTGCGTGTCCCGCTACAGAAATGTATCGTACGAATCGAATGAAGGGGAGTTGGAACTTCGAAAAGCACGCGACTTACTGACACACGCCTCTGATTCCCACGAGTTCCCACGAGTCACGCGTCACAATGGCGGCGGTGCTGAGAGCGCTGATCTGGGCCCGCCCTCGCTGATGATCGCTGCCATCATGGTGGCCTGGCCATACGACATCCCTACAGTATGCGGTGACAATCACTAGAACATGCCAAGTGTATTCATCATTCATCATTAAAATCTTGAATATCACCGGATTTGGTATGCGGCCCGGGTCTGGAATCCAGTTCGCGACCATATGTGCCACCCGAACCCGACTGAGTTCCCCAAAACCGGGGTCGTATGAGCCCTTTTTATTCGTTCCTCGTGATCGATCTAATAGAACTTTTGTGCCTCACCCGCACCCGCAATCACGCTTCGGCTTATGTACCACGGGGCACCCTCGCGGGCCCTCTTCTGTGAAATATTTCCCGGTCGTGTTTCCCTGCGTTTCCGCTTCTCGTCTCGGGGCCACCTTACTTACAAGGACTATCGAGTTTCATAACTGTAACGCGTTCGTAGTTACGACTGGTCTGTGTCTCTGACATGTATCCCAGTAATAAAAATGGATCAAAAAAAAAAAGAATCCAGTTCGCGACACACGGATACGGTGGGATTCGATCATCGATGGTAGTTCAATACCCTCATGTAGACCGGTGACCGCTCGCTCTATGGGGGTGCGACACCCTCGAAAATCCTCATTCGAACGGCTGGTTACGAGTCTAACCCTCATGCCTCTTCTCATCGATCTCATCATCCACCGATTCACCAATGTTCACAGCTCCTGACGGCGCGGTCACGGTGGCACGGCTTCTGGAACTGTCGTCGCCACTTCCCCTGCTCGCGCCGCTTTGGGGGAAGATTGGGGATCCTGCTTGGGACCCTGTCTCCTACAGCAGCACAGCACCCATTCAGATGCTTAGCGGCCCTACCGTTTTCTGGAAAATATCACCCACTCGCGCGGCTGTCTCCGGGACCCAGGATGACTCGCCGCACTCTACTACTAGTGTGATGGACCTCGTCCTTACTATAGGTTGATAACGACCTCCACAAGTACCCCCCATTCGCTCACTCTTTCTATGCACATACCCGCATCAGGACAAGCTAATATCATACTTCCATCACGGAGAACAATATCCGACTTCACAGTACGCATACAACAGGTTAGGGAGATCAAGACATAGATCTACGTATCGCTCACCACCTCACATCACCCAGTCGACGGTGTCGACGGTATGGAAAAAGTGTTTTACTTGGTGTTTTAACCATCTCACGCCATTCAAGAGCCTCATTACCGACTATGACTTCTCCAATGTGACGACGACAGTGGGTCTAGTCATGGGACGTAATGGATCAGAAGGCACCTGGGCAACAGGGCACGCAGAAATTTCCCCATATAGGGTTAGGGTTTGGTCAATTCTTTCAGCCCTCCACCGTTGATTGGACTTTCTCCCAACTTTCTCCCTCGAACCTCAAGCGACTTCGGCATAGCCTCCCACTGGTCATGCGAAAGGAACAGACACACGGCGAATGGAAGGGATGTCGCCCACAACCGAGGTCAGTTATGCCGGGTCTGGGACGAAGAGAAGTTAAAGGTCAGAGCCGTATCATGAGGCGAGCTTTTACATTAACATAACGACGACCACTTGGGGACACGGGACATGGGACGTTAGTTCTATGTGGAACTAAGAATGATTACAGTGAAGTGTGAGTGCCCAATGAGACGGTTCACGTATCAGTGCCGCAGAACCCGACTCACAAGCGGAAGTCACATCAAAAGTAGTAGCAACCAGGAGTAACTTAGGCCCCATTCCAATGGCCTCGTCCACTTTCATCACACGTAACCCTCGTCCTATCGGCCGTGAGTGAGGGGCAACGTCTCATCCGTGGATTCGGGGTCGTCAGGAAGCAGATGACATCTCCTAGAGCGGGCCTGGATAGTGAACCGCGCCTTCAGAAACGCCGGTGATAGCAGCTGTAACGGGAAATTCTTCTCACCGGAGACCAGGGAAAGCTGGTGTCGTCGCCTTCGCCCACATCCAGCTCCACTGTCTGTGCAAGGGTGCAGACTGATGGTGTTCGCGGTTGTGGTTCAGGTACGGCGAAATAGAGAGGTGATAGTTCGGTATCGTGAACCCGATCTGAAACCGTGAGGCAAGCGCTATCGCCATGTCCGGGTGGTTTGTGTTCACGGAAGTAGATGCGATTGTTGAGGCTCACTAAGAGCGTGTTGGAGTACCTGAGACATGTGTCAGCTTTTTGTCTTGCGCGTGGTGAGTAATGTGTCGCTCACACTTTCCCGATGGTCGAAGTCCTTTTGTTGGCATGAGTGGGAAATGTGCAGTGATGGACCAAGGGAACGTACGTGTATGCGTAATATAGCTTATCCTGTGAATGAAGTGATCGAGTCAGATGAATCGTAGCATATCTCGGTCCTGCTCACGGGAAAAACAACATAAAGCACGAGAGACGTGATAGCCAAGGCGGCTAAACAAGAAGTCAGATGCACGACTGTGTGGAGTTTCCCAAGGTACGTGTACTAGTAAGTGTGTTTGTCTCAATGGTAAGCCGTACCACGCGAATTAACACGAAGCTCGAGAGGTTACCACTCGCCTTTCTCAGCTGTGCAAACGAACCTCAATCGATGTAATAAAGGACCAAAGAAGGCGATGCCGTACCAAAAGCGTCATTGCTACTGCGATCAGAATATCCGCTAAGGCACCCGATATCGACCATAACTAACAAGACACGGTATCAGGTGGCACGGCCAATTAAACCCGAACGAGAGTGCGAACGTATAGTGCTGCCTTGGTAACCATATACTTCCCCCCAACCATGAGGGACTAAAACGCTGTGTGAGAAAGACGACCCGGCGAAAGTATGGTACTGACTTTGCTGCTCGCCCACGTCGCTGCAACTGATTGAGTCACTGCACCCTGTGTTCCGGAAACGTAAGTTCGAAGAATTCGGGGACAGTCAGGTATACATACGACGGCGATGATCCAACAGATCCACGACGACCAGTCATTCAGTGTCCAAATTCGATAACAGAAGTATCCTTGAACGATGAGCGAAATAACTGCGGCAATCACAGGAATATCTATGGGGGTGAAATGGGAATTCCCGAGCCGTTCCACGTCACCAAATCCAGCAACAAACCAATAGTAGAGATCGGCCCCAGTCAGTGCAGTTTGAACGGTCTCCAACAGGAAGACGAAATATGCTGCTCAAAGTTCGCCTTGACGTCACAGAGCTTCCGAGTAATGTCGAAGACCAACCTAGAAACTTTATGGATCGTCTGTCGTTTGGAAAATTATAGCTGTATACATCTGAATTTCTGCGAGTGAAATAAGCTGAGCTATCAAGGGAGGGAAAGGCCTCGTACAAATCTGGACACAGAGAATGCCGTACAGAGCCCAGTTGAATAGAGTGCCGAATAGCTGCGTACAGAGTCGGGGATCATCAGTTGCGTTGATAATAAAATGAGGCCAAACGCACAAGAGGGGCAGTTCTGCGGAAGATCGTGTGACAAGTGGGAAACCGCTAATGTAAGATTACTGAACTTACAGTTCGATGACGTCCAGGGAAGCAGTTGGTGACTCAGAGGACTCGGTCATTCGATTCGTGTTGTAGTAGACTTCGAGAAGTAGACTGTGAGCAATGTGGACAGCAAGTTTGTTGACCACAAAGAGGGCTTTATAAAAATTGTGAGCGAGAACGAGATAAGACACCCATGTGGTCGGGAAATGATAGAATCAAACACTCCCATCAGGCGTAGAAATTCCTGTCGTTCCAATCACTTTCGTCCATAGCTACGAGACAGGTACGAAACAGAAGCGTGTAGTTCAGGAAGATCCTCCCACTGACAGCGTTTTGAGTGCAAGGTTGAGTGTGTCGAATTTTGTGCGAATTACTACGAATGGCGCTCACTCGTATTTGCAATTATTTAGACCAGGATTTACTGTGGACGCGCGGGATGTTTTGCTCCCGAAAATCGAAGTCCGGCATTACTTTCTGCCTCCGCCGCAAAGAAAATTCGTCACCTTCACGACGGCATTGCGCTTATCAGTGATGTGGTACGAAGTCCGGAATATCGAGAAAAGTGAACACGCGGAATGGTGATAAGCGATCTTGACAGTGCGAACAGCCTGGCAAGCTATATATATCATATATCATGTGTTACCATCCCCTTCGTTTTGTTCCTTCGCGTTACGAATTTGGCAGGATGCCCGGGTGCACCGTTCTCAGAGCCTTCTCAGAGCCCCAGATGGACCAGATTGAGCTTATACAACCCATCCACGAATTGCTTCAGTTGCAGGAGCCGTCACCGACTCCCCTCGGTCGGCCATAATACAACTTCCCGTTACGAGGTGACAGGCTCTCATCAGGCATCGAAGATGATGCGTACCGCAGCGTACGACACATCACAAGTGTTTTAAAGAGCGGAGAACGGAGAGTCTCGGAGATGTGAATACGCCAAGTGGCAAGCGTAGTTACCCAATTCAGTTCAAGGCCGCTTTGCCAAGTTGTGGCGTAACGCCCAAGCGTAGACACATAAACATACCGTTCATCCTTTTGACTACAGTATTTGGTTTACATGCGGCTCTTTGTACACCCGTCGATGGGACACCCTCTATGAATAGAGTAGGAGTTCGAGAAACATGGTACTAGAATGGCAGACCTAGACAACCCCACACCTTGGCGATCGTTTGAGCATGCCAGCGGCCAGCCTGATGCATTGATTACGTGTCACATCCTTTACACCACCAGAACGCCCCATGACTTTATCATCAACAATGTCCTCGTCATCATTACCACCATATTACAGAAATGAAGAATACTTTTGTGGGACGAGACATCCACGATCTACGCGAGATGTGTGCCATTCCCAATGCAAAGATTCGCATATTCAACGAGACACAGGGTCCGACCCTGCGGCAAATCTCCGTTGCCCATGCAGTGGAACGAAGGTTGCATCAAGAGTAGCAACCGAACCAAGCCGCATTGCCATGGCTACCCACTTCTCACTATATCCCACACTCCTCGTCCCTTTGACCATGGACGGGGGACAGCGTGTCGAGTCTGTCGACCGTACACTCGGGGTCACCGGAAAGTAGACCACCTTTCCTAAGGTGGGACTAGATGGTGAACCGAACCATTCAGAAATGTTGGAATCGGATAGCAGCTGTAATGGGGAATTGCACTTACTAGAGACCAGTTAATGCTGGCGTCGTCGCCTTTTCTCCTATTTAGCTCTACTGTCTGGGTACTTGTGGAGAGCTGGATACTGTCATCTGTTTGTGCTCGTGACAGTGGTCCAGTTCCGACGAAATGGAGCGATGTCACGGCCGTGGCACGAAGTTGGTCGGAATCCAGGATGCTTGCGTTATCACCACTGTTCAGATGATTGGCGGTCACGAAAATAGATGCGATTGTTGAGGCTCACTAAGAGCGTGTTGGAATACCTGACACATTCAGTTAGCGCTTTGGCTCGTACATGGTGTATAATCTATCGCTCACAGTTTCCCGATAATCCCACTTCTGTTGCAACATCAGCCGTAAAGGCACATATTGACAGGTCAAGAGAACGTACGTGTATACATAATATAAATCGTTCTATGAACGAAGCGATCGGATCAGGCGATGGATCAGTAGCATATCTCGGTGCGACTTACGGGGAAGGCGACATAAAGCACAAGGGATGTGACAAGCGTGCAAGCTCCACAAGAAGTTAGATGTACGTCTGTGTAGTTCCAGGAGATAGGTACCAGTAAGTGCATTTGTTTCAATCGTAAGCCGTATCACGCGAACTAATACGAAGTTGCAGAGCTTGCCACTCGTCCTTCTCAGCTGTGCAAAAAGATCTCAGTCAATGTACCAAAGGATCCAATAGGGTGATGCCGTACCAGTAGCGTCATCGCCACCGCGATCAGGATGTCCGACAGGGCACTCGGTATCGACCATAACTGACAAGACAAAGTATCAGTGGTATGGCCACATCGACCAAAACGAGAATCTGCGTACATATGCACCTGCCTTGGTAACCGCATACTTTCCAACCATGGCCGCCTAAATGCTGTGAGATAAGCCACTTCTGTGGTAAGTGTGTGTAGAACCGACTCTGATGCCAGACCACACCGCCCCGACTGATTGAGTAACTGTACTCTGTACCAAAGAACACGTCAGCAGCGTGAAGAAGGCGGGGAGGGTCGGAAATACATACAACGGCGATGACCCAACAGATCCACGACGACCGTCTGCTCAGCACCCAAATTCGATGACAGAAGTATCCTTGAACGACGAGCGAAATAACTGCGATCATGATAGGATTGTCTATGGGGCCAAAATGGGAATCCTCGAGGTGTTCCACGTTGCCAAATCCATCAACAAACCAATAGTAGGCATCGGCCCCAGTCAGTGCAGTTTGAGCGGTCTCCAGCAGGAAGACGAAATAAGCTGTTCAGAAGATACCTTGGTCTAACAAACCTCCCGAGAAATGTCGAAGACTAACCTAGAAACTTCACGGGTCGTCTGTCTTTTGGAAAATTATAGCTATATACATCTGAATGTGTGAGTCGAATAAGCTAAGCTTTCAAGAGAAAGGCCTCCTACAAGTCTGGACACAGAGGACGCCGTACAGCGCCCAGTTGAATAGAGGGCCGAAGAGCTATGTGGACCGATGAGGATATTGGCGGCATAGACAACAGAACGTGGGCGGAACGAGGCCAAACGTACAAGAGGGGAAGCTCTACGGAAGATCGAGGGGAAATGAGATAAACCGCTAACATTGTAGAGTATACACCTACAGTCTCTTAATGTCCGGGGAAGTGGATATTGACTCAGCCCTTGATATCTCTGAAGTCGAATACACGAGCATTACAGTAGCCAAGACAGTAGCACCAAGAGGGGGTGGAGACGACGAGGGATGTGAATGTATCCACAAGGAGGTCTTCTGATGCGAATCGTGAGTGCAAACGGGATCGAACTACGTGTCTGTGACTGAGATGTATGTCAGACAGACAGACAACTTCCGAATTCCGAGCCAGTCCAGGCAGGCAGCTAGAAGTTTGCTCCCCTGGTGATATGGTGACAGCGCGCCACTTGTCCGAGATAAGGTACTGTACGACCCGCGTGAGAGAACTAAATCGGTTTTCATATTGAGTAATTTGATACAGTGCACAAGACAGTGCATCACTGGTCACTCCCAACCGTTCTCACGGCGAGGTTTGAATGTTTGAATATCAGTTCAGGCCACCAATCCTGAAGCTCCGGCAACCCATGCCGGCACTTTGTCCCACTAAACTCCGTTTAATTGGAAGTCCGCATATGTATAGTCCTGTACTGTCACGGTATTATGGCATGCAGATGCTGTGATAAAACCGCGATACGAGGGTGAGTGTAGCGTTAGCGAAGCCTACTAAAGCCCCCATTGCGTCTCTGTCAACTTTTAACTACCCAGTTTCGTGCGTCAGTCGCCGTTCATTGGTACCCGTGTGAACTAAACGGGAGGAGTTCGAAGCTGGCCCGTGTGATGTTCAGCGTTCAACGTTCAGCGCTCAGCGGTCATCCTGTCATTTCCGAATTCGCACTGGCGTACTGTAACTGGCGGATGCCGCCGTTTGGCAGACAGACCTATATCATCACACACATTCAGCGGGCTTGTTTGGTGGGGGGTCACTCCTGTATCTTATTCTCACTCTGGACCACCGTCAGAACAGTCCTGACTGACTTGGTTAAGTGACTAATACCTCATGGTACTCAGGGACCAATATTTATTTCCACTGCTGCCCAGCTTTCTTACCGCAAGCAACATTTCCAGGCGGACTTGGGGTGGGGCGGAGTATACAAGTTAGGCCAGGAGTTAGGCGCCAACATTGACGCCGATATGATATTATACAGAACCACAGAACCGGGACGCCATCCACGTAAATACCAAGACTCTCTGAGGAGTGAGAAACGAGTAGCCTGAGAGCTGTGGACGGATCATTCCCAAGCATATGTATTTCTTCTCACTGTAACTTATATCAACATCAGTCGTGCAATCTCATAGGGTCCTTCAAGGAGCCTCCTGAGATAGTTTCCTTCCGTCTGGTAAGTCACACGCACCTGACACACATCCGCCCTGTGCAATACCACTTACGGCGCCTCGAGTTTTCCGTTCCTTGACCCACTTGTAAGACATTTATCGCTACCTTTGTGCACTTACATTAGCTCCACACCTCGATGAGGACCTAAGTGACCCCGAGGCGTTCCCTCAACGATCCACAGGTGCAAGGGCGCCATGCTCATATCATCCATAGATTGACGTTGTTGTGCTGAGAAGCATGTGTGGCCTCATATCGACTCTGGTGCACGAAGACTCAGCACGAACTGTCTCGTACGTTGACGTTGTTCGAGTGGAAATGCACGGGTGGAGTCAAGGGGGTGGCGGGACCAGATTCCCGAACAGTGGGGTACTAGTGTTACTGCAAGTCCAAGTTGACACCGGTGTGACTTGAACTTGACTTGGAAATTATGGAACTTATAATAAATTGAACTTGCAAGTTACACACTGGTAGCGACTTGCCTTGCAAGTCACCGATAGAAACATGATAAACTCAAGTAGAAACTTTCCCACCCGCTTGTATTTGGGACATATCACCTACAATACTAGGTGTCGACCCTGTCGACTGGGACCTTGCTTGTGTGTTTGTAGGTAAGTTACTCTGTGTGTTTTCTCGTTGGCGTTACACCCAGACTTGGAGAGATGGAAACAAGGATGGAAAGCAATTTGCGGCTTGGGAAATCAATGATCACGACGATGGGAAAGAATTACGTCAGTTTGTTATTGTTTGCGATGACGCGGAATACCCGCCATACAGTACAGAACTGGGCTCATCTGCTTGCTCATCCGTTCCTGCTCTTGTCATATTACCAAATTGTCCGTCCTGTCCCCCGGCACATAAATACTGTAGAACAAGAAACTAGAAGGAGGTCTCACATACTGCGCACCAGACAAAAATGGAGTTCGAATTCGCTTGCATTCACGCAGCAGAAGAGGTGTCACTGGGACGATATTTATAGTCCTTGCGCTCGTGGACAACAATAATCAGAGTACTGTCGGGGTTAGTCCAATGATCACGCCTACTGCTTATGGCACTCGACTTGATAGGGAACGCTCAGTTTTCGCTGACTCTGTTGATGACCCTCCTGCGTTGGCTACAGCTTCCTGCCCTCAATGAATGCTTCGATTAATACTACACATGTTCATGGCAATTACCATATGTGCATCGGGAGCAAAGGCTTACCCGAATCCTGTGGCAACCCCAAGGACAACATTTCGTCTTCAGGTGCTCGGGTTTGCCGACGGACATCCGGTCACGGGTTCTGGAATATGACTCTGGGGGATGTATTGTGCAGCGGTGTGTAACGGAAGGAATCTTTCCCGGTGATGTTGCGACGAGCGCCGTTTTTATCGACATGTTTAAATCACATTGCAATGTCTCCCGCTGGCCAAGCTCCACCTACACTTCTTCCATTCTGCCACCATTCTAGAACAATAACTCAAAGGTCATGAGGGTTTTTTGTTCGGTCTCTACGTAATTAAGGGTGGATAGATTTTCGGAAGACCTTATTCTGTTGGTGTGGGTATTCGGCATGCAGGCATTCTCCTTGGAATCCCGTAATCAAGCATGTTATAATGTATTAGGGTTCTCTGCCGCTCTATCGAAACAGGTGACATTCGCGGCTTGCCGCGTGTGGCGAGCCAATGGTGAGTCCGAGGACAGCATCGCGCTGAAGCCGCGTGTGGCTCGCTCGCCACACAGGCGATCGGCTTCTCCTATCACTACCCCCAACTTACCTGTCCGTCCCTTAACACATCACTTTACTCTTTCAAATGTCAGCAAATAGTTCTGGTGGTCGCCGCGGACGTGGAGGCGGAGGCCCTCAAGTCCGTGGGAATCGTGGCGGTCGAGGAGGTCGGGGAGGCGCCGATGGCCGTGGCCGTGGTGGCACCCCACCTATCGATCGAACTGGAGTTCCCAGAGGAATATGCTCCTTTTATTGGTCGACTGGTGCATGCGACCGCTCGTTCGACTGCACGTTCAAGCACGAAGTAAAGTCCCAGGTGTTGGAGGCTTCCTCAGTATACGCCACTGAGACTGAAGACCAATCGCCAGACTTTTTCTCCCGGGAAGGATTAGCTATGAACAATGGCTCTGAAGTGGACTCTCAACACACGCTTCGTCCGAACGAAGCACACAATCACCTCAAGCCGTACCTCACTGACCACTTCGTGTTCCGAGATGCGAACAATGTCGAGGGATTTTCTCGGATCTTTGCAAGTGTCAATTCCCGAAACAAAGCATGGGTAAGGGTGACTCTAATCAGACTCTGCGATCGCTCACACATCATAGAACTCCAATCAGGCTCAGGTTAGTCGATTCGCTATGGCCCATTGAAGTGACCTATCTCATACACACCTGCGATAGGCATTCCTTGACACGATTGTCCGTGTGCGTCGAATTATTTTCAGGCATCGATAGTTTCAGTTGTAACGTCGTGCATAGGGTAACGCGCTGCTACGCATCGGCGACGTGTTGAGATTTTCGCCGGTCGCCAGTCAATGTCGGCGCTGGATCATCGACCCTATCATACCAGAAGGGGTATTTCCCTATTATCGAGGTATGTCTCAGGCGAAAATGGAAGTTCCCGTCTTGACGATATTGTCGACGTGTGATAGTTCTTGTCATCAGACCTGGTACTGAAGACAACGATGCATCAAAATACAAAGTAAATCGTATCATGTATTCACACCATACAATGATCCTAATAAGCCATTTCAGCATGATATATGCTCTGTTGGACCGAAACTATGACGACTTTCATTCGACTACCCGCGAATGTATGCGCGAGATGATAGAGGCCCAGACCTGGACGGATCGCTCGCCACGCTTGCCTATGTCGCGGCAAAACACACTGAGTGGTGTGGAGGTCTTCGGGACGCTTTCAACTGTTCTGTCGCAGTAAGTACAGACGTGCAGTCCTTACTCTAGTGCCGCACTCAACAGCTCTGGACAGGTATTTCGCGCGTGTCAAAAGCGCTATAAAGAATCATCCCGAATTACGTGATTTGGTTGAAGATATCTTTTCGTGGTTCAATATTTGGACTGCAGCTGTCAGGGCAACGCCTCCGACGTTCCAAGACCCCATCACCTCGTCAAGCCTGCAGATCCGGAACCTAACGTTGGGAGAACTCGAGAAGGATATCAATCGACTCAGTCAGATCGTAGGTAGAGAATACGGAGATACGGAAAAGTTGCGAAGACGCGTCCCTAACGGAAGATTCACCGCCGGTCAGAGGATGGAGGCGCTCACATCCCGACTAGAACAAACTTATGACCCCCCAGGCACTTTGCGAGACGGAGGGGAACCTCGCCACGATAATGATTCCACTGACATTCACAATATCCGCATCGCTCCAACGAACGAAGAACTTCTATGTCCTCTCCCACCTTATCTCCCAGTCTTCCTTCCTTCGGCGCCACACCATTTACCTGAAAATTCGATGGAACGGCACCTCGACATACAGTTCCGATTATTGAGAGAGGAGCTCATGTGCGCAGCCGTTTCCGTACCTTTGTCAGTCATCGCTTTGTGTTGATTATATTGTTTTCAAGTGCCTCTATTCGGCAATCAGTCGGGGAAATTAGGAGAGACCTTGATATGATGTGGACCTCGAGAACTGGTATCAGGACTCGGAAGCCACCTACGCTTCTAGAAAAGTTGCTGTCATCTAAAGGCGGCGCTTATAAGACCTCTGGCCTTAACTCCGTATACTTTCAACTCTACACTGGTGCTCATTTTGCACCTTTAAAGGCCGAACGCCGTAATTTCACCGTCGGCCTTACACTTGACTCTCCTCCTGGCGCTCCTCGGGATCAAAATGGAAAAAAGAGAGCTGAATATTGGGAACATTCTAAGCGCTTGCAACAAGGAAGTCTCGTCGCTCTTGCCCTTATTTCTCCTGGCCGATTCCAGGTATTCCTCGGAACTATCGTCTCTCAAGGTGCGGACATTGCAGAATCCGCCAAGGCCAATGAAAACACAATTCAGCTTCGAATTTCGTTTTTTGATGCCGAAATTGAACTCATGGCTTTGCGTCATCAACCGATTTCTGTCGACAAGTCGACATTCGCTGTCCTGATAGATAACAAAATCATGTTTGAGGCTCTCCACCCGTTCCTTCGGACTCTCAAGGACGTCGAACCCACTTCCGTCCCCTTCTCTAATTTTATATCGTACTCTGGAAACCTTGCCTTCATGCCGGTTGGACCTCCGCGGTATACGCGCGTTCCGTTGTTCAAGTATGATCTCCAATGCTTAGCTCGACCGGGAGAACACATTTCGAGTGTCGACGTGAATAATCCGACGTCTGTAGCGATCGCACGTCAACAACTGATTCGTTCAAGCAATCTGGATCCATCTCAGGTTGAAGCGGTCATCGGCACTCTCACGCGAGAAATTTCTCTGATTCAAGGGTACGCTCTCGATCTCTGCTAAAATTCACCTCTTACCGAGTTGTTAGCCCTCCCGGAACGGGAAAGGTGCGGAGAAATTCGACACGAGAAAGATCATTTTATTCGTTCTGATATAAGTCTCAGAGTTTCACGGGAAAAGAAATCCTTCGAGTTCTCTTCACTAGTAAAATCAGACCGATAGGTGAGCGCAGTCGCCTATGCGACTCCAGGCCGCACTCACGTGATTTCAGTTTTGATTGCGTTCACAAATCACGCGCTCGATCATATGCTCACGTCGGTTCTCGACGCCAAAATTACGACAAACGTCGTGCGCCTCGGGTCCAGAACCACTGATGAACGTATTGAACAGTACAGCCTATACAAGCTGGAACAGCTATCGGGTCGTGGGGATCTAGATCGACCAATAAGACGTGAATACGCAGCCATGAAGCAAGTAGAAGAGGAAATGACCCGCATCATGAATCGGATACAGCTTCCCGGGCTAACTTGGGAAGATGCCGAGAGATTTCTCGACTTTCAATATCCTCAACACGCGGACTCCTTCAGAGAGCCACCTTTTTGGATCGCAGAGGTCTTTCGGCGCATCAGGGAGGACGAATTAGAGAACGGGGAATGGAAGCGAACTTCGAAGGGAAAGAAGGCCTCTCAGGATGCTGAAATTACAGGGGTTTATGCACTTTGGAAGAACGGTCGAGATATTGAATTCATCCAGCCTCCCGCAACTTCCCCCAAGAAAGCGAAAGCTGCAGGCAAGAAGGGTGCCGATTCGGACTCGGACCCACGGGTAGTGTTCTTTAATGAACTAGGTTTCCAGGGCCAGATTCCGCGCGTTCCCTCGGGAAGTCGCTCCCTTGAACAACTGACGAGTGTCTATAACGTTTGGTCGATGTCACTTTCCGAACGACAGCGCCTTGCAGAGGCATGGGAGGATGACATGCGGAAAATAGCTTACGAATCGCTCCTCGCCGAGTTCGACCAGCTAAAAGAACAGTACAAGGACGCCTGCAAAGTCTACGAGGACATACAAGATGAAGTAAGTCGATTCGGTGACCTGTGCTGTCGACTGTATTGAGGTCGTGGGTAGGCTCGGCGCAGACTGCTCAGCCGTACCGACCTGATTGCCTGCACTACAACTGGTGCGTATTCACAAACAATGGTGAACATGACAATCTTTTAACCTCCGAATGGTAGGCGCCGCCAAGCTTGTCTCTCTACTCACGGTTCGTCCGGAATGATTGCATAACTTACGCTCGATGTTAACGGGACAATGTAGAGCGTCGGGCCGAAGGTACTTATGGTTGAGGAAGCCGGTCAAGTCCTTGAAGCGCACATTCTGGCCTCTCTTGTTCCCTCAGGTATTTACCTGAAGCGTGCATACCCCGCGTATTTATACTCATCACGTCGTCCTAAAATTAGTCGAACACCTTATCTGTATTGGGGACCCGAAACAATTACGCCCAAATTTGGCCACTTTTTGTGGGTCATTAACGTCTCTCATCGCATGAAGCTAATTACCCCGAAAGCTTTGTCCATGGACAGCGTGTCCGGGCGGGAGCTATTCAAGTTCGATAGATCGCTCATGGAGCGACTTTCAGATGGTGGAATGAGTATGTCGCAGATTAACGTACAGCGGAGAATGCGACCCAGCATTTCCCACTTCGTGCGGTAAGAAGTTCCCTCTCGTATACAGATAGAGTTGCGATTTTACGAGTTCATGCAGGAAAATTTTGTACCCGAGGCTCGAGGACCACGAAGTCGTTCGAGATTATCCGGCCGTGCATGGCATGGAGAAAGACATTGTCTTCTTTTCCCACGACAATCCTGAGAACTCTGAAGATGACTCCGTGTCCAAACACAACATGTTCGAGGTATGCCAGCGTATCACGCCAATGTACCCCAGCCCATCAAAACTTATTCGTTTAATCAGGTTGCCATGATACGCGACCTCGTATTATACTTCCTTAAGCAGGGTCCCTATGATGGTGCCGGGGACATTGCCGTACTGTGTGCTTACCTCGGCCAACTGCAAAAGGTCCGCGCGGCTCTGAAAGATCTCAAGATTGCGGTTAGTGTGGATGAACGCGATGAAGAGCAGCTTGAGCGTACCGGACTTGCAAGCGATGATGACATAGGGTTTGCTCAAGTTCAAGTCGCTCGACACGTGGGTACCACCGTGAACTTCTGATTATTGATTGTTCTAATCGTGTTTAAAGATCCGCATCGGAACAGTAGACACTTTCCAAGGCCAGGAAGCCAAGATCGTGATCATCTCGTTGGTTAGAAATTCCGGCGCGTTTGAGGAAGGCAATGCCTCAATTGGGTTTTTGAAAGTACGCAGCCTGATGATTTCGCTGATTAAAAGCTGATGGTCTTTGGATCTCTCAAGAGCTCCAATAGGATAAACGTTGCTTTGTCCCGAGCCCAGCATGGTCTTTACATCCTTGGGAATGCTTCGAACCTCAGGAAGAACGAGACATGGAGGACCGTCTTGGACGAGATGGAGAACGAAAATCAGATTTGTCGGGGCTTCCCAATCGTTTGCTCGCGCCACCCCCAAGCAAAGCAACTGATTTCTAAGCCGGGGCAATTACCTACACATGCTCCAGAAGGTGGCTGTCTCCGACCTTGCGAATATCGTCTGTCGTGTGGACACGTATGTCCTTCAATGGTATATTATTTCCCATTTACATTATGCGATTACTAATCGAAGAATTTCAGTGTCATACTGACCAAGACAATCACAGAAGGATGAAATGCGATCAACCCTGCGTTAGGGTTACCTGTCCTAGGGCTCATCCGTGCCCGAAACGATGCTCTGAAGATTGCGGAAACTGCATGTTCCCCATGTACAACGTTAAGCTTCCATGTGGACACATTACGAAATCCGTCCCTTGGCAAGTGCCTTCCGGATTTGCCCTTCTGGGTCCCATTTGACGTATGCTCTAGTCATAAACTCGGGAATTTGGAGACTGTCAAATGCGTTGCCCAAGTATCGAAGCGTCTACCAGGCTGTGAACATAGCGGCGTCATGGCTTGTAGCGGAGACCCCACCAACTTCGAATGCAAGGAAGTTTGCGGAGGCCAGACCACTTGCTGCAGCCGGACGTGTAAATCTCGATGCCACGAGTGCCAGAAGGTTACGCGTGATAATGCAGCCCCGCGTACGGGCGCTCTTCGTCCTGTTCGCACGCATCACAAAAGTCATCCCTGCGAACGGACGCTCAAGTGCCAACACATGTGTGGTCTCGCTTGTTCTTCGGACCACTCATGTAATCCAAAGTGTCCCCAATCGTGTCGGCAACGGTGTGGCCACCAGAAATGCCAAAAGGAATGCTGGGAGCCTTGTCCACCGTGTATGGAGCCATGTGAATGGCGTTGTCCCCACCATACATGTCCGGTGGTATGCGGTTCGGTGAGCTCCAAGAAAAGATTCGAATTCCCTCCCTTAAAACTAATCTGCGATCGACAGATATGTTCTCGCTTACCCTGTGACAAGGCTTGCGAATGGCAACTGGCGTGTGGTCATGTGTGTCCGTCGAGTACGTATTTTCCTTCCTTGTGATTTGTGCCTCGGGTGGTTCTTATACTGTGTTCGATAGTCTGTGGAGAACCTTGCGAACAGCAGACATGCGTTGTATGCCTTCCGGACGACCATAAAGCCGACATCGTTGATTTCATCATGCAGAGGCGTTTGGACGAGATCGATCTTAGCTCGGACGACATCTCAGAGCGCCTGATCAAGTTGGAATGCGGGCACATCTTCACTGTTGAAACGCTGGACGGCCATTGTAACATGTCGGAATACTACGAGTCGGATGCCATGGGCGCTTTCACGGCCACGAAGGCGCCACCGGTGAACTTCCAAACGCCTCCTTCTTGCCCCGCCTGCCGTGGACCCATCACCGCGCTCCGATACGGCCGCATCACGAAGAGAGCAAGCCTAGACATCCTCGAACAGAACGTGGCTAGCACGATGTCGTCCGCAATCGAGAAAGTCGGCCCTGAAATCGAAGAATTTTCGAGAAGACTTGACAACGCGAAAGGCGAAGCAAAGTCAATCGCCTTCGATCCGCCATCTGAGGATGCAGATGACTTCGACGTCCTTTCTGCGCGTCGCAGGACTCGATTCGGCCCCGAGTCTGAGCCGCTTCCCCATGAGGAATTATCCCTGGCGAGCATGACCAGTGTCCAGGGCCTTTCTGCAAAGGAAGGAAGAGCGTGGAACAAGGTCGTCCGTGACCTTCTCAAGCTTTACAAGAAGGTCGCCGATGTTGCGCGGACCCGCGGACCACATGTACAGGCGTATGGTGCAGCGCTTGCAACACTCTATCGCCTCGAACTTTCTGCGATAGCAAGTGATCCAGAGCGGGCAACTGACACACCTGAGCCCATAGCGATGATGGAAGTGAACAAGAAGATTGGCCAGCCCCCGCACAAGGCCGATACCCGTTTTCAAGTCGAAGCCTTCTTCGTATCTCTCGAATTGCGGTACACGTTGGCTGAAATCGCGCAGAGCCGTATCGAAGGTCTTAATGTGGCGTCCAGGGATGAAATGGTCCTCCGCCACGAACGCTTATGGCGGTCGTTCGTGTCGTTCATCTACGAGTCCTGCATTCGTGACGCGGAGAAGGCCCTCAAGATCGCGGAGAAATCATCGGCGTCTCGTTTGGCGGCTCATGCCGGGGTAAATATTCTCCGCGGCAAGCTGGAGCTGTTCCGCTTCGAGATTCTGGCGGAACGTACACTCCTGTCCCGACAAGGTCTCCTCGACAATGATCGCCGAAACGAATTAACCGCCAAGGCACTGTCAGAGTCGAAGGCTGCTAATCGCGAGATGAAAAGAATTGAGACGACATACACTCGCAGTCGCCCGGTTGCTAATACAGCCGAGCTGAGATCGGAGAGGGAGTGGTTCACGCAAAACTGTGGTGAAAAGGGAGACAAATTCGTGAAGGAGTACAACGCACTGGCGACACACATCCGCACAGAAGGAGGATACGAGCCCTTGTCTCTGAAAGAAAGGGAAGACATCGTGAAATCATTCGGTTTCTGTAAGTCTTCAATTCTCGACAGGAAGGAGTATCAATGACAGGTATATTGCTCGTAGCGCATAGAGGCCACTTCTACAATTGCGAGAACGGACATACGTTTGTAATCGGTGAAGTCCGTAAACCTCTTTGATTCCCCAAAATCCAGACAGCTCATTGGGGTCTTTACAGTGCGGAGGTGCAATGCAAGCGGCGTACTGCCCAGAGTGCAGGGCCCCGATCGGGGGCTCCAACCATCAACTACACCAGTCAAATACGCGAGCAATGGAGTTCGAAGACATAGGTCGCCGTCATGGGTCACAGAACCCCCACTGGCCCTGGGGAAGAGGCGCATGAAAGGAGGGCTGTGGCCTCTGCGACTGGTTGCTGAGCGCTGAGAATCCAGCATCCTTTTTGGGTATGTCATGATCGGAAGTGATGGTTTCACTACGTAGGAAGAGAGTCGTAGAACGCGCTGGAGCAATTGATGAGTTAGTATTGATAGCACTATCGGCGCCGCCCGCCTTCACTCACTTATCTTTATCGGCGGTTGCATGTTTAGCCGTTATCGTAGCCATTATCATTCCAAGGATGTTCAAGCTCAAGGATGCCCTGGCCCCAACGTCACATCGAGATCTGAACCAAATACTGTAATATAGATTACGTAACACGTTCATCCGTCCCGTTCTGATACTTGTTCTGATATACACTGGCAGTAAACAGAACAAGAAAGTCCGAAATTAAAAGCCAACTCATTCGCGCTGCTGCGGAGGTGTCACTGGGACAATATTTATAGTCCTTGCGCTCGGGGACAACAATAATCAGAGTATGTCGGGGTTTGTCCAATAATCATCATGCTTAATCACGGTTGTTCGCCTGTCAGGCAACGCTCAGTTGTCAAGACAAGAACGCTGCTAATGACCCTACTGCTTCCTGCCCCTCAACGAATGGTCAGGACTACACATTTTCATGGCGACTGCGCAGATCATGAGATGCAGCATATGTCTTCGACATGTACGAGGGCTTACCCGTATCCTATGGCAACCCCAAAGACAACACTCCGTCTTCAAGTGCTTGAGTTTGTGGACGGTCATCTAGTCACGAGTTTTGGAATATGACTGGGGGATGTATTACGCAGCGATGTGTACAGAAGGTATCTCTTTCTGGTGATATTGCGATGAGCGCCGTTTCTATCGACACGTTGGAATCACATTGCAATGTCTCCCGCTAGCCTCGCCCCACCTACACTTCTTCCGATCTGCCACCGTTCCAGAACAATAACTCAAAGGTCATGAGGATTCTTTTGTTCGGCGTCTACGTCGAGTAATCAAGAGTGGATACCCTTTTGGAAGACCATTTTCTGTTAGGTGCGTGCGTGCAACTATTCCTCGAATCAATATCCCTCTGGAATCCCGTAACCAAGAACGCAATTTCCTGTGAAATGTACTAGGGTTCTCTGCCGCTCTATCCAAACGGGCGACATTTGCGGCTTGCCGCGTGTAGTGAGCCAATGGTGAGTCCGAGATAACATCAAAATAGCATCGCGTCGAAGCCGCGTGTGGCTCGCTCGTCACACAGGCGCTCGGCTTGTTGCTTGACTCCTATAACTACTCTCAACTTACCCGTTCGTCCCCCAACGCATCTCACAATTTGTTCTGAACGCTTTACTCTTTCAAATGTCAGCAAATCGTTCTAGTGGCTACTACAGACGTGGAAGCGGAGGCCTTCAAGGCCGTGGAAATCGTGGCGGTCGAGGAGGTCGGGGAGGCGCCACTGGCAATGGCCGTGGCCGTGGTGGCGCCCCACCTATCAACCGGACTGGACCCCCCAAAGGAGTCTGCTCTATGTATTGGTCAGCTGGTGCATGCGACCGCTCGTTCGACTGCACGTTCAAGCACGAAGTCAAACCCCAGGTGTCGGGGGCTACCTCGGTATACACCACCGAGACCGAAGATCAATGGCCAGACTTCTTCTCCCGGGAGGGATTAGCCATGAACAACAACTCTGTCATGGACTCGCGACACACACTTCGTCCGAACGAAGCCCATAACCACCTCAAGCCGTACCTCGTCGACAACTTCGTGTTCCAAGATGCGAACAATGTCGAGGGATTTTCTCGGATCTTTGCAAGTGTCAATTCACGAAACAAAGCATGGGTAAGGGTGACTCTAATCAGACTCTGCGATTGCTCACGCTTCATAGGACACCAATCAGGCCCAGGTTAGTCGATTTGTTATGACACATTGAAGTGACCTATCTCATACACACTACACACCTGCGATAGGCTTTCCTGGACACAATTGTTCACGTACGTCCAATTCTTTTCAGGCATCAATAGTTTCGGCGGTAACATTGTGCATAGGGTAACGCGTTGCTACGCATCGGCGACGTGTTGAGATTTTCGCCGGTCGTTGTCAATGCCGGCGCTGGATCGTCAACCCTATCATACCAGAAAGGGTATTTCCCCATTATCAAGGTTTGTGTCAGGTGAAAATGGAAATTAAAATCCCGTCTTGACATTATTCTCGTCGATATGCCATAGTTTTTGTCGTCGGACCTAGTATTGAAGACAACGATGCATTCAAATACAAAGTAAATCACGTCGTTTATTCACACCATACACTCGATCCTAATGAGCTATTTCAGCGCGATATATGCTCTTCTCGACCGAAACTATGACGCCTTTCATTCAACTACCCGTGAATGTATGCGCGAGATGATGAAGGTTCAGACCTGGATGGATCGCTCGCCACGCTTGCCTATATCGCGGCGGCAAAACACACTGAGTGGCGTGGAGGTCTTCGGGACGCTATCAACTGTTCTATCGCAGTAAGGACATCCAGTTTCTATTCTAGTGCTGCGCTTACCTACTCTGGACAGGTATTTCGCGCGTGTCAAAAGTGCTATAAAGAATCATCCTGAATTACGTGATTTGGTTGAAGATATCTTTTCGTGGTTCAATATTTGGACTGCAGCTGTGAAGGCATCGCCCCCAACGTTCCAAGACCCCATCACCTCGTCAAGCCTGCAAATCCGGGACCTCACGTTGGAAGAACTTGAGAAGGATATCAGTCGACTCAGTCAGATCGTTGGTAGAGAATACGGAGACGCGGAGAAGTTGCGGAGACACGTCCCGACGCGTGGAAGATTCACCGCCGGTCAGATGCAGGAGGCGCTTACATCCCGACTGGAACAAACCTATGACCCCCCCGGTACCTTGCGAGGATCAGGGGGGCCTCGCCACGATAATGATTTCACTGACATTCGCGATATTCGCATCGCGCCAACGAACAACGAACTTCTATGTCCCCTCCCCCCTTATCTCCCGGTCTTTCTTCCTTCTGCGCCACATCATTTACCCGAACATTCGATGGAACGACATCTCGACGTACAGTTTCGATTATTGAGGGAGGAGCTCATGTGCGCAGCCGTTTCCGTATTTTTGTCAGTCATCGTTTCATGCTGATTATGTTTTCCTCGAAGTTCTTCTATTCGGCAATCAGTTGGAGAAATCAGGAGTGACCTCGAGGCTATATGGGCGCCGGGGACCGGTCCCAAGACTCGGAAGCCAGCTACGCTCCTGGAAAAGTTGCTCAGGTCTAAAGGCGGCGCTTATAAGACCTCTGGCCTTAATTCGGTATACTTTCAACTGTACACTGGTGCTTGTTTCGCGCCTTTAAGGGCCGAACGCCGTAACTTCACCGTTGGCCTTGTGCTTGACTCTCCTCCCGGCGCTCCTCGGGATCAAAATGAAACAACGAGGACTGAATATTGGGAACATTCTAAGCGCTTGCAACAAGGAAGTCTGGTCGCTCTTGCCCTCATTTCTCCCGGTCGAGTCCAGGTATTCCTCGGAACTACCGTCTCCGATGGTGCCGACATTGCAGACTCTGCCAAGGCCAACGAAGAGACAATACAGCTTCGAATTTCGTTTTTTGACCCCGAAATCGAACTCATGGCTTTGCGTCGTCAACCAATTTCTATCGACAACTCGACATTTGCCGTCCTGATAGACAACAACATCATGTTTGAGTCTCTCCACCCGTTTCTTCAGACACTCAAGGACGTCGAACCCACTTCCATCCCCTTCTCTGATTTCGTATCATACACTGGAAATCTTGCCTCCATGCCGGTTGGACCTCCGCGGTACACGCGCGCTCCGCGGTTCAAGTATAATCTCCAATGCTTAGCTCGACCGGGAGAATGCATTTCGAATGTCAATGTAAATAATGTGACATCTGTAGCGATTGCGCGTCAAGAGCTGCTCCGTTCGAGCGAATTGGATCCGTCTCAGGTTGATGCGGTCATCGGTACTCTCACACGGGGAATCTCCCTAATTCAAGGGTATGCCCCTCGATCTCCCTACTAAAACCCATCACTGATTACGGAGTCTTTAGCCCTCCTGGAACGGGAAAGGTGCGGAGAATTTTGACACCATCTTGTTTGTTCTGATGTAGGTCTCAGAGTTTCACGGGAAAGGAAATCCTTCGAGTCCTCGTCTCTAGTAAAGTCAGACCAATAGGTAAGCGGGGTTGTCTATGCGATACCCACTCTTACATTACTTTAGTCCTCATTGCATTCACAAACCACGCGCTTGATCATATGCTCACGTCGGTTCTCGACGCCAATATTACGACAAACGTCGTGCGCCTCGGGTCCAGAACGGCCGACGCACGCATCGAACAGTACAGCCTACACGAGCTGGAACAACGTTCAGGACGTGGGGACCTCAATCGAGCCATAGGACGTGAATATGCTGCCATGAAGCAAGCAGAAGAGGAGATGACACGCATTATGAACCGGATACAACTTCCCGGGCTCACTTGGAAAAACACTGAGAGATTTCTCAACTCGCATCATCCTCAGCACGCTGATTCCTTTAGAGGACCTCCGCTTTGGATTGAGGAGCTCTTCCGGCGGGCCACGGAAGACGAAATAGAGAACGGGGAATGGACGCAAGTCTCGAAGGGAAGGAAAGCCCCCCAGAACGCCAAAATTTCAGGGGTTTATGGGTTTTGGGTGAACGGTCGAGATATCGAATTCATTCAGCCTCGTCCATTTTTCTCAAGAACTTATTTGGATCCGCGAGTAGTGTTCTTTAACGAAATAGGTTTCGAGGGCCAGATTCCGCGCGTTCCCTCAGGAAGTCGCACCGTTGAACAGCTGACACGTGTCTATGACGTTTGGTCAATGTCAATTCCCGAGCGACAGCGCCTTGCAGAATCATGGGAAGATGACATGCGGAAAATAGCTTACGATTCGCTTCTACCCGTGTTCGATCGGCTAAGAACACAATACAAGGTCGCTTGCAAAGTCTACGAGGACATACAGGACGAAGTAAGTCAATTTTGTGACCTGTGCCGTCAACTGTATTGAGATTGTGGGCAGGCTCGACGTAGATTACTCAGCCGTACCGACCTGATTGCCTGCACTACAACCGGTAAGTATCCAGTGGCCTAACCATGGGGAATGTGACGATCTGACGGCGTCCGAATGGCAGGCGCCGCCAAGCTTGTCTCTCTGCTCACGGTTCGTCCGGACTGATTGCACACCACCTCCGATGCTAACATGACAACGTAGAGCGTGGGGCCGAAGGTTCTCATGGTTGAGGAAGCCGGTCAAGTTCTCGAAGCGCACATTCTGGCCTCTCTTGTTCCCTCAGGTATTTACCTGAAGCGTGTACGCCCCGCGTAATTATACTGATTACATCGCCCAAAAAATTAGTCGAGCACCTTATCTGTATTGGGGACCCGAAACAACTACGCCCAAATTTAGCGACTTTTTGTGGGTCCCCGGTCACTCACATCCCTCATCGCATAATACTAATATACCCCTGAAAGCTTTATCTATGGATAGCATGTCCGGGCGGGAGTTATTCAAGTTCGATAGATCGCTAATGGAGCGACTTTCGGATGGGGGAATGAGTATGTCGCAGATCAATGTGCAACGGAGAATGCGACCCAGCATTTCCCACTTCGTGCGGTACGAAATTCCTTCTCGTGGACAGATAGAGTCATGGTTTGACGCGTTCATGCAGGACAATTTTATACCCCAAGCTTGAAGACAACGATGTTGTTCGAGGCTATCCCGCCGTACATGGCATGGAGAAGAACGTCGTCTTCTTTTCCCACGACAATCCAGAGAACACTGAAGATGACTCAGTGTCGAAGCACAACATGTTCGAGGTACGTCAGCGTATTATACTACTAAACCCCAGCCCTCAAAATTTATTCGTTTAATCAGGTTGCCATGATACGTGACCTTGTATTATACTTCCTTAAGCAAGGTCCCTACAACGGTGCTGGAGACATCGCCGTCCTCTGTGCTTATCTCGGCCAACTGCAAAAGGTCCGCGCGGCTCTGAAAGATCTCGAAATTGCGGTTAGTGTGGATGAACGCGATGTAGAGCAGCTAGAGCGTACGGGACTCGCAGGTGGTGATGACATAGGATTTGCTCAAGTTCAAGTCGCTCAACACGTGGGTATCACCGTTAACTTCTGGTTATTGATAGTTCTAATCGTGTTTAAAGATACGCATCGGAACAGTAGACACCTTCCAAGGCCAGGAGGCCAAGATTGTGATAATTTCGTTAGTTAGAAATTCCGGCACGTTTGAGGAAGGCCGAGCCTCGATTGGGTTTTTGAAAGTACGCAACCTGACACTTTCGCTAATTCAAAGCTGATGGTCTCTGGATCTCTCCAGAGTTCCAACAGAATAAATGTTGCTCTGTCCCGAGCCCAGCACGGCCTTTACATCCTTGGGAATGCTTCGAACCTCAGGAAGAACGAGACATGGAGGACCGTCTTGGACGAGATGGAGAAAGAAGATCAGCTTGGTTACACCTTTCCAATCATTTGTTCACGTCACCCCAAAACAAGGCAACTGATCACTCAGCCGGGGCAAATACCTACGCATGCTCCAGAAGGTGGCTGTCTCAGATCGTGCGGAGGTAGTCTGTCGTGTGGACACGTTTGTCCCTCCATGGTATGTTGTTCCCTATTCACGTTATGTGCCCACTGACCGAAGCGTTTCAGTGTCACCCCGACCTAGATAATCACAGAAGGATGAAATGCAATCAGTCCTGTGTCAGGGTTACTTGTCCTAGGGCTCATCCGTGCCCAAAGCTGTGCTTTGAAGACTGCGGGAACTGCATGTTCCCCGTGTTCGGCGTTAACCTTCCGTGTGGACACATTGTGATGTCCGCTCCTTGGCAAGTGCCTTCCGGATTTTCCCTTTTAGGTCCCATTTGACGCATACCCTAGTTATAAACTCGAGAATTTGGAGACTGTCAAATGCGTTGCCCAAGTGTCGAAGCGTCTACCAGGCTGCGACCATAGCGGTGTCATGGCTTGTAGCGGAGACCCTTCCAACTTCGAATGCAAGGAAATTTGCGGACGCCACGCCTGTCCTCGGGCTCATCCGTGCCCGAAGCTATGCTCTGACGATTGCGGGAACTGCATGTCCCCCATGTACAACGTTAGGCTTCCATGTGGACACATTGTGAAATCCGTCCCTTGGCAAGTGCCTTCCGGATTTGTCCTTCTGGGTCCCGTTTAACGCGTACTCTAGTCATAAACTCGAGAATTTGGAGACGATAAAATGCATCGTTCCGGTGTCGAAGCGTCTACCTGGCTGCGAACATAGCGTCATCATGCCTTGTAGCTGGGACCCCTCCAACCTCGCATGCAAGGAAGTTTGCGGAAGCCAGACCACGTGCTGCAGTCGGATGTGTAAATCTCGATGCCACGAGTGCCAGAAGGTTACGCGCGATAATGCGGCCCCTGGTGCGGGTGCTCTTCCTCCTGTTCGCACGCATCACAAAAGTCATCCCTGCGAACGGACGCTCAAGTGCCAACACATGTGTGGTCTCGCTTGTTCTTCGGATCACTCGTGCAATCCAAAGTGTTCACAATCGTGCCGGCAGCGGTGTGACCACCAGAAATGCCAAAAGGGATGCTGGGAACCTTGCCCGCCGTGTATGAAGCCGTGTAAATGGCGCTGTCCCCACCACTCATGTCCGGTGGTATGCGGTTCGGTACGCTTTCATGGGTGGCTAGGGGTTTCGTCACCTGAGACTAACTTGTGGGCGACAGATATGTTCTCGCTTACCCTGTGACAAAGCTTGCGAATGGCGACTGCGGTGCGGTCATAGGTGTCCGTCGAGTACGTATCTTCCTTGCGATTTGTGTCTGGGCTGGCTGGTTCTTATACTATGTTTTTATAGTCTGCGGAGAACCTTGCGAAAAGCAGACATGCGTTGTATGCCTTCCGGACGAACGTAAAGTCGACATCGTTGATTTCATCAGGCAGAGACGGCTAGACGAGATCGATCTTAGCTCGGACAATATCTCAGAGCGCCTGATCAAGTTGGAATGCGGACACATCTTCACGGTCGAAACGCTGGACGGCAATTGTAACATGTCGGAATACTACGAGTCGGATGCCATGGGCACTTTCACGGCCACGAAGGCACCACCGGTGAACTTCCAAACGCCTCCTTCTTGCCCCGCCTGCCGTGGACCCATCACCGCGCTCCGATATGGCCGCGTTACAAAGAGAGCAAACCTAGATATCCTAGAACAAAACGTGGCGAGCGCAATGTCGTCCGCAATCGAGGAAGTCGGCCCTGAAATCGAAGAATTTTCGAGAAGACTCGACAGCGTGAAGGAAGAAGCGAAGTCAATCGCCTTCAATCCGCCATCCAAGGGCGTAGACGACTTCGACAACCTTTCTGGCGGATTCGTTCCGCTGAAGGTCCGAGCGGCGGCCCGGGTAGCGTCCGGGCGTAACGACTTCGACATCCTCTCTGCGCGTCGCAGAACTCGATTTGGCCCGGAGTCTTCGCCGCTTCCCCAAAAGGAAATCTCCCTCGTGAGCATGACGGAACTCCATGGCTTTTCTGGAGAGGAGGGCAGAGCATGGAACAAGGTCGTCCGTGACCTCCTCAAGCTGTACAGGAAGGTTGCTGATGTCGCACGGATCCGTGGACCCCATGTGCAGGCGTATAACGCGGCGCTCGCAACACTCTACCGCCTCGAACTTTCCGCGATAGCAAGCGACCCAGAGCGGGCAACTGACACACCCGAGCCCGCAGCGATGATGGAAGTGAACAAGAAGATCGGCCAGCCCCCGCACAAGGCCGATACCCGTTTTCAAGTCGAAGCTTTTTTCGTATCTCTCGAATTGCGGTACATGTTGGCGGAAATCGCGCAGAGCCGTATCGAAGGTCTTAATGTGGAGTCCAATGATGCAGCCGTTCTCCGCCACGAACGGTTATGGCAGTCCTTCGTGTCGTTCATCTACGAGTCCTGCATTCGTGACGCGGAGAAGGCCCTCAGGATCGCGGAGAAATCATCGGCGTCTCGTTTGGCCGCTCAGGCCGGGGTGAACCTCCTCCGCGGCAAGCTGGAGCTGTTCCGCTTCGAGATTCTGGCGGAACACACACTCCTATCCCGACAAAGTCTCTTCCACGGTGATCGCCGAAATGAATTAATCACCAAGGCAGAGCTCGAGTCGAACGCCACCAGTCGCGAAATGGAACGACTTGAGACGACATACATTCGCAGCCGTCCGGTTACCACTATGGACGAGATAAAATCCGAGAGGGAGTGGTTCACGCAAAACTGTCGTGAAAAGGGAGACAAATTCGTGAAGGAGTACAATGCGCTGGAGACACATCTCCGCACGGAAAGAGGATACGAGCCCTTGACTCTGAAAGAAAAGCAAGACATCGTGAAATCATTCGGTTTCTGTAAGTCTTCAATTCTCATTAGGAAGCAGTATCAATGACGGTATATTTCTCGCAGCGCCGCAGGGTCACTTCTACAATTGCGCGAATGGACATGTGTTTGTAATCGGTGATGTCCGTAAACCTCTTCGATCCAACAAAATCCAGACAGCTCATTGGGGCTTTATAGTGCGGAGGTGCAATGCAAGCGGCGCACTGCCCAGAGTGCAGGGCCCCGATCGGGGGCACCAACTATCAACTACACCAGTCAAATACACGGGCGATGGAGTTCGAAACCATAGGTTAAACATCGGTCCCCGGAGCGGGTCACGGCGGGCTCAGGGGATAGGCGCATGAAGTTGAAGGGAAGGCTGTAGTATCTACGACTATTTTCTGAGATGTATCGGCACTGCAGTATCGGCATATGTTTTGGATATACGAAGGGTTATCATGGATCTGTAGGAGTTAACTTCGGAACTGTAGGGATGCGCCGAAGTATTTCTGGGACTAAAATGCGTTCCTGTGCGTTGCTCGCACCTCAACGTCTCAGCCTGGAGCGAGCCTAGCTACGACTGCACGCTCGAGATTTTGTGACTATGTATGTGAGGAATGCGAGTGTGTGAGAGTTCTGGAGTCGTATGCTCCTATCCACGGTACTTTAGCGATTACATAATTGACTGGTCTGGCCTCGGGTTGTCCGTTCCGGCAACGTTCCGATCCTAACACTGGCACCTATGCTAGGATACGAGATGCGGTACGCTGGACTGCTCATTTCTGGGATTTACCTCTGTCCGCCGTCGACCTGATTCCATCTTACCCACGTGGCTCCACACTGGTATGCCATAGGACAGCAAGCTGCTTCGAGTTCAGCAACAAAGAGGCTCCGACGCGCGCCCAGCGTACCCCTCATGACCACCCCGAGACAACAACGTGAGCGACGCTTGACTTTTCTTTGAGGAATGGCCGGCGTATTCTCAACGGATAAATCCCGCTGGCACCAATTGGGCGGAGAGTTTGCCTAATGGCACACCAATTGTCTATTCACGTAGTCCAACTAGATATGTCATCTTGGTTGCGCAGGGTCAACAGTTTATATTCGTTGATGACTGCAGTAGAGACCTCGTCGTGATCACGGCGATGATACGGCGATGTACCGACACTGGCACACGACCTCACCTCACACGTAACTTCAGGAACTGAGTGGCCCTACAATTCTGTCCCGGAGATCCGATCCACTTTGCGGGGTGTGCTTGTATTGCGATTGTTTATCGATCGGACAGAACGCCGTACCAGGATTTTTTTTTGGGATCCACCGTACCGGGGTTTCCAGGCGCTTTATCAGTGCTATATTACTGCAGGACCTGTGCCAGTGCATTGAACGGTTTTGTGTAGTATCGTTACCATGTGCAGGCTTCATCCTTGGCTTCAACGCTTCACTTCTTGGATTGCTGTTATCAGAAAGTGCAGGCAATTGTTTGACCACACACCGTTCGTCTGAATTCCATCATAACCTTCAGGCGTCTTGGCACAGGAACTTGATTGGAATCATCCCTGGCCAGCTTGCCAGAGGCCGTGTCACGGTAATAGTCTTAGTAGTCTAAGTTCCAGGTGGTAGTGCCACATCGTGCCAAGTTCGGTGCTATGTCAGGCATCGCCTTTATCAGCGTGGAGTTGTTTGCATGTCGGTACAGTAGACCCCCCCCCCCCAAAAAAAAAAAAAAAAAAAAAAGAATATAGATTACGTAACTTGTTCAATTGGGTTCATCTGTCACAAGACCTGTCATCTGCTTGTCGTCATGTCATCTGTTCAACTTGTCCGTCCTGTTCTCACACATAAACAGAAAAAACAGAAGAAAATCTCACATATGCACTGGACCTTCTTTCGATAATGGAGTTCAAATTCGCATTCAGAGGTGATAGTCCTTGTGCTTGGGGACAACAATAATCTGAGTATGTCACGGTCGGGGTTGGTCCAATAATCACGGAGTTTTCGCGAACTCTGCTGATGACCCTGCTTCCTGCTCCCTCAACGAATGGTGATAACTACACAGGTTCTTTTTTTTTTTTTTTTTGAATCCATTTATATTAACTACACAGGTTCATGGCGACTGCGCAGATCGTGGGATGCGGCATATGCCTTCGACATGTACGTCGGGAGCGATAGGCTTACCCAGATCCTATGGCAACCCCAAATTGTCTTCAGGCGCTTGAGTTTGCGGACGGTCATCCGAACACGGTTCTGGAATATGATTCTGGGAGAGGTATAGTGCAACGGTGTGTACGCAAGATATATCTTTTTGTTTTTTGGACCGATGGTATCTCTTCCTGGTGATATTGCGATGAGCGCCGTTTTTATCGACATGCTGAAACCACATTACAATGTCACTCGCAGGCCGAGCCTCACCTACACTTCTTCCGTTCTGTTACCTTTCTAGAAGAATGACTCAAAGGCCATGAGGGGGCTTCTTTTCGGTATCTACGTCTTGTAATCAAGGGTGGAAAGAGTCTATGCTCTGTTGGGGTAGGTATTTGGCATGCAAGCATTCTCTCTGGAACCCCGTAATCGAGCACGCTATTTCCTGTGGGAGGTATTAGGGTTCTCTGCCGCTCTATCGAAACGGGCGATATCTGAGGCTTGCCGCGTGTGGTGAGCCAATGGTGAATCCAGGATAGCATCAGTATGGCATTCCATCGAAGCCGCGTGTGGCTCGCTCGCCACACAGGCGCTGCCTGTTGCTTGATCCCTATCACTATCCTCAACTTCCCCTAGCTCATCTCGCATCTTGTTCTGAACACTTTACACTTTCTAATGTCAACGAATAGTTTTGGTGGCCGCCACGGACGTGGAGGCAGAGGCCCTCAAGGCCGTGGGAATCGTGGCGGTCGGGGAGGCGCCGATGGCCGTGGTCGTGGCCGTGGGGGCACCCCACCTATCGACCTAACTGGAGTTCCCAGAGGAATCTGCTCTTTTTATTGGTCGACTGGTGCTTGCGACCGCTCGTTCGACTGCACGTTCAAGCACGAAGTCAAACCCCAGGTGTTGGGGGCTTCCTCAGTATACGCCACCGAGACCGAAGATCAATCGCCAGACTTCTTCTCCCGGGAGGGATTAGCCATGAACAACAACTCTGTTATGGACTCGCAACATACACTCCGTCCGAACGAAGCACATAACCACCTCAAGCCGTACCTCGTCAACAACTTCGTGTTCCGAGATGCGAACAATGTCGAGGGATTTTCTCGGATCTTTGCAAGTGTCAATTCACGAAACAAAGCATGGGTAAGGGTGACTCTAATCAAACTCCGCGATTTCAATCGTTCACACATCATAGAACTCCAATCAGACACAAGTTAGTCGATTTTTTATGACGCATCTAAGTGACCTATCTCATACACTCCTGCGATAGGCCTTCCTAGACACAATTGTTCACGTACGTCTAATTTTTTTCATTCATCAATAATTTCGGCAATAGCATGGTGCATAGGGTAACGCGTTGCTACGCATCGGCGACGTGTTGAGATTTTCGCCGGTCGGCGTCGATGTCGGCGCTGGATCGTCAACCCTATCATACCAGAAGGGGTATTTCCCTATTATCGAGGTTTGTCCCAGGTGATAATGGAAACGATAATCCCGTCTTGATGATATTCTTGTCGACACGTCGTAGTTCTTGTCGTCAGATCTAGTATTGAAAACAACGATGCATTCAAATACAAAGTAAATCGTACCGTGTATTCACACCAAACACTAGCCTAACAAGCCATTTCAGCGCGATATATGCTCTGCTCGACCGAAACTATGACGATTTTCATTCAACTACCCGGAAATGTATGCGCGAGATGATAGAGGCCCAGGCCTGGATAGATCGCTCGCCAGGCTTGCCTGTGTCACGACAAAACACACTATGTGGCGTGGAGGTCTTCGGGACGCTTTTAACTGTTCTGTCGCAGTAAGTACATGTAGTCTCTACTCTAGTGTTGCGCTCACCTGCTCTTGACAGGTATTTCGCGCGTGTCAAAAGTGCTATAAAGAATCATCCCGAACTACATGATTTGGTCGAAGATATCTTTTCGTGGTTCAATATTTGGACTGCAGCTGTGAGGGCATCGCCCCCAACGTTCCAAGACCCCATCACCTCGTCCAGCCCGCAGATCCGGAACCTAACTTTGGGAGAACTTGAGAAGGATATCGGCCGACTCAGTCAGATCGTAGGTAGAGAATACGGAGACGCGGAGAAGTTGCGGAGACACGTCCCGCGCGGAAGATTCACTGCCGGTCAGATGCAGGAGGCGCTTACATCCCGACTGGAACAAACCTATGACCCCCCCGGTACCTTGCGAGGCTCAGGGGAACCTCGCCACGATAACGATTTCACTGACATTCGCGACATCCGCATCGCGCCAACGAACAACGAACTTCTATGTCCCCTCCCCCCTTATCTCCCAGTCTTTCTTCCTTCTGCGCCACACCATTTGCCCGAACATTCGATGGAACGGCATCTCGACATACAGTTCCGATTATTGAGGGAGGAGATGACGTACGCAATAGTTTCCGTTTTCATCCGTCATCGCTTTATGCTGATTCTGTTGCTTCGCAGTGCTTCTATTCGGCAATCAGGTGGGGAGATTAGGAGAGACCTCGACATAATGTGGGCCTCCGGAACCAGTCCCAAGAGGCCACCCACCATACTAGAAAAGCTGCTGTCGCTGAAAAAGAAAGGTGGCGCGTATAAGACCTCTGGCGCTAATTCGGTATTCTTTCAACTTTACACCGGCGCTCGTTTTGCACCTGTAAGGGCCGAACGCCGTAATTTCACCGTCGGCCTTATACTTGACCCTCCTCCCGGCGCTGCTCGGGACCAAATTGCAAAAAGGAGAGCTGAATATTGGGAACATTCTAAGCGCTTGCAACAAGGAAGTCTCGTCGCTCTTGCCCTTATTTCTCCCGGTCGATTCCAGGTATTCCTCGGGACTATCGTCTCTAATGGTACCGACATTGCAGAGTTCGCCAAGGCCAATGCAAACACAATCCAGCTTCGAATTTCGTTTTTTGATGCCGAAATCGAACTCATGGCTTTGCGCCGTCAGCCGATTTCTGTCGACAAATCAACGTTCGCCGTCCTTATAGACAATAACATCATGTTTGAGGCTCTCCACCCGTTCCTTCGGACTCTCAAGGACGTCGAACCAACTTCCATTCCTTTCTCTGATTTCATATCGTTCTCCGGAGATCTTGCCTCCCGGCCGGTTGGACTTCCGCGATACGCGCGCGCTCCGCTGTTCAAGTACGATCTCCAGTGCTTGGCTCGGCCGGGAGAAAACATTTCGAGTATCGACGTAAACGATGCGACGTCTGTAGCGATTGCGCGTCAAGAACTGCTGCGCTCGAGCGAATTAGATCCATCGCAGGTTGATGCGGTCATCGGTACGCTCACGCGGGAAGTTTCTCTGATCCAAGGGTACGTTCTCGATTTCCCTGAAAACACTCGCATCTAAGTACCGAGTCACTAGCCCCCCCGGAACGGGAAAGGTAAGGACAACGTCGCCGCGAACTCGATCGTTTTTCGGCTCTAATGTAGGTCTCAGAGCTTTACGGGAAAGGAGATTCTTCGAGTTCTCTTCTCGAGCAAAATAAGGCCAATAGGTGAGCGGAGCTGTTTATGCAATGCCTACTCTCACGCGATTTCAGTCCTTATTGCGTTCACAAACCATGCGCTTGACCATATGCTCACGTCGGTTCTCGACGCCAAAATTACGACAAATGTGGTGCGACTCGGGTCCAGGACGACCGACGAACGCCTTGAGCAGTTCAGCTTATACAAGCTGGAACAGCTTTCAGGGCGTGGGGAACTAGATCGACCCATAAGACGCGAATATGCTGTCATGAAGCGAGTAGAGGAGGAGATGACGCGCATCATGAATCGGATACAGCTTCCCGGGATAACTTGGGAAGATGCCGAGAAATACCTCGACTTCCATCATCCTCAGCACGCGGACTCCTTCCGAGGGCCACCGTTTTGGATTGCGGAGTACTTTCAGCGCATCAGCGAAGACGAAACAAAGAATGGCGAATGGAAGCGAGTTTCGAAGGGAAAGAAAGCCTCTCAAGACGCCGAAATTTCAGGGGTTTATGGACTTTGGAAGAACGGCCGAGATATTGAATTCATCCAGCCTCGCCCGTCCTCCTCGAAGAAAGCCGCAGGCAAGAATGAAACTAACTCAGACCCACGAGTAGTGTTCTTTAACGAGCTAGGTTTTGAGGGCCAGATTCCGCCGGTCCCTTCTGGAAGTCGCACCCTCGAACAACTGACCAGTGTCTATAACGTCTGGTCGATGTCGCTTCCCGAACGACAGCGCCTTGCAGAATCTTGGGAGGACGATATACGGAACTTAGCTTATGCATCACTCGTAGCCGATTTCGACCAGCTAAAAGCACAATACAAGGATGCTTGCAAAGTCTACGAGGACATACAGGACGAAGTGAGTCGATTCAGTGGCCTGCACTGCCAACTGTATTGAGATCGTGAGTAGGCCCGACGCAGACTACTCAGCCGTATCGACCTGATTGCCTGCACTACAACTGGTGCGTATTCACTAACAACAAAGATATGACGACCTGATAACGTACTAGGCGCTGCCAAACTTGTCTCTCTACTCACGGTTCGTCCTGAATGATTGCACTTCACGTCTAATGTTAACGGGACACATAGAGCGTCAGGCCGAGGGTTCTTATGGTTGAGGAGGCTGGTCAAGTTCTCGAAGCGCATATTCTGGCTTCTCTCGTTCCCTCAGGTAATTGCTTGAAGTATGCATGCCTCGCATATTCATACTCATCACGCCCTCCTACTAAAATTAGTCGAGCACCTTATCTGTATAGGGGATCCCAACCAATTACGCCCAAATTTAGCGACGTTTGGTGGGTCGTTAACGTTCCTCATCGCATAAACTAATGTACCCCAAAAGCTTTATCCATGGATAGCACATCCGGACGGGAGCTATTCAAATTCGATAGATCGCTCATGGAGCGACTTTCGGATGGGGGAATGAGCATGTCGCAAATTAACGTGCAGCGGAGAATGCGTCCCAGCATTTCCCACTTCGTACGGTACGAAGTTCCCTCTCTTGGGCGGATAGAATCACGGTCTTACGTGCTCATTCACGCAGGACAATCTTATACCCCAAGCTCGAGGACCACGAAGTTGTCCGAGGTTATCCCGCCGTGCAAGGCATGGAGAAAAACGTCTTCTTCTTTTCACACAGCAACCCAGAGAACTCTGAAGATGACTCGGTGTCGAAACACAACATGTTCGAGGTACGCCGGCGTATTAAATTGCGTCAATAGACCGCAGCCCTCAGAACCTATTCGCTCTATCAGGTTTCCATGATACGTGACCTCGTATTATACTTCCTTAAGCAGGGTCCCTACGACGGTGCTGGAGACATCGCCGTGCTCTGCGCTTACCTAGGTCAACTGCAAAAGGTCCGCGCAGCTCTGAAAGACCTTAAAATTGCGGTTAGTGTGGATGAACGCGATGAAGAGCAACTAGAGCGTACGGGACTCGCAGGCGATGACGATATAGGATTTGCTCAAGTTCAGGTCGCTCGACACGTGGGTACCACCGTCCTCTGACTAATCGCGGCTCTAACCATGTTTAAAGATCCGCATCGGAACGGTAGACACCTTCCAAGGCCAGGAGGCCAAGATCGTGATCATTTCTTTGGTCAGAAATTCCGGTACGTTCGAGGAAGGCCGAGCCTCGATTGGGTTTTTAAAAGTACGCGACCTGAGACTTTCGCTAAGTCGAAGCTGATGGTCTCGGGATCTCTCCAGAGCCCCAATAGGATAAACGTTGCTTTGTCCCGAGCCAAGCACGGCCTTTACGTCCTTGGGAACGCCTCGAACCTCAGGAAGAACGAGACATGGAGGACCGTCTTGGACGAGATGGAGAAAGAAGATCAGCTTGGTTACGCCATTCCAATTATTTGCTCACGTCACCCCGACGAAAGACAACTGATCTCCGAGCCGGGGCAAATACCTACGCGTGCTCCAGGAGGTGGCTGTCTCCGACCTTGCGAATATAGTTTGTCTTGTGGACACGTATGTCCCTCGATGGTATATCATTTCCCATTCACACTGTGCGCCCACTAATCAAAGCGTTTCAGTGTCACACCGACCTAGACAACCACAGAAGGATGAAATGTGACCAGCCCTGTGTAAGGGTTACCTGTCCTAGGGCTCATCCGTGCTCGAAGCTGTGCTCTGAAGATTGTGGGAGCTGCACGTTCCCCGTGTACGACGTTGAGCTTCCGTGTGGACACATCGCGAAATCCGTCGCTTGGCAAGTGCCCCAGATCTGCCTCTCTAGGTCCCATTTGACGCATATTCTAGTCATAAACTCGAGAATTTGGAAACTGTAAAATGCGTCGCCCAAGTGCCGAAGCGTCTACCAGGGTGCGAACATAGCGGCGTCATGGCTTGCGGCAGAGACCCCACCAACTTCGAATGCAAGGAACTTTGCGGAAGCCAGACCACTTGCTGCAGCCGGACGTGCAAATCTCGGTGTCACGAGTGCCAGAAGGTGACGCGTGATAATGCAACACCCGGTCCAGGCGCTCTTCGTCCTGTTCGTACGCATCACAAGAGCCATCCCTGCGAACGAACGCTCAAGTGCCGACACTTGTGTGGCCTCGCTTGTTCTTCGGATCACTCGTGCAACCCAAAGTGTTCCCAATCGTGTCGGCAGCGGTGTGGCCACCAGAAATGCCAAAAGGAATGCTGGGAGCCTTGCCCGCCGTGTATGGAGCCATGTGAGTGGCGTTGTACGCACCATTCATGTCCGGTGGTATGCGGTTCAGTAAGTTTCAAGAAAAAACCGGGATTTCTTGAGACTAATTTGTTATTGATAGATATGTTCTCGCTTGCCCTGTGACAAGGCTTGCGACAGACAGTTAGAGTGCGGTCATGGGTGCCCGTCGAGTACGTGTTTTTCTTCATGTATGGGCTGGGGACTTATCCTGTGTTTGGTAGTTTGCGGTGAACCTTGCGAACAGCAGACATGCGTTGTATGCCTTCCGGACGACCATAAAGCCGACATCGTTGATTGCATCATGCAGAGGCGTTTGGACGAGATCGATCTTAGCTCGGAAGACATTTCAGAGCGCCTAATCAAGTTGGAATGCGGACACATCTTCACGGTTGAAACGCTGGACGGCAATTGTAACATGTCGGAATACTACGAGTCGGATGCCATGGGCACTCTCACGGCCATGAAGGCACCACCGGTGAACTACCAAACGCCTCCTTCCTGCCCCGCCTGCCGTGGACCCATCACCGCGCTCCGATATGGCCGCGTTACAAAGAGAGCAAACCTAGACATCCTGGAACAAAATGTGGCGAGCACGATGTCGTCCGCAATCGAGAAAGTCGGCCCTGAAATCGAGGAATTTTCGAGAAGACTCGACAGCGCGAAGGGGGAAGCAAAGTCAATCGCCTTCAACCCGCCATCTGAGAATGCAGGTGACTTCGACATACTCTCTTCCCATCGCAGGACTCGGTTTGGCCCGGAGTCTTCGCCGCTTCCCCACGAGGAAATCTCCCAGGCGAGCATGAGGAACGTCCATGGCTTTTCTGGAGAGGAGGGCAGAGCATGGAACAAGGTCGTCCGTGACCTTCTCAAGCTTTACAAGAAGGTTGCCGATGTTGCACGGACCCGCGGACCCCATGTGCAGGCGTATGGCGCGGCGCTTGCAACACTCTACCGCCTCGAACTTTCCGCGATAGCAAGCGACCCAGAGCGAGCAACTGACACACCTGAGCCTGCAGCGATGATGGAAGTGAACAAGAAGATAGGCCAGCCCCCGCACAAGGCCGATACCCGTTTTCAAGTCGAAGCCTTCTTCGTATCTCTCGAATTGCGGTACATGTTGGCTGAAATCGCGCAGAGCCGTATCGAAGGTCTTAATGTGGAGTCCAAGGATGAAGCCGTTCTCCGCCACGAACGGTTATGGCAGTCCTTCGTGTCGTTCATCTATGAGTCCTGCATTCGTGACGCGGAGAAGGCCCTCAAGATCGCGGAGAAATCATCGGCGTCACGTTTGGCCGCTCAGGCCGGGGTGAACATCCTCCGCAGCAAGCTAGAGCTGTTCCGCTTCGAAATTCTGGCGGAACGCACACTCCTAACCCGACAAGGTCTCTTCCACAGTGATTGCCGAGATGAAATAATCACCAAGGCACAGCTAGAGTCGGACGCCACCAGTCGCGAGATGGAACGACTTGAGACGACATACATTCGCAGCCGTCCGGTTACCACTATGGACGAGATAAAATCCGAGAGGGAGTGGTTCACGCAAAACTGTCGTGAAAAGGGAGACAAATTCGTGAAGGAGTACAACGCACTGGAAACACATCTCCGCACGGAAAGAGGATACGAGCCCTTGACTCTGAAAGAAAAGCAAGACATCGTGAAATCATTCGGTTTCTGTAAGTCTTCAATTCTCAATAGGAAGCAGTATCAATGATGGTATATTTCCCGCAGCGCCTAGGGGTCATTTCTACAATTGCGAGAACGGACATACGTTTGTAATCGGTGATGTCCGTAAACCTCTTCGATCCAACAAAATCCAGACAGCTCATTGGGGCTTTACAGTGCGGAGGTGCAGTGCAAGCGGCGCACTGCCCAGAGTGCAGGGCCCCGATCGGGGGCACCAACTATCAACTACACCAGTCAAATACGCGGGCGATGGAGTTCGAAACCATAGGTTAGACATAGGTCGCCGGAGTGGGTCACAACGGGCCCAGCCGTGGGGAATACCAGGTGCATGAAGTTGGAGGGAAAGCTGTAGTATCTACGACTATTTTCTGAGATGTATCGGCACTGCAGTATCGGCACATGTTTTGGATATACGATGGGAAGGGTTTGTCTTAGTACGTAGCATGAATCTGTAGGAGTCAACTTAGCACAGTCTTAGCACTTGACCCGGCCACTGCGCCACCTCAGGCTGGCAAATAGTGCTTACACATCGCCCACTCACGACGCGCGTAGGTCGTGGGCGTCTAAGGCCCCGTTCCACTGGCATCCTTCCTCATCTCTTTCCTTTTACCCGAATGGTCGCAACTACAACAGAGCAGGTGAGCCCGAATACTACAAAAGTTGGACCCGCCGGTGCTATACTGATGACTCACAACAGCTGACAGCGCTTACTGCCACGACCGTCGGTGCGCCCCACTCATTGACCCTCTCCATCGTGTGCGCGAACCGACGATCAGAGCTATGAACTAGTCGTTCACCCGCTCGTATTGCTCTCCGTGACAGACCACCATGCGCGCAGCGTCGCTCGCGGCTCGTCGAAGCGCGTCGTCGGCGTGCTGCTCGGGCAGGACAACGGGCGGTCGATCAACGTCGCCAACTCGTTCGGCGTGCCGTTCGAGGAGGACGACCGGGACGCTAAGACGTGGTTCCTGGACCACAACTACGTCGAGTCGATGTTCGAGATGTTCAAGAAGGTCAACGGTGCGTGTTTGGCTTTTTGACGACTGTGTGTATCGCCTGATGCGTGGATGCAGCGCGGGAATGCATGATTGGGTGGTACCATACGGGCCCGGAGCTGCGCGCGGCAGATCTAGAGATCAACGAGCTGTTCAAGCGCTTCATCGCGCGGCCGGTGATGGTCACCGTCGACGTGCGACCCCACACGGTCTACCGACGCGTACTTTGCCGTCGATGAGACCAAAGATGTGCGTGTGTTTATTGCCGAACGCTCACTATTCCGCTGACTTTTGGTACTCGCAGGACGGCACGGAAATGCACAAGACGTTCCTGCATGCGCCGTCGGCGATCGAAGCGGAGGAGATCGGCGTCGAGCATCTTCTGCGCGATGTCAAGGACTCGACGTCGACGTCGCGCGCGGCGCGGCGCCCGTAAACCATCAGGTCGTCTACCTCCTCTAGGACGCGTTCAATTCCATCCCTGACCTCCCCGACCCCGCCACCACTACGGGCTTTGCGAGCACCATGAACGACGCGCTCCTTGTGGTGTATCTTAGCACCTCCTGAGAGCCGTCACTGCGCTGCACGCACTCGTAGACAACAAGGGGACGATTACCCGCGCCGAACTCGAGGAGGACGGTGGGGCAATGAAAAAGAAAAGAAAACGGCGAAAATGGCCGAGGGCGAGAAGGACGATGGTATATTATTTCTCATTCGCGTTGTGCTTCCACTAACCGAAGCGTTTCAGTGTCACTGACCAAGACAATCACAGAAGGATGAAATTTAATCAGCCTTGTGTCTGGGTCACCTGTCCCATATGTCCTAGGGCTCATCCGTGCCCGAAGCTATGCTCTAAAAATTGCGAGAACGCCCAGTGTACAACGTTAAGCTTCCATGCGGATACACTGAGAAATCCGTTCCTTGGCAAGTGCCTCCCGGATTTGCCCTTCTGAGTCCCATTTGACGCATACTCTAGTCATAAATTCGGGAATTTGGAGACTGTCGAATGCGTCGCTCAAGTGTTGAAGCGTCTACCAAGCTGCGATCACAGGGGCGTGTAACTTAGCGGAGATGCCGCCAACTTCGAATGCAAGGAAGTTTGCGGAGGTCACGCGAGCAATGGAGTTCGAAGCGCCGGAATGGGTCACAAGGCCGACACTGGCCGTGAGGAAGAGGCGCATGAAGGGAGGGCTGTGTCTGGTCTGCGATTTGTTTCCGAGGATACCGGCACTACCCAACATACGTTTTGGATATGCCATGATCGGAAGTGATGGTTTCAGTAGAAAGAGATATACGTAGAACGCGCTGGAGCAGTGGATGAGTTAGCGTTGTTGGCACCGTCGGCGCTGCCCGCACTCACTCACTCACTCACTTGCCTTTGTCGGCAATAATTTTTTTGGTTTCATCCGTTGGCTGATCTACAGTAAGGCAGAGCGAGGCAGAGAGAGGCACGAGCAGCGCGCGGACATGTCGGCACGTGACTCATTCCTTCCTTGCACTGTCCGCCCACGTTTCCAACCGGTCTGGAAAACCGGACTCTTTTCTTTTGTCCGCCCGCCACGCCCTTATGCTATGGGATCAATGATGTGGCTACCTACATCCGCCGCAGCCCCTCGAATCGCTCCGGGAGGTTCCCACCCCGTCGCGACCTCGGCTCGGCAGCAGAAACCCTCATCTTCGATCGTGAAGCGCTTTCGCCCATTATCTTTACGCTACCATAGTACCCCGGCCTTCTCTATAACATTCCCTAATTACCCACAACGCTTGTACATTTCGCTCCAGCCGTTTTATCCAAATGCAACCACAGCCAACTATCCTCTTAAACGTTTCGTGCCGCGCGCCGGCAATCCCTCTCCCCGCCGCACGAAACCCGTCCCCGAGAAGCAAACCAACGACTCGCAAAGACCTGTTCTATCTATTGTAACACATAAACAGAACAAGAAACAGAAGGCACCAGACCTTCTTTCAATAATGGAGTTCGAATCTGCTTGCATTCACGCTGCAGCAGAGGTGTCACTGGGACAACAATAACAATCATCGGAGTATGTCGGGGTCGGTCCAGTAATCACGCTTGATCATGGTCAGTGTTCGACTTGCCAAGCAACTCTCAGTTTCAGCGAACTCTGCTGATGACCCTGCGTTATCTACTGCTTCGCAACGAATGCTCAATACTTCACAAATTCATGGCGACTGCGCAGACCATGAGATGTGGCACATGTACATCGGGAGCCAAGGTTTACCCGGATCCTGTGGCGATCCGAAAGATAACATTCCGTCTTCAGGTGCTTCGGTTTGCGAACGGAAATCTGGTCACAGTTCTGGAATATGAGTCTGGGGGATGTATTATGCAGCGGTGTGTACGGAAGGTATCTCTTCCCAGCGATATATTGCGATGAGCGCCGTTTTTATCGACATGTTGAAATCACGTTGCAATGTCTTTCGCTGGCCGAGTCCCACCACACTTCTTCAGTTCAGCCACCGTTCCAGAACAATAACTCAATCAAGGGTGGATAAGCTTCTGGAAGACCACAATCTGTTGGGGTGGGTATTCAGCGAATATTCAGCACTCAGGCATAATCAAGCACGTTAAACTTCCTGTGGAGCGCATTAGGGTTCTCCGCCGCTCTATCGCAACGGGCGACACTTTCGGCTTGCCGCGTGTGGCGAACCAATGGTGAATCCGAGATACCATCAGGATAGCATCGCGTTGAAGCCGCGTGTGGCTCGCTCGCCACACAGGCGCTCGACTTATCACTTGACCCCAATCACTTTCCCCAGCTTCTCCTAGCTCGTCTCACATTTTGGTCTGAGCACTTTCACTGTTTCAAATGTCAGCAAATAATTCTGGTGGCCGCCGCGGATGTAGAGATGGAGGCCCCCAAGGCCGCGGGAATCGTGGTGGTCGAGGAGGTCGGGGAAGCGCCGATGGCCGTGTAGGCACACCACCTATCGACCTAACTGGAGTTCCCAGAGGAATCTGCTCTTTTTATTGGTCGACCGGTGCTTGCGACCGCTCGTTCGACTGTACGTTCAAGCACGAAGTAAAGTCCCAGGTGTTGGAGACTTCCTCGGTATACGTCACAGATACCGAGGATCAATCGCCAGACTTTTTCTCCCCGGAAGGATTAGCCATAAACAATGGCTCCGAAGTGGACACTCAACACACACTTCGCCCGAATGAAGCACACAATCTCCTCAAGCTGTACCTCGCTGACAATTATACGTTCCGAACTTGGTTCCGAGGTGCAAACAATGTCGAGGGGTTTTCTCGGATCTTTGCAAGTGTCAATTCTCGAAACAAAGCATGGGTAAGGGGTGACACCAATAAACCTCTGTGACTTCCTAATCGTTCACGAATCGTAGAACTCCAATCAGGCTCAGGTCTGTCGATTTACAATGGCGCATCTAAGTGGCCCATCTCATACACTCCTGCGATAGGCATTCCTTGACACAATTGTTCGCGTATGTTCAATTATTTTCAGGCATCAATAATTTCGGTGGTAACGTGATGCATAGAGTAATGCCCTAGTACGCATCGGCGACGTGTTGAGATTTTCGCCGGTCGCCGTCAATGTCGGCGCTGGATCGTCAACCTTGTCATACCAGAAGGGGTATTTCCCTATTATCGAGGTTTGTCTCAGGCGAAAATGGAAGTTATAATCCCGTCTTGACGATATTCTTGTCGACTCGTCATAGTTCTTGTCATCAGACCTAGTACTGAAGACAACGATGCATCAAAATACGAAGTAAATCGTATCATGTATTCACACCAGACAATGGATCCTAATAAGCCATTTCAGCATGATATATGCTCTGCTCGACAGAAACTACGACAACTTTCATTCGGCTACCCGCGAATGTATGCGCGAGATGATAGAAGCCCAGACCTGGGTGGATCGTTCGCCGGGTTTGCCTCTGTCGCGACAAAACACACTAAGTGGTGTACAAGTCTTCGGGACACTTTCAGCTGTTCTGTTGCAGTAGGTATCCAGCCCTTACTCTAGTACCGCGCTCGACTAACTTACTCTTGACAGGTATTTCGCACGTATCAAAAGCGCCATAAAGAACCATCCCGAATTACGAGATTTGGTCGAAGATATCTTTTCGTGGTTCAATATTTGGACTGCAGCTGTCAGGGCATCGCCTCCGACGTTCCAAGACCCCATCACCTCGTCAAGCTCGCACACCCGGAACCTAACGTTGGGAAAACTTGAGAAGGATATCAGTCGACTCAGTCAAGTTGTGGGTAGAGAATACGGAGACGCGGAGAAGTTGCGGAGACATATCCCGGACGAAAGATTCACCGCCGGTCAGAGGATGGAGGCGCTCACATCCCGACTGGAACAAATTTATGACCCCCCCGGTACTTTGCGAAGCGGAGGGCAACCCCGCCACGATAATGATTTCACTGATATTCGCAATATCCGCATCGCGCCAACGAACGAAGAACTTCTATGTCCCTTACCACCTTATCTCCCAGTCCTCCTCCCTTCTGCGCCACACCATTTACCCGAAAATTCGATGGAACGGCATCTCGACGTACAGTTCCGATTATTGAGGGAGGAGCTGATGTGCGCAGCCGTTTCCATTTTTTTTGTCCGTCATCGGTTTATACTGATTATGCTGCTACAAAGATCTTCTATTCGGCAATCAGTTAGGGAAATCAGGAAAGACCTCGAGATTATGTGGGCCACCGGGGCTGAACTCGCGAGTCAGAGATCACTTACGCTTCTAGAAGACTTGCTGTCGTCTCAAGGCGGCGCATATAAGACCTCTGGCGTTAATTCGGTATACTTTCAACTCTACACTGGTGCTCGTTTTGCACCTTTGAGGGCCGAACGCCGTAATTTCTCTGTCGGCCTGGTGCTTGACTCTCCTCCTGGCGCTCCTCGGGATCAAAATGGAAAAAAGAGAGCTGAATATTGGGAAAATTCGAAGCGCTTGCAACAAGGAAGTCTCGTCGCTCTTGCCCTTATTTCTCTTGGCCGATTCCAGGTATTCCTCGGAACTATCGTCTCTCAAGGTGCGGACATTGCAGAATCCGCCACTGAGAACACAATTCAGCTTCGAATTTCGTTTTTTGATACCGAAATCGAACTCATGGCTTTGCGTCGTCAGCCGATTTCTGTCGACAAGTCGACATTCGCCGTCCTGATAGACAACAAAATCATGTTTGAGGCTCTCCACCCGTTCCTTCGGACACTCAAGGACGTCGAACCCACTTCCATCCCCTTCTCCGATTTCATATCGTACTCTGGAAATCTTACCTCCATGCCGGTTGGATCTCCGCGATATACGCGCGTTCCTCAGTTCAAGTACGATCTCCAATGCTTGGCTCGGCCGGGAGAAAGCATTTCGAGTGTCGATGTAAATAATGTGACGTCTGTAGCGATCGCGCGTCAGGAGCTGCTTCGTTCGAGCGAATTGGATCCATCTCAGGTTGAAGCGGTCATCAGTACTCTCACGCGGGAAATTTCTCTGATTCAAGGGTACGCTCTCGATCTCTCTGCCAAAATTCACCTCTTACTGAGTTGTTAGCCCTCCCGGAACGGGAAAGGTGCGGAGGACTTCGACACGAGAAAGATTATTTTGTTCGTTCTGATATATGTCTCAGAGTTTCACGGGAAAGGAAATCCTCCGAATTCTCTTCACTAGTAAAATCAGACCAATAGGTAAGCGCAGTCGTCTATGCGATGCCCGCTCTCACGCGATTACAGTTCTGATCGCGTTCACAAATCACGCGCTTGATCACATGCTCACGTCGATTCTCGACGCCAAAATTACGACAAACGTCGTGCGCCTCGGGTCCAGAACGACCGACGAACGTATTGAGCAGTACAGCCTATACAGGTTGGAACGGCTTGCGGCTCATGTGGATCTAGATCGACCAATAAGACGTGAATACGCTGCCATGAAGCAAGTAGAAGAGGAGATGACTCGCATCGTGAATCGGATACAGCTTCCCGGTCTAACTTGGGAAGACGCCGAGAGATTTCTCAACTTTCAATATCCTCAGCATGCAGACTTCTTCAGAGGGCCACCATTTTGGATTGCAGAGCTCTTTCGGCGCATAAGGGAGGACGAAATAGAGAACGGTGAATGGGAGCGAGTTGCAAACGGCAAGAAGTCCTCTCCGGACGAAATTTCAGGGGTTTATGCACTTTGGAAGAACGGTCGAGATATTGAATTCATCCAGCCTCGTTCATCTTCCTCGAAGAAAGCTGCAAGTCAGAAGGAAATCGACTCAGATCCACGGGTATTGTTCTTTAATGAACTAGGTTTCAAGGGCCAGATTCCGCGCGCCCCCTATGGAAGTCGCTCCGTTGAACAACTGACAGGTGTCTATAACGTCTGGTCGATGTCACTTTCCGAACGACAACGCCTCGCAGAGGCATGGGAGGACGACATGCAGAATATGACTTACGAATCGCTCCTAGCCCAGTTCGACCGGCTAAAAGAACAGTACAAGGACGCTTGCAAAGTTTGCGATGACATACAGGACGAAGTAAGTCGATTTGGTGACCTGTGCTGCCAATTGTATTGAGATTGTGGGCAGGCTCGACGCAGACTGCTCAGCCGTATCGACCTGATTGCCTGCACTACAACTGGTGCGTATTCACAAACAATGGCGAACACGACAACCCAGTAACGTCCGAATGACAGGCGCGGCTAAGCTTGTCTCTCTGCTCACGGTTCGTCCGGAGTGATTTCGCACCACGCTTGATGTTAATGGGACAACGTAGAGCGTCGGGCCTAAAGTCCTTATAGTTGAGGAAGCCGGTCAAGTTCTCGAGGCGCATATTCTGGCCTCTCTCGTTCCCTCAGGTATTTGCCTAAAGTATGCATGCTCTGTGCATTTACACTCATCACGTCGTCCTAAAATTAGTCGAGCACCTTATCTGTATAGGAGACCCAAAACAATTACGCCCAAATTTGACCACTTTTGGTAGGTCACCGGTCACTCACGTCCTTCTTCATACAGTTAATGTCCCCCCGAAAGCTTTGTCTATGGATAGCACGTCCGGGCGGGAGCTATTCAAGTTCGATAGATCGCTCATGGAGCGACTTTCGGATGGGGGAATGAGTATGTCGCAGATCAACGTGCAGCGGAGAATGCGACCTAGCATTTCCCACTTCGTGCGGTACGAGATTCCCTCCCTTTGACAGATAGAATTGCGGCCTTACGTGCTCGAGCAGGACAATTTTATACCCCAATCTCGAGGACAACGAAGTTGTTCGAAGTTATCCCGCTGTACAGGGCATGGAGAAGAACGTCGTCTTTTTTTCCCACGACAATCCTGAGAACTCTGAAGATGACTCAGTGTCGAAGCACAACATGTTCGAGGTACGTCAGCGTATTACGCCAATACCCCAGCCCTCAAAACGTATCCGTTTGATCAGGTTGCCATGATACGCGACCTTGTATTATACTTCCTTAAGCAGGGTCCCTACGATGTTGCTGGAGACATAGCCGTACTCTGTGCTTACCTAGGCCAACTGCAAAAGGTCCGCGCGGCTCTGAAAGATCTCAAGATTGCGGTTAGTGTGGATGAACGCGATGAAGAGCAGCTAGAGCGTACGGGACTCGCCGGCGATGGCGATATAGGATTTACTCAAGTTCAGGTCGCTCGACACGTGGGTCCACGGTGGATCTCTAATATTGACAGTTCTAAACGTGTTTAAAGATCCGCATCGGGACAGTAGACACCTTCCAAGGCCAGGAGGCCAAGATTGTGATCATTTCGTTGGTTAGAAATTCCGGCACCTTCGAGGAAGGCAATGCCTCAATTGGCTTTTTGAAAGTACGCGACCTGATAATTTCGCCCACTCAAAGCTGATGGCCTTTGGATCTCTCCAGAGCTCCAATAGGATAAACGTTGCATTATCCCGAGCAAAGCACGGCCTTTACATCCTTGGGAATGCATCGAACCTCAGGAAGAACGAGACGTGGAAGACCATCTTAGACGAGATGGAGAAAGAAGATCAGCTTGACCACGGATTCTCAATCGTTTGCCCGCGTCACCCCGAAGTCAAGAAACTAATCTCAAAGCCGGGGGAATTACCTACGCATGCTCCAGAAGGTGGCTGTCTCCGACCTTGCGAATATCGTTTGTCCTGTGGACACGTATGTCCCTCGATGGTATATCATTTCCCATTCACTTTATGCATCCACTAACCCGAAGCATTTCAGTGTCACACTGACCTAGATAATCACGGAAGGATGAGATGCAATCAACCCTGTGTCAGGGTTACCTGTCCTAGGGCTCATCCGTGCCCGAAGCTATGCTTTGAAGATTGCGGGAACTGCATGTTCCCCATCTACAATATTAAGCTTCCATGTGGACACATTGCGAAGTCGGTCCCTTGGCAAGTGCCTTCCGAATTTGCTCTTCTAGGTCCCATTTGACGCATACTCTAGTCATAAACTCGGGAAGTTGGAGACGGTCAATTGCGTTGCTTCAAGTGTCGAAGCGTCTACCAGGCTGCGAACACAACGGCATCATGGCTTGTAGCGCAGACCCCACCAACTTCGAATGCAATCAAGTTTGCGGAGGCGAGACCACGTGCTGCAGCCGGACGTGTAAATCTCGATGCCACGAATGCCAGAAGGTTACGCGTGATAATGCAGCCCCGCGTGCGGGCGCTGTTCGTCCTGTTCGCACGCATCACAAGAGTCATCCCTGCGAACGGACGCTCAAGTGCCAACACTTGTGTGGCCTCGCTTGTTCTTCGGATCACTCGTGCAATCCAAAGTGTTCACAATCGTGCCGGCAGCGGTGTGGCCACCAGAAATGCCAAAAGAAATGCTGGAAGCCTGCCCACCGTGTATGGAGCCGTGCGAATGGTGCTGTCCTCATCATTCATGTCCAGTGGTATGCGGTTCGGTAAGCTTTCATGGAGAGCTAGGGATTTCCTCACTTGAAACTAATCTGTGATCGACAGATATGTTCCCGCTTGCCCTGTGATCAGGCTTGCGAGAGACAACTAGAGTGCGGCCATGGGTGTCCGTCGGGTACGTGGTTTCCTTTGCGATTTGCACCTGGGCTGGGTCTAATGCTGTTTTATAGTCTGCGGAGAACCTTGCGAACAGCAGACATGCGTTATATGCCTCCCGGACGAGTGCAAAGTCGACATCGTCGATTTCATCATGCAGAGGCGTCTGGACGAGATCGATCTTAGCTCGGACGATATCTCAGAGCGTCTGATCAGATTGGAATGCGGACACATCTTCACTGTTGAAACGCTGGACGGCCATTGTAACATGTCGGAATACTACGAGTCGGATGCCATGGGTGTTTTCACGGCCATGAAGGCACCACCGGTAAATTTCCAAACGCCTCCTTCCTGCCCCGCCTGCCGTGGACCCATCACCGCGCTCCGATATGGCCGCGTTACAAAGAGAGCCAACCTAGACATCCTCGAACAGAACGTGGTGAGCACAATGTCGTCAGCAATAGAGGAAGTCGGCCCTGAAATCGAAGAATTTTCAAAAAAACTCGACAGCGCGAAGGGCGAAGCAAAGTCAATCGCCTTTAATTCGCCATCTGACAATGCAGATGATTTAGACATCCTTTCTGCGCGTCGCAGGACTCGTTTTGGCCCGGAGTCCGAGCCGCTTCCCCTTGAGGAAATCTCCCAGGCGAGCATGACCAGCGTCCATGGCTTTTCTGCAAAGGAAGGAACAGCATGGAATAAGGTCATCCGTGACCTCCGAGAGCTGTACAAGAAGGTTGCCGATGTTGCACGGACCCGCGGACCCCATGTGCAGGCGTATGACGCGGCGCTTGCAACACTCTACCGCCTCGAACTCTCCGCGATAGCAAGCGACCCAGAGCGGGCAACTGACACACCCGAGCCCGTAGCGATGATAGAAGTAAACAAGAAGATCGGCCAGCCCCCGCACAAGGCCGATACCCGTTTTCAAATCGAAGCCTTCTTCCTAACTCTCGAATTGCGGTACACGTTGGCAGAAATCGCGCAGAGTCGTATCGAAGGTCTTAACGTGGCGTCCAGGGACGAAATCGTTCTCCGGCACGAACACTTGTGGCGGTCCTTCGTGTCTTTCATCTATGAGTCCTGCATTCGTGACGCAAAGAAGGCTCTCGATATCGCGGAAAAATCATCGGCGTCTCGTTTGGCCGCTCAGGCTGGGGTGAATATCCTCCGCGGAAAGCTGGAGCTGTTCCGCTTCGAAATTCTCGCGCAACGCACACTCTTATCCCGACAAGGTCTCCTCAACTACGGCCACCGAAACCAACTCAGCACCAAGGCACAGCTAGAGGCAGACACCGCTAGTCTCGAGATGAAAAGACTTGAGATGACATACATTCGCAGTCGCCCGATTGCAGATACAGCCGGGCTGAGGTCTGAGCGAGTGTGGTTTGCACAAAACTGTGGCGAAAAGGGAGACAAATTTGTGAAGGAGTACAACGCGCTGGCGACGCATCTCCGCACAGAAAGAGGATATGAGCCCTTGTCCTTGAAAGAAAAGGAAGACATCGTAAAAGCATTTGGTTTCTGTAAGTTTTCGATTCTCCGCGGAAAGGTGTATCGACGATGGTATTTCTCCCGCAGCACATAGGGGACACTTCTACAACTGCGAGAACGGACATACGTTTGTTATCGATGACGTCCGTCAAATAGCTTCGATTCCCCACAATACGGGCAGCTAACTGGACGTTTACAGTGCGGAGGTGCTATGGAATCAGCGCGCTGCACAGAGTGCGGGGCACCTATTGGGGGTTCCAACCATCAACAGCACCATTCAAATACGCGCGCGCTAGAGTTCGAACACATAGCTCGCGAGCAGGGGGCGCAGGACTCCCCCTGGCGGTGGGGAAGAGGTGCCTGAAGAGTACCTGCGACGCTCGAGTCTAGTTGTTGAGGGGTACTGGCTATTCACCATTTGTATTGTATCACGATCGGAAGGATGCATATAGACGTAGAACGCGCTGTTATTAGCACCAAGATTAGCACTTTGTGAGACCTTCGACCGAGACTCGCGTGACAGGGCTTACAAATCACGCACTCACGACGCGCGTATCCTGTGCGCGTCTCAAGTTCCGTTCTAGCTTCTACCCTCTTCATCTCTTTCCTAATGGTCGCAACTACAACAGAGCAGGTGAGCCCAACTAGCGCATCTCTAAGACGCCATGCTGACGACTCAACAGCTAACAGCGCTCGCCGCCACGACCGTCGGTGCGCCCCACCCATTGACCCTCTCCATCGAGTGCGCGAGCCAACGATCAGAGCTATGAACTAGTCGTTCACCCGCTCGTATTGCTCTCCGTGACAGACCACCATGCACGCAGCGTCGCTCGCGGCTCGTCGAAGCGCGTCGTCGGCGTGCTGCTCGGGCAGGACAACGGGCGGTCGATCAACGTCGCCAACTCGTTCGGCGTGCCGTTCGAGGAGGACGACCGGGACGCCAAAACGTGGTTCCTGGACCACAACTACGTCGAGTCGATGTTCGAGATGTTCAAGAAGGTCAACGGTGCGTGTTTTGGCTTTTTGACGACTGTGTGTATCGCCTGATGCGTGGACGCAGCGCGGGAACGCATGATTGGGTGGTACCACACGGGCCCGAAGCTGCGCGCGGCAGATCTGGAGATCAACGAGCTGTTCAAGCGCTTCATCGCGCGGCCGGTGATGGTCATCGTCGACGTGCGACCCCACACGGTCGGCATCCCTACCGACGCGTACTTTGCCGTCGAGGAGATCAAAGACGTGCGTGTGTGATTTACTGCTCCCCATTCCGCTGACTTTAGTACTCGCAGGACGGGACGGAAACGCGCAAGACGTTCCTGCATGCGCCGTCGGCGATCGAGGCGGAGGAGGCGGAGGAGATCGGCGTCGAGCATCTGCTGCGCGACATCAAGGACTCGACGACGACGACGCTCGCGACGCGCGTCTCGGAGCAGCTCGCGTCGCTGCGCGGGCTCGCCGCGCGCCTCTCGGACGTGCAGCGCTACCTCGTCGACGTCGCGCAAGGCTCGACGCCCGTGAACCACCAGGTCGTCTATCTCCTCCAGGACGCGTTCAACCTCCTCCCTGACCTCGCCGACCCCGCCCTCACTACGGGCTTTTCGAGCACTACGAACGACGCACTCCTCGTCGTGTACCTCAGCAGCCTTCTGAGGGCCGTCATCGCGCTGCACGCACTCGTGGACAACAAGGCGACGATTGGTCGCGCCGAACTCGAGGAGGACGGTGGGAGCAAGGAAAAAGAAAAGGAAAAGTCGAAAACGACCGAGGGCGAGAAGGACAAGGACAGCGCAAGCAAAAAGCCAGATGCTAAATCCACATAGCTCTCGCTATATATATGTGCTCTCGCAATGTAGAACTTGTATTCCTCTTTTCCCTCAGAAAGCGATTTATTTATTGCGAGGTAAGCAAGTGTGAATGCGGTGGCGGTGAGATGATACCGCAAATGCAGGACAGTTAAAGAAATGGAAGAAAATAGAAGGACAAGGGATGATGGTGAATAAAGCAACGATAAGAGCCGCGTCCGCGCACCGCAACAGCAAACCCCGCATACCAACTGTTCTATTTGTGTGTAACGAAGCCCTTGCCAGAGTATCCGTCGGATGAGATACCTATCATAGGACGTTCACGTAATTCCGTGAGCAAAACAAAGTTTAAACGGGGATATCACGAACCGGTGATGGGGTTGATTTTGAGCTCTTTGGCCCGCTCGTTGGCAGCCTCTTCCCACTCCTTCGTGATCGTCTTTGGTGGCGGTGGGGCTGTGTATTCGGGAAATAATAATAATGCATTTTAAAAAACGAAAAAAGGTGAATCATTAGATATACACGAATAAAGCAGAGAGGAAAGTGTGAACGCACCGACGGAACGAATGCCACCGTATATCAACCCGGCAGTACCGATAAGGACGCCGACGCCAGCGACGACCTTGACAGTGGTGCCGGGTGGGCTAACTGGGGTACGGGGGCCGTGCGGCCCAAATGCCACATAATACGCTGAAAACCCCAAAGAAGGTCAGTAAACCGATCCCCAAGTGTATATAATAGGTTGGGTTGTGGAACTGAGGGAAGGGAGGGACTCACCTGCTTTCTTCTCGGCATGCGAGAGGGTCTTCCAGTCCTTCTGCTGGAGCTCCTCGAGCTGTTGGTGCACGGTGGCCTGCTCGGAGGAGCTGAGCGACGCCCACTGCGCCTCGACGTTGGAAAGCGGGATCGCGCTGGCAGCGGACACCGTTGTTGTGGAAGCTGCCGAGGCGGCGGCTGCGTGAGGTGGGTGGGCTGCGGCGGTTGCGAGTCCGCGACGCACGATACGGAGTGCTGCAGTGGCGTGCATTGGGGGAGGGGGACGACGAATGGTCGGGTTGTGTTGAAGAGAAAAAAAAACACGGTAATTGGGGCGGGGCCAGTAGAGGCGCTCAGATTAGGTAATACTCGGGGACACGTTTTATTATGTAACGCATTCTCACAGGGCAGCGACAACAAGAAAAGGAGACAACTCTCTCGTTCATCCGACCAAAACCAACAACTCACGACTCCTCGGGCGCACCTGGGCAATCACGTGAAATGTGGCTATGTAAGTCAAAGTCGCCGTCAGCGTTGTGTTTTGTGTGTGCGAAAGGTGACTTGTGACCCACCCTTCTGATCCACACGTGTAGCAAGCACGCCTCTGGGGCTGCGGGCAATCGCGACTAATATGACCCTATTTCGACGTCCTCAGTCCCACGGAACTCCCAAAGAGAACAGTAGAAACACCCACGATGCCAGAGCAGTTGTAGCACTTGGAGCCCTGCACGCAATCGCGCGACAGGTGTCCTACCCCACCACACGTGTAGCTATCCCACCTCATTAGACAACCCCCCCGCACGAGGACAAACGGTGTTCACGCACCACGTCTTTTGGCCACCTCCTCCACCGCTGCTGAAATTGCCGTAACTTCCGCCTCCAGTGTTGCCATACCCGGACGACCCACCGCCAGGCGCCTCGGGGCACGCGCGTGCAATGTGGCCAATCTTGCCACAGCGGTAGCACTCCGCTCCTGCGCTGCCACCGCCGGCACCACTCCCGAATCCGCCGGAACTGGCCTCAGACGGGCAATCGCGCGACTTTTTGAGATGCGAACGGTTGAGAGACAAGTCACACCGAGTGGTAGGAACGAACGTACAATGTGACCTTCCTGTCCACAACGGTAGCAGGATTTCGCTTTTTGTTCCATCGTACAGTCTCGCGATACGTGGCCCTCCATGCCACCTACACGCACGATCAACAAGGACGCCCCAACATGGACATAGACGTACTCACAGTTATAGCTAACGATGAACACGCGAGACGCGTCAGTTCACAATAATAGTTCACGCGATCTGGTTCTGATCGGAGAGAAAAAGGCGTTTACCAGGTAGGCGTGCCTGCCTTGGGACAATTTGCGGCCTGGTGCCCAACTGACAACGGCCACGATGCACATGACCATGCATTTTTTTTGGACAATGAATTTTTGATTGTGCCGGGCCGATATGTATGCAATGTATGAAAAAAGACGCGGTCCCCGTCAGCACCGCACCACGCACGACAAGAAAAGAAAAAGAGAGGGGTGAGTGAGAGAAAGAAAGAAAGGAGGAAAGGCATGGGAGAAGGGTAGGTACATGCTGCGTCTGTACACGAGGCACGCGACGGCGACACGACAACGACAACACGGAAACACCACGCACATCCACCGCAGTTGAAACATCCACGTGCGCCAGCCATAAGTTTTTTTTTCAACAAACTTTTGTGAAGAGTTCCTGTTGTATGCGTTATTAGGAACAAGAAAAGGGCTGAAGCAACGCACACGAAAGCACAAGGCTGAGTTGTCAAGGGGAGAAGAGTCAAAGGTGGTGGTGGTTTGAAGAGAAGAGGAAGAGGACCACGCTGCGCTCGTCTTCCTTACAACACGCCCTGGACACGTGGAGGCGCTGGCTCATTGCCTGCTTTGGAAGAAACGCTGCCTTCGCCGTTGTCTTTGCTACAGTAGCTACCCAAATCCTTTCTTATGCACTGGTAAAACGTGGAACTATATTTTTCTAATCGGCATACAAGCCATACGCAATCACACAACTCCTATGGCTTGTCGACAGGGGGGTTGAGGTGCACCTGCGAAACGACGATTCGTTATTGTCTAAGGACCAACTCCGGGGACCCTTGCTCACCTGTTCACCACCCTTACCGCCTTCCCAGTGCTGATAGCGCAGCGCGGTCAGTCCCCGCTTCTCAGCTACCAGACGTTCATTCTCCTTGAGCGACTGGCGTACCGCACGAGCAGCAATTTGGGTGTATTTGTTGTACCTGTTTTCTTTTGCATCAGCACATTCTTACATTGAAAAGAAGTAGACGGTACGCACGTGAAGAATTGGCGCCAGGTAGCAGACATGGTGAGTGGTAGTCGATGTTGTTGGTGTTGGAATAGCCGTTGAGCTGGCTGTCGGGATTCGGACTGGGTTACAAACTCCCACGGTGTCTACCCTAACACCAGCGCTTCAGCACCGGACCACTACCCGACGAGCATAGCAGCCTGACGTCGACATCAACCATCAAAGGTGCGGGTATCATTATAAACTATGGCCGGTCCCAGCTGGAACTATGTTCTCAAATTTATCATCACCGGTGCGGCGTCCCCAGTGCCATCTTACGTTCTGCTTAACGACTGCCAGGAGACGCGGGAGTGGGCAAGTCCTCCCTCCTCATCCGACTCACAGACCAACGCTTCCTCGCCAACCCAGATCCAACCTGTGCGTCTCGTCTCGTCTCGTTCCCCATCCCCACCTAACGGCCAACCCCAGCTCGGCGTCGAGTTCGGCTCCAAGCTTATCACCATACCCGAGGAGGACAAAGTAGTCAAACTGCAGTGTACGTCATGCGTTTCATTTTGCCCGCTGCCACCGGGGCTGACGACCGACCCGTTCCATTCTGCAGGCTGGGACACCGCGGGCACCGAGTCCTTCCGCTCCATCACCCGCTCATACTACCGCGGCGCCGCGGGCTGCCTCCTCGTCTACGACGTGACCTCGCGACCCAGTAAGCACGCACCCCCAGTCTCCCACCGCTGCCTACCTACAAACGCTCAGGCTTCGAGCACGCGCGCACCTGGCTAGCGGACGTGCGCGCCCACGCCGACCCACACCTGACGTGTATCCTCGTAGGGCAACAAGAGCGACCTCGCGCAGGAGCGGCGACAGGTGCCCGCGGACGAGGGCACGCGCTGGGCGGAAGAGGAGGGCCTCCTCTTCGTCGAGGCGAGCGCCAAGAGCGGCGCGAATGTCGACGCTGCGTTCGAGGCTGCCGCGCGAGATATCCTCGCCAAGATCCGACGCGGTGTCTTTGACGACGACCGGGTGCGTGCTCATCCCTCTGCTTCAATTCCACCTCACAACTCACGCCTCGGTAGTCACCCGGGGTCAAGTTGTCCAAGCCCGCAGGTGGCGTCGTGCTGGATCAGAACAAGCCTGGTCAGACGTGTTGCAGCTGATATTACGACTTTTGAATGGAACTGTTATGACTACGAGTTTGTAATTGTAGGGTATGTATAGATACGCGGTCGTTACAACCGACGTGTGGTATGTGGCATGAAAAAAACGCAAGCCGAATTCTCGCCTTCTCACCTGATCCGAGAGGGGCGACTTTTACAATAAGAGCGTTATAGATGCGTCATGAATGATGGTGATGATTGCCCCCCAATTAGAGTACGATGCGTCCGTAATGTCAGCTTGTGTGTGTATTACGTCGTGTGTTCGTGAATAAGTTATCTAAAGCAATAGATATACAGATAGCGAGATCACTCGAGCGTCCCCGAGGCGCCATGGCCCTGTCCCTGCGCCACCGACCGATGATACTCGTACAACTGGTCCACGAACCCGCGGTTCGGCGCCGCGGCCGCGCGGCGCGCGTGCACGAGCTCGAGCGCCTGCGCGGGATGCAAGCCATGTGCGGCAATGAGGTATCCACAGACGACGGCGACGGAGCGGGACGCGCCCATCGCGCAGTGGACGAGCACGCGCGCCTCGGGGCTCGCACGGAGCGCGCGCGCGATGTACCGCGTCGTGCGGGGGAGGTGCGCCGCGAGCTCCGCGAACGGCGCGTCGTGCAGCGGGACCTGCATCGCGTGCGCCGCGAGCGCAGACGGGAGCGCGACGCGGCCGGGCATCGCGGAGAGCACGTGCGTGATGCCGAGCGCGGAGAGCGCCGCGGGGTCCTCTGCGGTCTGGAGGTCCGAGATGTACAGGCGCGGGAGGATCTCGGAGACGTGTGGGGAGGATGCGGAGGGCACTGTGGTGGACGAGGAGGAGGCGGACGTTTGTGGGGGAGAGGGGGCCTGTGGGAATGGATATGGATGGGGTTGAGGGTACAGGGCATGGGCGTGGGCGTGTGAGTGTGAGTGCGGGTGGTGCGAGTGTGAGTACTGTGATGGGTGTGGAGTTGTAGGCGCCGAGGGCGGCGGCCGCGCGGGCATGGCGAGCACGAGCGTCTGCGCACGCGGTCGTTTTTGGGAAATTGAGCGGTGATTGTTGCCAGACGCATTTCCGGATGCGGCTGTGGCCATTCCAGGGGGGGCTGGTATCGGTGGCAGGGACGACGGGGAAGGTGGTGGGAAGGGTACCACAGACGAATCAGAGATGGAGGAGGATGACGTGCGGGTGAGGGGAGTGCGGACACGAAGGGGGGGACGGCCGAGGCGCGCAGTCACGGGTGTGTATTTATACGGCATTGTAGCAGAAAAATGTGAACGGTGCAAATGGCGCTCGACCAGGGCCATGCCACAAACTTGGATCCGTCAACAAAGAAGATGATGGGAAAAAAAAAACCGCAAAAAAAAAAAGGCCGTAAGCGGATACGGGAGATGGGACGAGGGCGAGTCAAGGAGTACTGGTAATTGTGTGGTTGATTAAGGCTCCGGAGGTGGGCGTAGCGCGGATGATGATGTGCTCTCAGGCACGGTACCGAAAGTCGTTATATAACGGGGAGTTGTTAGAGCGAATATCGCGCACAGCACTCGCTCGGTATCCTGATAGCGATTGTGAGGCGAGGCAGGTCGAGGCGAGGCAACGCAAAGGCGATGCAACCTACTGATTGCGCAGCCTGGCACCTTTGATAGGGGCTACCCACTCCTCCTGCGTGGATGTGAAGAGCCCAATTTATTTAACCCAGGACCCACACTCGCGGCGGAAGGGGAGATACTGAATGGCCCCATACCGTGCACATGCAAGCTGCCAGTGATCATGCTGTGCGAATAACTCAATCCCGGCTCCACGACTCTGTCCGTTACGGTCACCCACACCGGCAACGTTCGATACCCACTGGATACCCCGGATTGTCTCCGAGTAGACCTTCGACGTCAATCCTTTTCACATCGCCATCCCGACCTGGCCAGACGTAACCAGACAATGGGCGGTGCAGCTAGACTGTGCATCAATTCTCACACCATCATCGGCTGGGTTTGCGGCGGGGGCGGGACGGCTCCATGCGATGTCACATCAGACACAATTTGTTGTAATCTCCCCTGCTTGGCACAACTCTCATTCGGCCTTTCCGGTCCATCTCATTTGAGACTGGTCCTAGGCACTTTTCTTCATCTGACAGTTATTCCCAACGTACATTTATCACGTCGTTACAACTGGTCGACCCAGACCTTGCGCTTGTAGAACAATGCAATGTGTCTTTTCATTTGTTCTCTGCACATTGACCCGAGGGTTGTCAAAGAAAAAAAAGTAAAACAATGAGGGAGCAATCAATGGCGGGACGAAGCGACCCGCGCAAGCGAAAAGTCGAGATAGAAAGCGTGAAGATATCATGAAAAGGTAATGGCAGTCGTACAGTACGATTTCTAGATGAGATCGCTGCAGAGTCATTGATTAATTGGTGCGGCAATAAAGGATATATGAAAACCCACGCTACGTTGAGAGGCATTTCGTCGATTTGCGTATTGTAGAATTCTGAAACATCGATCGAGGTCAAGACAAGGAAAACCCGTTAGAACAAAGTACGAACGTTCAATATCCCGAAGCATCCTGACATCCTCCGTCGTTACGAAATTAATAGCAACACCTTTGCGTCCGAACCGACCGCCACGACCAATGCGATGGATGTAATTCTCCCGATTTGTGGGTAGGTCATAGTTAATCACAAGGGAAACCTGCTGCACGTCGATACCGCGGGCCAACAAATCCGTCGTGATAAGCACGCGCGATGAACCTGAGCGGAACTCCTTCATCAGAACTTCGCGTTGTTTCTGCTCCATATCACCGTGCTACGCACACCACACTCGGATCAGTCCCGAATGATCGGAGTTCCCAAAAAAAAACGCACCATGGCGGACACAGTGAATTCACGTGCATGCATCTTCTCCGTGAGCCAGTCGACCTTTCGCCGCGTGTTGCAGAAAATGACAGCCTGCGTGATCGTAACAGTCTCATATAGATCGCACAGCGTATCCAGTTTCCACTCCTCCTTTTCGACGGCAATGTAGAATTGCTTGATACCTTCGAGCGTGAGCTCGTCACGCTTGACAAGGATACGAACTGGCTCGCGCATGAACTTTTTCGTCACCTCGAGTACGTCTGCGGGCATCGTAGCAGAGAGAAGGACGACCTGCGTGTCTTGGGGAAGAAGCTGGAAAACCTCGTAGATCTGGTCTTTGAAGCCACGCGAAAGCATTTCGTCGGCCTCGTCAAGACAGAAGAGCTTGATGGTATCGGTGCGGAGGGCACGGCGGTTGATCATATCGTACACACGACCTGGGGTACCGACGACGATATGAACGCCCTCCTGGAGCTTGGCCATGTCCTCACGGACGTTAGTGCCACCGACGCATGCGTGGCATTCAACATTCATATAGTCGCCGAGGGCGATGACCACCTTTTGGATTTGCTGCGCAAGTTCACGGGTGGGTGCAAGGATCAGCGCTTGGGTCCCTTTGATAGAGAAATCGAGCTTTTGGAGAATGGAGATGGAAAAGGTGGCGGTCTTGCCCGTGCCAGACTGAGCCTGTGCGATCACATCATGACCCTTCACCACAGGGACGATGGCACGCTGCTGAATGGCCGAAGGTCGCTCGAAACTGCCGCATTGTCAAAGCAAGGTGATTGAGAATCAGAAGAAGCACTGACCCATAGGCGTACACGCCACGAAGGAGCTCCGCCTTCAGGTCCATGTTATCGAAACTGTCCGGACACGCCGAGTCAGTGCGCCATCTGCACGCTGGGGAAATGAGTTACTTGTCGACAACCTGATCCCAATTTGATTCGATCTCGACTTCGGGGACATCTTGAAGAGTTTCTTCTCTGCAATAGTAAGAGTCAACGACAGATGAAATTTGTCGCAAAACATATGAAAGATACTGACGCTGACATTGACAAATGATATAATTAGTAGACTTGGATAAAGGGCTTGGGTGTATGCGGTTTGGTCAAAGGGGTTTGCGGCAAACTCGCCTCACGAAACCCAAGTGTGCAATTTTTCCCCTCACGTTGCCTTTCGGCTCATCCCGAGTCAAGTTTAAACCCCGCGCATTGATCGTTTCTCACGGCCCAAACGCTGTTGGGCACGACTCGACCGGATCACCGTTATCGGGTTGGTTCTGAAACTTGAAAGTTCTAGCGAGAATGTGCGGGTCAGCGGTGCGGTGGTGAATCCTTGTTCTGATGGTTGACAACTCAAAGTTAAATTTGATCCGTTGCAGTAACTTGTACGTCTGCGGCATGCGCAGGTGTTGATATCGTACCATATTTCAGTCTCGGTATATCTTACTCCCCGTAATTTTTGTTAACTTACTACGCCCTACACCAGTTTAGCGCCTAATCCTGAACGCCGATGTGAAGAAATGAATGGCTACTGTACTGATCGCGCGGTCGTCGCATTCGATCTGCGTCCCAGCCTGTCTGAGTTGATGTACGAATGCTGTGTAAGGGCTCAAGGGTTCCGAACCGGGGCCCGGCGCGTTGGTCGGCCAGATGAGATAGATGTTCTCTCCGCCGGATTTGGATAGTACGACCCGTCGGTTTGGCTGACAATTTCAACAGGAGCATTGGCATCACGCAGGGTCGCTTTAAACGCAAATGGACCTACCCAACAAACGATTGATGGCAGCCCAGGTGCCGACGGGCACTGGCAGTTCACACAGGTCACAACGAGCCCACTAGTCCTGACACCTCTCCGACCACTGGCACGCCCAATTTGTTGCTAACGCTATACGTACAAGTCCGAGTCTAACTAAACCCAAACATCCTGCTACCAACATTCAAGCGGCTGTCCGAAGCTGATGTACCTTCGCTAGCTTTGATCTCATACAGCAGCCAGGCGGCGATGGTGCCAAGGCAGATCCCGCCCACGCTTGTTCGAGCGCGGGTTGAGGGGCTCCCAGTGGGGCTGTGGGAAAGATAGTTACCAGCCGCTAGGTGCGTTGCGCATGGCTGCCGCACGGCCTGCCTACAGTAACAAGCGAAAGTACAACTGCAGTAGAGGCCACCCTCAACGTGCTCCGGGCGGGTCGCATTCAAGCTCATAGGTCCTAACACCTCGCTCCACCGCTCCAGCCGCACGTTGAGCCGTGCTACTTGCGATTCACCGTTCTGCAAGCCTGGGAACTTCGGCTGGACGCATCTCGTAGGCAGGCGACGGCTGCACACGCTACCGGCTGTAAGCATCGTGGCTCCAACGGGGCATCCGTGCGCTCCGCTGCGCAGCAGCCGGATAAGCACCTGCAGCTCCAAGTCGTGTTACGATTAGGTATCACTATCCGTTTGGTCGCTGGGCCACGCACTCAGCCTCCGAGTTCAAGTTCATCTCTCCATCATCGCCAACTCGAACTCGAACTCGAACCCCGCAAAGGCGGCTCCGGACGGCACCCCCACGAATAGATCCGAGTGTCAAAGAGATCTGTTCGATCAACTGTACCTGCGAAGGCGCACCGGCGCTATAGTCCGAGTCTCGCGTGATGTTCATGTGATTCAGCACAGCTCTCTCGGTCATTTCGACTGCTGTGCGGACATCCCTCTGTAATGCCTTTCGTAATACCCAACTTGTCATCATGTATCTCAGCTACTGCTATCATTTTCGCTGACCAACAGTCAAACATCTGCTCTTGCGCGGTTGTATCGTTCGTTGATGGGACCGTGTGTGTGACCAACACGCCCCTGACCATACGTCATTTCTCGTTTCGCTGGTACACTCATGAATATGGTGCGTCTCGTAAGTAATATTACATTACCTCCACACGGCGTAGATATGAATTGATTACTTACCTATTCCATAGCACGACCTCCTTCTCTTCGATATGATCATCTATCTCTGCGCCGCCCCTGCCCCCTCAGCCCCACTTTCCATCCTCCCAACTCGTGTCAACACTTGGCGCCGTATCACTCAGATCGGTTTCCACTGTCGTGGACGTGACCGCTGACGGGATTGACTGTGCAAACTGGCGGCCGTTGCATCTCGTGACGTATCAACAGACTAGGCCATTTAACAGTCGGACCTATACTCGGTTCCCCTTGTTTGCGAGGTGCCTTAAGAGCCGCCCCTCAACCGCGGGAGCCGTACGCATGTGATCGTATCCATCAAACGATGCGTAGCGTGGGGGCAGATTAAACTTGACATGGCATTTCCCAACCATCGCTACAGACATCGCTGCCACCGCACCTGTTCTATTTCTCCCGATGATCTTGCTGCATATCCCGAGTCAATCGGACGTTGATGTAGGCATATGCCTACACTTCGATCGCAGATGGAGGGAAAATGCGGCCCCTAAATCTCCGCCGTCGCGTTTGTGGGATTTTGGTTTTGCTCAGGTAGGTTCTACGTCCGATCGGTGGCCTCTCCAGGTCCAGAGCGGGGACTCGAAACGCAGCGTGATCATGTAACTCCGCCTGCGTACCATGTGCTACATTGCGGGCTGCTGCTACCAGCCATTGGCGCTCATTTCGATCTATACTCGATCAGTCGCCTCTCGACTGTAGTAGCAATGCCTTCATTTCCCAGGTTTGATCAATCTAGACCCTCACGCGATGCTCAGCGCTCACTGGGGACCAGAGCCGGCGGCGCATCACCAGGGGTTTTCTCCCGAACATCTGCTGACACACGCGTGAGGTTTAAAACAGGGTTTTACGCGCATTGCGCTTTATACGACGCGTACCAGAGTACCGCAGATAAATAAAGTAGATGGGAATGGACCGCCACAGAACTTGAAGGTTTTCATGATTTCGTGTCATTGGATAGCTAAGCCCTTGATCCAACAAATGTAACGCCACTATCGATAGAAACAGAGGTTGGGCGCTGGTGTATCCCCACTATTTGATATGGTACTGTATCGTTCATGCGATTCATGCGATTGGAAATCTGTTGCTGTACAGTTCCCATCTGGATAGAGATGGTCATGACCCCACACATACATTCTCCAGACGAAATTCAAGGTCAAAGATGCCCGTGTGGGGATATATGGGGTAACGTGGACGAAAAGAAAAAGAAAATACAATGGTAGGTATGGATGGCGCAGTGCCGAGTGCTACACTTCACCCCTCATGGGCGAGACATCTTTCCCGTCTTCTTTCTGCACTTGTGGTCAGCTACCATCTTCCGCCGTTTCGCTCTCTCGACGATCATGTCTAAGGAGCCTTCATGAGAGAACTAGCCCAGCACCATGATGCCTGTGCTGGGGGGGGGCTGCCATACTTCGGCCGCTCTTTCTAGGACAGTCCAGGGTTTCGCCGGCATCGAGCGGGCCATCCTTTCCGTCGACCTGGCACTTCACGAAATTTCGACGACGGGGCACGTCGACGACTCGGAAGGCGGCCCTAGCCCCGCGCCCTCCCCCGAGCCCGCTTTTCGAGCTCACCAGTGAGACCCGGTTCCCGCCTCGCGGTCTGCCAGTACTTGCACTTCCAAGGGCCGTAGACGAGGTCCGTCCGGTGTACGTGTCGGGCGAGGGTCTTTGCTTGTGTAGCGTGTGTCGAGTAATGCTCATCGTGTGCGGTCGAAATCTCGGCCATATAATTGCTGACGACACGCTGACAAAGAAGACTGTGTTGCCGGTGAGAATACCCACATAGTACGAGGGAAAGCCTTCAAATCAGGGATGCGAGCACATGGAATGAAGGCCCTGAAGAGACCCTGGAAAAATGGAAAAGTGATGCATAATGGAGGATATAGTCACGAGGAACTCGTCTCTAGGACGTGAGCCGGGTCTCGAAGCTTGAGGGTTGCTAACGGAGGCGGAGACGTCGTGAGAGAATCCACGACACTTCCAGCCAATTGGTCGGAGGTACAGATAGTACTGTATTGCTTCTCGGTCTGTGTACTACGCACGACGTCGAAGAGGTCGCACCCGAGTTGAGGATACTCTCTGGGCTACGAAGTACTTATGCGCCGCAAAGCTGCACCCTTCTCCGCGCGGAGGTGTCCTTGGTGGTTTGGGTTATAAACGTGGTCCGCGGCGATTGGTCTGGACTCACCGGATATGCCTCGGTCGTCTCCGGAACGATAGGGAACTCGAAGCTGGGCCCCGGCAAGTCGAGACAGCTCGAGAAGGGCTACATTTGTTCGCTCGAGAGCGTGGAGGAGCGAGGGAAAGGTGAGGGGTTTCCCGCTTCCGCTCGGCGGATTGAACTGGCGGCATCCGAGTCGGCAGATGTCATGGTAACAGATTTCACTCAGGCTGGGAATATCGTGTGCGATGTCGAGATATTGGCTCGGACAGACTTCGGACAGTCGAACTTCAGGTTTGCCTTCGGGACCGCCAAGCATCTGTATGACGTCGACACCCTCGAGTAGCTGTGGTAGGTAGTCTGCTCGAACTACTAGTAGTAGCTCTGCTGCGTAAACCTGCTGAGGAGCCGACGGAGGTGCTTGGTCATTAGACATACCAAATAAAAGAAATCGTGATGGCTAATAGTAGGTGTAAACATCGATTCTGATGAAGTTGCAAGAAGCGGGGTCTGAGTGTGCAACGGAGGGGAAGAGAAAGAGGTGACTATAACACAAACCCAAAAGGAATTACTACCCAAAATGGCCATCACCCGCATGGGGGACGTGAAGCACGTCGCAGAATTAACAGAAGGTATGATGTGCGGGATCAGAGTTACCACGAATTACGGGCCCAGGACAGTCTCGCCATGACACCCGAGCTAGTTGTTCCGGTCCATGATCACGTCGCACACGACAGCAGGCCGTTTCAGCGAGTCAATCATCTCCTCTTTGACTGCGCACTTACACAGCTCAATGTGGTCTAGCACAGGCCACGAAAATGTCGTACCAGCATGTGGACCTCAGGGCAACGCTTGCAGGTGCTGAGCGCACGGAGATCCGACAGTGTCATGCCTACGCGCGCCTCCAGCAGTGCTCGGCGCTCCATGTCCGGGTCCCGGTACTCTTAGGCCCGGATTAGCACAGCGCGCGGAGGCTTCAGCGGCAGTCGGGGAAGGGGGAGTGAACGTGCGCCGTGCAGACGGTACAAAGAGTGCTACTGCGACCGTCGTATGTGGAGGAGAGTGCGAGCGTGCCCGAGTGGCCCCTTCCTGCCTCTGCCCGTGGGGATAGCGAGGCTTGTGGTAGGCCTGTACGGGAAAGATAGGGCGGAGAGTGATGAGATGGTACCTAGAGAATCGAGGTGCACAACCGTAGTGGGGGGTATGTTAATTGAGTAGCCTGAGAGCACCTGGCGACGCTGGTCGTGCGGTCTTGCGATGTCCAGGAAAAACGCTACAGTTAAGGTGAGTCCTGTCAAAGGAAATTGTCTGTAAGTTCAAGCTCAAGGCCAAGGCCTGTACTCCTTCTATCCAATATCGGGCAGAGCTAGGTATTCTCACAAGCACACCAAATGATAGCCAGGACGATTGGAAACCCACGATGCGTGGTGGTTCTGCCAGAGTGTGGGATCGGTTACTCTGAGTACAGAAGAACCCGACCTTCTTACTATAACGGGAAGCCTACTACGTTTGGAATGCGTGTGACGTGCAAGGAATTGTGAACGGCCGGCACATGGCCGTGGAGTAGCTGTAGTCTGCTAAAACGACTAACTTGTCACTGGAGCAACCGAGCCGTCAGGTACTAAAGCACGGGGGATCTGAATGGCCTGACACCAAAAGTGTAAACCAAACTGTTGGTGGGTAATAATACAGATCTTAGTACCGTGACAGATGCATTGTGGTAAATACCGGCTGTGAGTAGCACGTTATGGGAGGCAAAAAGTGGGGAGTAGGCAATGGAGGGGAATTAAGAGAAGAATTGGAGATCTTGTGATTGTAGATACAGGAAGTTGCTATTCATTTTGGCCATACAAATCAGCGCAGGGGAACGTGAAGCATACAGTATTGCAGAATACAGAAGGTATGCACGAGATGTACATGGGACACTGAGACCAGAGTTGACTAGATCTGGATGGCGAGCGCCGATGAGGACAGTGTCCCCCGTAATTCGCCAGGAGAGAAAGATTCTAAGCTGGAAATAGCGCACAGAGCGAATTTCGGAGCTGGTGACATAGCCACTCATTTCTAATCCGGGGTTAGGGCCAGATGCTGGCAGAAAACTATACCGATGACTCACTCGGGCCCTTCGTAGTAACCCTCCCTTCTCTCTCCCGCTGAGGCGCACATCTAGTTTTTCGGGTCCGTGATCATGTCCCACACGACGATGGCCGCGGACCGTTTTAGCGAGTTAATCATATCCTCCTTGACAATGCATCTGCGCAGCTCAATGCGGTCTAGAATTGTCACGCATGAAGGGCTGGCCTCCCGCCAGAACAGCGCTCCGGATAGCATCTTCCACGCCGCTTCGCTCGCGTGCACAAAGTCAACTCCTACTAGGGTGAGCGAGGCCAACTCCGGGAAGAGAGGCGCGAGGTAGCTACTGGGACCGCTGCCAGCGTACAGCTCAAGCGCGAAGAGCAGCTGCTCACCGGATGCGCCATATGCCGACACGTTCGTAATCCTGGGACAGGCCACGAAAGTGTCGTACCAGTCATGCGTGGACCATAGGGCAGCCTCAGCACGTATACAAAGCGTACGGAGATTGGCCAGTGGCACGCCTGCGCACGTCTGCAGCAGTGCTCGGTGCTCCATGTCCGAGTTTCCAGAACCCCACTTGCACACCAGGCGCACATCCGGGGTGGTCTTAGGCCCGAAGTACTGAGCGCGAGCCTCTGCGGCGGTCGGCGGGGTGAAAGTACGCCAGACAGAGAGAAAAAAGAGTGTTCGACCGCCTTCGTACGTGGAGGAGAGCGAGAGTGCGCCAGAACCGCCTTTGCTGCTACCTTTGCCGGTGGGGATAGCGGCACCGTTGCGGGAGAGATGCGCGGAGAGGAGCGGGAGGACCCGTAGAAAATCAAGGCTGGACAGTGCAGATGCGTACGATGATACCATCTTCACAAGTGCAGTTGCAGGTATCTTGAGTGAGTGAAGCATCTGGTGACACCTGTCGCTGCGGTCCTGTAGCGTAAGCGCACGTAGGCGCCGGAGGGACACGGTACGCAGGGAGAATGTAGGGGTGAAGGGGGGGAGGCAGTGCGCGAGGCTGAGTTCCTCAAGCGCGGGCATAAGCAAGAGACAGCGGAGGATCTGCTCATGCGTCGGTATTGTGAAAGCCATAAGGCTCGAAGGGCAGATCAGGACCGGTGCGGTGACAATGAGCACCACGAGATGTGAAAGAGGGCTGGGGCTGGGGGCCCAGCTGGAGAGGAGCGCGTTCTCTAGGACAACGCGGCGCAGGCGCGGATGCGTCGCGAGGAAGTTCTGAGGGAGGGCCAAGGCAACGTTGGGCAGCGAGCCGGGTCGGTGGGGGTTGACGCATAACCAGAGCGTCTCGAGGTGCGGCGCTGCGGTCTCTAGGAGGCTCACCCAGCGGCGTGCGGTGCATGAACATGCGCCGAGTTCGAGCTCCCGGATATGGAAGAGGTGCCCCGCGAGCACCTCGTGTGGGTCGAGCTTCGGAGGCCCCGGTTTCGGGAGCCGGCCCCAGGAGACAGGCTTGATGGAGGCCTCGCACGGGTGTGGGTCGCTCAATGCAACAGTGATGGGCGTTTCCCTGGAGAGCTTGAGCATGCGCAGGGCACAATCACTCCCCAGGTGTAGCGCAATGTTGGACCACAGCTGGGGGACTTGGAACGCTACGGTGCGCCAGTGGTGGCAAACGTGCGCGACGGCAGGGACCCACCAGAGTGCAGTGCTATAGAGCGCAGAGTACTTGCTCATCTCTTTATGAAGGGCCTGAATGCAGAGGCCGAGAGACGTGCGCTGGTAGTGGAGGAAGATCTGGCCGAGGACTTCCGGTGGGATGCGGCAGGTCCGTGTGAGTTTGTTGCGGCGTTTAGCAATCACACCCAACGGACCAGCGACGATGGCAAACATCTCGCGGTCTACCAGGCGTAGTGTTGCGGCGTCATCTAGGGTTGAGGGTGGGACCCATTGTAGAAGGTTGTCTACGAGTTCAAGTCGCGTCTGAACAGCATCTGACCAATATCGGGCGGAGCTGGGCATTTGAAGTCACAAACACATCGAAGGAAGGAGACCGGAGACTCACGATATGTGGTGGTCCTGTGGGGACCGATCTCTCATAGATATCATTTATCGGAGATGTAAACCTGCTTGGAGAGCACAGACTGGCACGAATGACGAACTGTAACCGACAGGACGAATGAGGTGTTCTGGAATCGGCTTCCAAGCCACCAATAGCGCCAAGTAAAGGAAGGAATAGTGCACTCTAAATAGTGCACTCTAACACGTTGCAAAGGGAAGTTACATTGATGGAAGGGCGGCCCGGGTGCCACGGCCGACAGGCGCCCTCAGGCTCCATTAAGGTAACTCAACTTGTGCTTACCCTCGTTTGCAATCTCAGCTAAGTGGATTCCAGAGTGTCAGAGGTTTCCTGTCTAAACACTCTGATGGCCAAAACTCTGACAGCAAGCCCTCCCCCTTTGGAACCATCACTGGCAACGTGACTGGTAGAGTGGACTAACCTCGGGCCGAGGCCGCCGGACTTTACCAGCGACCGCATCACACGCTCATGTCGAGCTCGGTTCGCGTCGGCCAGGAATCCTCAGAACTTTTTTTCAGTCCTCCTAACTTACAACGCCTCTCAACAATAGGCGATGACACGACGTGACACAGGCTTGCGGTCAGCAAAAGGCTAATATGACGAAATCGTGAAGTCCACTAAGCGGACCGCCACTCCGGCCAATAATGTAAACCCCTTTACCCTTTTTGCAGCACTGCCCTTCTAGCGTTTCCTAGGATCCTTCACCTGGACTGGAAGAAGGCCTCTCCTGAGTGTTCCCTCCTTCCCAGTCCCCTCCATCTTGCCGGTCACGATCTGGGAATCGGGTCATCAAAAAACTGATCGACTGATCCTTTACCATCTCTTCTCAATGAGCTACCAGCGGACTGCGCCAAGGAACGCGCAGCACCTTACGCAGAACAGCTACCTACCGTGAGTTGCTGATATTCGTAGTCGCCCCTCAACGCTCTTGTGACCGCGTATCCAAGGTCCATCCGATATTGGTCAGACGCGGTACAGAGACGCATTGATTTCGTAGATAACATCCTCCAACAGGTCCCGCCTTCAACCCTCAACGATGCACCAGCGTTACGCCTCGTAAACAGAGAGATGTCCGCCGTATTTGCCGGCCCGTTCCGCATGATTGGCAGCCGCCGTAACGCACTGACCCGGAGCTGCCGCATCCCGCCAGAGATCCTCAGCCAGATCTTCCTTCACTACCAGCTCTCCTCTTCCTCATTCACCTTCCCCTCCCAGAATGCCAGGGGAACGTACCCTGCTCTCTGCAGCACTGTGCTGTGGTGGGTCCCTGCCGTTGCACACGTCTGCGGTCACTGGCGCATCGTCGCGTTAGGGCACCCGAGGTTGTGGTCCAACATTTCATTACACTTGGGGCGCACCTGGGCCCAGCGCATGCTCACGCTCTCTAAGGCAGTGCCCATTACCATCGCGATGAATGACCCACACCCGTGTGAGGCCTCTGTTAGGCCTTTCTTCTGGGCCCGGCCCCCGAAACCGGGGCCTCCGAAGCTCGACCCACACGAGGTGCTCGTGGAGCACCTCTTCCATATCCGGGAACTTGAACTCGGCGCATGCTCATGCACGGCGCGCCGCTGGGTGAGCCTCCTGGAGACCGCGGCGCCACTCCTCGAGACGCTCTTATTACGAGTCAACCTGCATCGGTCAGGCTTACTTCCCAACACCCCCATTGTTCTCCCCGACAACTTTCTCACAACGCACCCGCGCCTGCGCCGCATTTTCCTGGAGAATGCATTCCTCTCCAGCTGGGACACTTGGTTCTCTACCACTCGCTCAACTCGCTTCCCTGACCATCACCGCTCTCGATCCGCGCAACACCATGGACCCCACGGCGCCGGTCACGCCAACACGCGAACAACTCCTGGAATGTCTCCTTCTCATGCCCGCACTCCAGGAGCTCCGCCTCAAACACTGTCTTCCCCACATCTCTCCCACGTACTCGCCGCGCACTGTATCCCTGTCGCGCCTCCATACTCTCACGTTGCATGATCGCGTCGACAGGTGCTACCAAGTACTCTCCCAGGTCGATATTCCGCCTGCGGCGAGGGTGAAGGTGTGCTGCTGGTCCATGCATCCACGTTCCGAGCTGGATTGCCTTCGAATTCTCCCCTTACTCTCCGCGCATCTATCTCGCACTTGCACCGCCGTCTCCAATAGCGAAGGTACCACCAGCGGCACGGGCGGCCCGCACGCTCTTACGCTCTCCACCGCACCGGCGGACCATGACGACCGCACGCACTTTGTGTTGTCTGCCTGGCGCGCGTTCACCCGTCTGACCCCCTCAGAAGACCGCGAGCGGTATTACGGACCCAAGGGTGACCCGGACGTGCGACTGGAGTGCGATTGGGACGCCGGAGACCCGGAGGTAGAGCGCAGCGCCTTACTGCGGGCGTGCGCGGGCATTCCCGTCGCGGAATTGCGCGCGCTCAGCCTGCGAGCAAGCGCCGTCGTGTGGTCCGCGGGTGATTGGTACAACACGTTCGTGAATTGTCCGGAGATCACGCACGTCTTGGCGTACGACACGCTGGCTGAGAGCTTACTCAATGCACTCGGGCCGTCCTCTGGCATCGGCACCGACACCGGCATCCACACCGACACCGATGAGGACGATGACTATGACAACAATGGCGGTGACAACGACGACAGCGACAGCGACAGCAATGGTGACAACGGCAACGGCAACGTCGACAACGGCGTCAACGTCGACGATAACAATGAAAATGACGACAACGATAGCGCGCCACTTTTCCAGGAGCTGGTATCGCTCACGCTGGTTGGGATCGACTTTATGCGTCGAAGTGAAACGGCATTGAATGCGCTCTTTGATACGATGGATTGGCGGCAAGCAAGCCCCTTATGCGTGACTACGCTGGACCGCATCGAGCTGCGCGCGTGCACTATCGAGGATGACGAGGTTGACTGTCTGAAGGAGTTCGCCTCTGTCGTCGTGTGGGACCCGAGCACAGACGCGGATAGCTGGCTAAATGACCCGTGGATGATTTTGGCAGAGGAAGAAAGGGATGACGATGACGAGGATATCGAGTGACGTCGGTCTTATTTCTTCAGATGGCCTCCGTCCCCAGCGCAAACAGGTGCTTCGTCGCGTGGCCGAGTTTCTCAAAGTTGCACTTTTTGCCATTGTCGGTGACACCTTCCTAGAACTAGAGACGCAGCCCACATCTCCCCCGTCATCCTGATGCCACCAGCTGGGTCGACGAGATCTCGGCGCATTCCAGGAGGGCCTTCACAATCCAACCAGCCTAATGACCCAGTGAATGGGCGATCGATACAACGCGACGCGGAGCGTAACAAGAACTTCAATCCATGACTGTGCCGGCACACACGAGTGCAGAAAGGAGATAGTTGATGAGTATAGTCAAGAGCGCCCGGAATCAGTTCATGCGATGTTCTCACCCAGGGCTCGACGCCATCTAATTGTTTGAGAGCTTCCCTCGCATCGACTTGCTGCATTTTCGTAGTTCACACTCCCTATGTAGCGCAACTACGGACAGACAACGTTTTTAAAATGTAGGCGCCTACGACTAACGTTCCGGCAAATACATAGTTATGACACATGTCATACAACATGAATCACGTTCACTTTCACATTGACACTGCGGTGCATACGAATACACAAGTGTCGAAAACGACAATAAACTTTTAAGCGTCGGCCGTCTGTAGACGTTGAGGGCTGAACTCGAGAAATGGCGCACAGACGACGACTCACAGGCTTTGGTCACTTATTTCCCAAGGCCAACGACGACGTTAGCGGGGTCCTGCTGCTCGTCGCCGAAATAGTTGGCAAGGATGCTCCTGACGCCGCTCGCATACCGCGCCTGCGCGTCCACGGTCGCGCCCGAGTAATTCGGCACCACACCGTTTCCGCCTCCAAGCGGGTTCTTCGCCGTGCGCCAGACGTGGTTCTTCAGCGCCGAGTGCCCGCCCGACACGTCGCTCGCGTAGCCGGACAGCTGCCCGCTCTTGAGCGCCTCCGCGACCGCGTCCTTGTCGCAGATCGCGCCGCGGGCGGTGTGGTTCACGAGCCACGCGCCCCGCTTGAAGTGCTTGAGAAGCTCGGCATTGACCAGGCCCCGCGTGCCATCGTGCAGCGGGCAGTTCACGGTGATGACGTCGCACTGGGAGACGAACTCGCGGAGGTCCTCGACCCGGCGCGCGCCAACGGCTTTCTGCGCTTCTGGTTACATGGGTTCGGTTGAGCACCCGAGGGACAGTTGACGTTTCAGGGGACGCTCACCAGCAGGGAGGGGTGCGTCGTCGAAATAGAGGAGTTCCTTGCAATCGAAGGGCACGAGACGTTGCAGGACGCGGTAGCCGATGGGTCCGGCGCCGATGGTGCCGACGACCTTGTTCTCGAGATCAAACGCGTTGCGCGTGATTTGGGAGAATTGCCAGTCACCACGCTCGATCATCTACAAATGGCGACTTCATTTTCGCTCTGCGCGATCCCCTATTGAGATGTAGCACGCACTTCGTGAGCAGGAACAAAGTTCCTGACAAGGAGGAGGGTGGACATCACGACGTGTTCGGCAACTGATACGGCGTTTGAGCCAGAGACCTGGGGATGGGGAACAAACGTGGGCATAGGGAACCACCTGCGTTATCGGGGCGCACCTCCAATACTTGGATCTTGTGATCTACAGCAGCGTTGAGATCGATGTGGTCTGAGCCGACGCCAGCGGTGACACATAACTTGAGTTTCTTAGGCCTGCAGGTGTTCCCCATACAGGTCATTTCGGCAAGTACTAACCTGGTCACATTATGTTGGGTGTAGGGTAAATGACGCACCTTTTCGACGAGGTCACGAGTAACATAGCTCAGATGGAACGGGGCTGTGATCAACACCTCGGCCTAATGGCCGTCCAACGGCCCGCTTAAAACATATATCCGTCATGCAGTGGCAGCACGTACATCTGCGATGTGTTTTTGCAAGTCACTATCAGGACCCTCCTTGAAGCTTGACACCTGATAATCGATAAATTAGCGGCTGCAAAGAGAGAATACAAGCAAGTGGTCTGGTCTTACAATGAACTCGTGGCCCAAGCCCTCCAAGTATGACCGCAAACCAAGCTATTTCGGGGGGCGCATTAGGGCGCGATCTCGCTATGATCATACGAAGAGCATGCCTGATTTTGCGCAGTGCGCAGGAGACGGGGCTCTTCTGCGGCGGCCTGGCCGCCTTCATAAAGAATAGCGAGAACCTGGATAGACCTGGATGAGCGTCTCCCCTTTTTCGAGGTTCTGGCCTGAGAGATAGACCGACCTTCATAATTAAAGGGACGATGAGAAGTGTCAGTGATGTTGCGGGCTCACTCTGGTGTGTTTTTATAGGACACTCACACCCACGACGGGAGGCCTGGTGACATGTCTCATGACACAGGCGGCACAACCGTGGGCAAACCAGAACCCATACGCAGACGCTATATTACGCCAACCATCCAAGCCAAAGGTTCGCTCTCATACGCGTCATGCTTTGCACCAAGGGAGGGGCGGAACCGGAAGTCCCTCACCATCTGGTCTGGGGTAAGGGGGTCTGAATCACGAAAATAAAAAGTTTGACATAGGCGCTTGAACGGGCGTGTAGGCGGGAGTCAGCTTCATACCAGCGACACCCCTTGCACGACATTGGGATGGTCCATGTAGTTATGAGGCGAGATGGAGAATGGAAATGACAGGCGCGAGAGAGTGCAGAGCGCTACTAGTAGCTCCTATTCAAGTTCCCGCAAACTTGCGGCGCAAAGGTAATCTGGAGGCCTGCACGAACACCCCCTCCGCATCCATCAAACGGGTCCAGACACTCGCGTTTGTCAAACGCATGACCCGAGGCCTTCGATCATGCCCCCACTGCCGTTTGATCCGGGCCAAGATCCTGGCTGAAGATGCTCTCGACCTCAAAACCCTAAGACCCAGCTTCGGCTGCCCGGTGAGTCGCCTGACTCGCTGACTCTCACGTAAAACACAGACCCTTCTGTCATATCTTATCTACTTGACACCCTACTCCTTCGGTTCCTGGCCTTCCTCTGAGGTGGCTCTAGTCAGTTACTAATTTTTCAGTACTACAGTATCTGCTCTTCGCACGACGCACGTGATGACCCATTACGGGGAGTTGAGGACCGGCTTTGTATGCCCGGAATAAACATGATTCGAAAATAAATAAGTACGCTCTCCTCACAGGACCTAAAAACCCAACGCATATGCTTGTTCACATCCGACTGCCCGCTGCCATAAATCTCTACACAAGAATCCGGTATTGGTCAGAAGCGGTACAGTACAGAGACCCATTGATTTCGTAGATAACATCCTCCAACAGGTCCCACCTCAGGCTTCAACGTTTCAAGCTTCAACGATGCACCCCTAGTAAACAGAAAGATGTCCGCCATACTTTCCAGCCCGTTCCGCATGATTGGCAGTCGCCGTAACGCACTTACACGGAGCTGCCGCATCCCATGGCCGTGACTGATTCCCACCAGAGATCCTCAGCCAGATCTTCCTTCACTACCAGCTCTCCTCTTCCTCATTCAGCTTCCCCTCCCAGAATGCCAGGGAAACGTACCCTGCTCTCTGCAGTACTGTGCTATTGTGGGTCCCTGCCGTTGCACACGTCTGCGGCCACTGCCGCGTTGCCGAGGTTGTGGTCCAACATTGCGCTTACACTTGGGGCGCACCTGGGCCCAGCGCATACTCACGCTCTCTAAGGCAGTGCCCATTACCATCGTGATGAACGACCCACACCCGTGTGAGGCCTCTGTTAGGCCTTTCTTCTGGGCTCATCCCCCGAAACCGGGGCCTCCGAAGCTCGACCCACACAAGGTGCTCGTAGAGCACCTCTTCCATATTCGGGAACTTGAACTCGGCGCGTGCTCATGCACCGTGCGCCGCTGGGTGAGCCCCCTGGAGACTGCGGCACCGCTCCTCGAGACGCTCTGGTTGCGCATCAACCTGCATTGGTCAGGCTTACTTCCAACACCCCCATTTTTCTCCCCGACAACTTTCTCACCACGTACCCGTGCCTGCGCTGGATTTTCCTGGAGAACGCATTCCTCTCCAGCTGGGCACTTGGTTCCCTACCACTCGCTCAACTCGCTTCCCTGACCATCACCGCTCTCGATCCGCGCAACACCATGGACCCCACGGCGCCGGTCACGCCAACACGTGAACAGCTCCTGGAGTGTCTCCTTCTCATGCCCGCACTCCAGGAGCTCCACCTCAAACACTGCCTTCCTACATCTCCACGTAGTCGCCGCGCACTGTATCCTGTCGCGCCTCCATACTCTCACGTTGCATGACCACGTCTACAGGTGCTACCAAGTACTCTCCCAGGTCGATATTCCGCCTGCGGCGAGGGTGAAGGTGTGCTGCTGGTCCATGCATCCACGCTCCGAGTTGGATTGCCTCCGAATACTCCCCTTACTCTCCGCACATCTATCCCAGACCTGCTCTGCCATCCACGCTAGCGAAGGTACCGCGAGCGGCACAGGCGGTCCGCACGCTCTCACGCTCTCCTCTGAGCCTGTTGTCTGCCTGGCACGCGTTCGCCAGGCTGACCCCTTCAGAAGACCGCGAGCGGTATTACGGACCCAAGGGTGACCCGGACGTGCGACTGGAGTGCGATTGGGACGCCGGAGACCCGTAGGTGGAGCGCAGCGCCTTACTGCGGGCGTGCGCGGGCATTCACCGGTGATGATTCCCGTCGCGGAATTGCGCGCGCTCAGCCTGCGAGCAACCGCCGCCGCCGTGTGGTCTGCGGGTGACTGGTACAACACGTTCGTGAATTGTCCGGAGATCGCGCACGTCTTGGCGTACGACACGCTGGCTGAGAGCTTACTCAATGCACTCGGGCCGTCCTCTGGCATCGGCAACGACACCGGCGTCGACATCGACGACTACGACAATAATGGTGGTGACGACGATGACAGCGACAGCGACAACAATGGTGACAACGACAACGACAGCAACAACAATGAAAACGACGACAATGATATTGCGCCGCTCTTCCAGGAGCTGCCAGTGGCATCGCTCACGCTTGTTGGGATTGACTTTATGTGTGGGAGCGAAACGGCATTGAATGTACTCTTTGATACGATGGGTTGGCGGCAAGCGAGCCCCTTATGCGTGACTACGCTGGACGCATCGAGCTGCGCGCGTGCACTATTGAGGATGACGAGGTTGACTGTCTGAAGGAGTTCGCCTCTGTCATTGTGTGGGACCCGAACACAGACGCGGATAGCTGACTAAATGACCCGTAGATGATTTTGGTAGAGGAAGGGGATGAAGATGACGAGGATATTGGCGTCGGTCTTGTTTCTTCAGATGGCCTCCATCCCCAGCGCAAATAGGTGCTTCGTCGCATTTCTGAGTCTCTCCAAGTTGCATCTATTGCTATTGCCGGCGACACGTCCTTCCCCCTATCCCTCAGAACTAGAGACACAGCCCCATTTTCCCCGTCATCCTTATGCCACCAGCTGGGTCGACGGGATCTTCGCGCATGCCAGGAGGACCTCACAATCCAACCAGCTTAATGGCTCAGTGAACGGGCGATCGATACAACGCGACGCGGGGCGTAACACGAACCTCAACAATCCATGACTGGCTAACACACACGAGTGCAACATTTCTAGCATTCCAGAAGGGAGATAGTCGATGAGTACAATCAAGAGCGCCCGGAATCAGCTCATGCGATGATCCCACCCGGGGCTCGACGTCATCTATTTGTTCGAGAGCTTCCCTCGTATAGACTTGCTGCATCTCCATGGTTCACATTCCCCATGTAACGCAGCAACTACGGAGAGACAACGTTGTTAAGATGTAGGCGTGTGAAACGCCTACGACAAACTTAACGTTTAAGTAAATACATAGTTGGCGGGCCGCCCTTTAGTATGACCCCTGCCTGGCCTATGATAGGCGTTTCTATCGTCAAATGTCCCCCGGCTTTTACTTAGGCTTATGCGAGACAGCTATGGTATTTTCTACAGTTACAGACCCCATCACACACGTCGTCCGTGAGTCCCAGTCCGGTTTTGGTTGTACTCCCTCAGGGGGTGTGAAAAGGAGGAGGCGAGGTCGGACGATCAAGAAAAGGAGGACGTTGAGGGCACCGGAAAGGTTAAACATCATAAGACCGAAAAAGGTAGCCGCCGAAGGTACGCCCTTGTGACTGAAATGTAGCCAACGGGAAATCGAGAGTGGAATCACCATGATGGTGTACGCTAGTGGATAGCTGGACAGTTTATCAGCTGCGTTCGCGACAAGATGGCCAGGACATACAAAAGGATCCCCAACGTCGCTCGCCTCTTGAGTACTCAACCTCCGACTTGACCAGACGAAATTTGTACCATTTCTCCCCATCAACAGACAAGTGGCCCTTCATCCAGAAGTGCAGCGGGACATACATTACCACAGAGGCAAATAAAGCGATCCACAACCAAACGTATTCACCGGCCAAGCGCTCCCCGTTGTACTTCGGGCCAATCCAGCACCAAAACTAGCCAGCGTGTCAGTAGTGAATCCACGGTGATAAGAAGACCAAAGCTATGTACGGGCGTAGGCTTCTCAAAGTCCTTGTGAATTCCATTGCTGATCCCAACCCAGAGCACGACGAAAAGACATGTGAAAGCGACGAACCCGAAAGCAAAGGAACGTGCTTCAGCTCCTACGCTCCATAAAGCTGTCGAAAATGTATGAATGGTGAGCATCTGGTAGGGGTTACATCAGCGCGCAGATGTGCAATATACGATACATACGAGACTGAGCAGTGCAACTCCGAGTGCACCCATCTGCTTGATGATACCCTGTGCTGTGCAATATGGGCCCGTCGTGACAACCCCGTCGTGGGCCCATCGGACATTCAGGATACCGCCGATGGCCTGCACAATGTCGTATGAAAAAAGGGAGAGCTGTGACGTAGCTAGGATTAGACTTAACCCAAGCTGCGAAAACATGAAGCAGACCATGTATATGTCAGTGGGAGTCCGCAGCAGCTTCCAATCACCATTTGGGAGGGTCCTTCTATAGTGTAGCAGGTTCCTCTACACATTATTTCGATAATAAAAAACTGTGACTAGACGACACAGCCGAAAAGATATAGGACATACCGCGATCAAAGTGAAAACAACAGTCAGAGCACTGAAACTGATAAATGATGCTTCAGCTGTCAGCTGTGTGCAACTGAGTGTAAGTCGGCTGGTAGATGAGAGAACGCTCACAGCCAAGCCAATGCTCTGACCATTTGTTAAGATGGTCCAGGAGGGGTTGGCACCTAGAAAGGATTGCTTGTTCAAGTTCTGGTGCGCATCACAGACAGTCCTGTTGACGCCATCGAGTGCTGGCATCTTTCAACTGGCTGAGACTTCAGAGATATTGATAATGAAAGGGAAGTGGTCCGAGATTTTTAAGAGAGGGGTCGAGTGGCGCTCTCACAGCCATGCTACTACGATAAGTATTCGCAACTGCGCCGGAATAAATATTGTTCAAGAAAAATAAAATACAGTTACTCGCAGTGTCGTCACTGTCGACGTTGGCGTGAGAGCGGCGGGCATCTGCAAAACTTGGGCCTGTCAGGACCGGTCCAGACTGGTCCCTGACAGTCTTTCCAATTTTAAAGACGGATGCAGCGAAAAGCCGCAGGGAAAAGGCACAAGCTTGCCAGTGAGGCCTTGGACTTGAGGGTCCGAACCGCTTTTCGTTCATGAGCAGCTGCCAGTGGTGGTGAACGCCACAGATTGCAACGCACTAGCACCTGAAAGAGCAACTTAGAAGTTGAACGCGAATGCAAACACTAAGATGGAAACGAGACACGGAACGAATTGGCACGCCTGTGCTACTTGACGCGTTACGTTTCCTTCAAAGTCTTAGTGGATGGCAAAAATTTAGATAAAATAAACTGACATAGGAGTTCCCAGTGGCGAGGGAGCCGAGGTGCATTTACTGTATGACAGTTCGATCAGTGGACGGTACGTGGAATTTTACGGTAGGGAGGCACTGCACGACAACGCCAAGCTTCGATATATATGGGTAGCAGTGAGACGTCCTGTCACGTCCAAGTGATGGGCGCGCTGACTCGGATACTGTCGTCGGGCCTGCATAGTATTCCCCATCAACCGATTGCAGTCTCCGAACGCATAGTCCATACCTATTCGTCGATCCGCGAATTCACCTCGGTCTGCGTGCAGCGTGCTCCTGGGACCGTTGATGCCAGCAACCTGTACGTATTCCTTCTGTCGCCGTCACGGTAGCGCCACCCCTCCAGGCTGAGCTGGGTTGATGGGATTCAGACATCATACAAGTGGGACCTCAGGCTGTCAAACCACTGGCAACCAGCTTGGTGGCTCGTGTGGACGGGGGGTCGATACAATGCGAGACGCAGATCGTCACATTCAATCATGACTGTGGCTAGCCTCTAAGTACAACATTCGGACATTCCTCCCAAGGGAGTGAGACAGCCGAGTCACGGATGAGTGCCAGTGGTGCACCGACCCCGGTCCCGGGTTCTGACCGAGTCATGACAACGCTGCTCTGAACAACCCCCGCTGATTCGCCCACGCTCCCTGGGCTTCCCATAATTGCAGCATAATTGTGTTCCCAAGAGCTCCGCACTCAGGCTCGCACGCGGCCCTAGTGACTCAAACCCGACGCGTCCGACGACTGCGGCAAGTAGAGCCCTGTGCTGCTCACTGTTTCTGTTCCCAATCTCACCGCACTTGCGTGCGGCCTTAGAGACCAACTCGACGCGTCCCCGACTGCGATGGCCACCTCAGGCTCTACTAACTTACTGTAAATAACGTGGCACACAGAAGCACGTGCATCCGCTTCCGATCCCCTGCGTTCGGTTCACCGTGACTGCTTCTGAGTCTGTTCCGAGCTCGTTGCATTTACGCGCAGCCTTATCAAATCGAACCCAACACGTTAATGACTACAGCGACCGCATGTACAACTTCTCGTGCAGTGCCGCGGAGTCCCGCACGACTACATACGCGGTTCCACACGGCACTTCCACGGCCTTTGACATCCATTATTCACGTGCACCTTTCGGTCAATTCGGTATGACGGAGCTGCCGGCACGATATCTGTTGTTCGAGATCTTCCCCTCGCAGACGTACCACATCTCCATAGTTCATGTTCCCACTGGCATGTAGCGCAGCAACTACGGAGAGACGACGGTTTTAAGAACGCAGACGTGAAACGCCTACCACCTACGACTAACGTTAGGTGAATAGTAAGTTACATGAGTCCTAAGATTGGCGTTTCTATCGTCAAATGTCACCCGATCTTTACTTAGGCTTCAAGTTATGCGAGAAAGCTATGGCACTTTCTACAATTGCATTTCAGACCCTATTTCACACGTCATCCACGAATCCCGGCCTCGTTGCCAGGCTTTGGCCGTGCTCGATCATATCGTGAAATCTAGCAGAGCTGGTAATTGTGTTGGCAAGTTCCACGCTAGATTCGCCGAGCTCCTCAGGAGGTGTGAAAAGGAGGAGGCGAGGTCGAACAATCAAGAAAAGGAGGACGTTGGTGGCACCGGAAAGATGGAACATGATAATACCGAAAAAAGTGGTCGCCGAAGGTACGTTCTTGTTATTGAACAGTAGCCAACGGGAAACCGAGAGTGGAATCACCATGATGGAGTACGCTAGTGGGTAGCTGGATAGTTTGTGAGCTGCGTTTGCGACAAAATGGCCAGGACATACAAAAGGATTCCTAACGTCGCTCGCCTCTGAGAGTACTCAACGTCCGACTTGACCAGGCGAAATTTGTACCATTTCTCCCCATCAACAGACAAGTGGCCCTTCATCCAGAAATGTACTGGGACATACATTACCACAGAGGCAAATAAAGCGATCCACATCCAGATGTATTCACCGGCCAAGCGTTCCCCGTTGTACTTAGGACCGATCCAACACCAATACTAGCCAGGAGGTGTTAGCGATGGATCGCAGAGACGAGAAGACCAGAACTACGTACAGGTGTAGGCGTCTCAAAGTCCTTGTGGACTCCATTGCTGATCCCAACCCAGAGCACGACGAAAAGACACGTGAAGGCAACGAGCACAAAAGCAAAGGAACGCGCTTCAGCTCCTACGCTCCATAGAGCCATCGTGAATGTGTGAATGGTGAGTATCTGGTATGTTTGCGTCAGTTCGCAGAGGAGCCATACTGGAGCCATAGTACGAGATACATACGAGAGTGAGCAGTGCAACTCCGAGTTCACCCATTTGCTTCATGATTCCCTGTGCCGTGCAATATGAGCCCATCGTGACAATCCCGTCGTGAGCCCATCGGACATTCAGGATACCCCCGATGGCCTGCACGAGGTCGTATGAAAAAAGGGAGAGCTGTGATGTGGCTAAAATCAGACTTCGTGCAGACTGTGAAGGACATCATAGAGCGAACCATGTATATGTCAGCGGGTGTCCGTAGGAGCTTCCAGTCGCCATTTGGGAGGGACCTTCTATAACGTAGCAGGTTCCTCTACAGAGAGTTTCGATAAACTGGACGGCACAGCCAAAAGATATAGAACATACCGCGATCAGAATAAAAATGACGATCAGCGCACCGAAACTGAGGATGGATGCCTCGACTATCAGCTGCGTGCGACTGAATGTAAGTCAGCGGGTGGTAGATGAGAGAATGCTCACACCCAAGCCAATACTCTGACCATTTGTTAAGATGGTGGAGTTGACGTCTGAAAATGATTGCTTGTTCTGCTGGGCATAGCAGACAGTCCCATTGACACCGTTGAGTGCAGACATCATTCACCCTGATGAAATGGGTCTGAGACCTCAGAGATATCAATAAAGAAAAAGAGAGGAACTGGTCCGACATTTTAAGAGATTAAGAGAGTGGTTGAGTAGCGCTCACACAGCAATGCGATGATATTTTCTCACAGCATCAATGTTGACGCTGAGCAGCGGAGGGAAAAGTGCTCTCACTCACCAAACTTGTACCTTGAGGGCTTGAGCTTGAGGGTTCGAACGATTTTTTCGTTCACGCGAGCGGCTGGTGGTGAATGGCACTGAATGCCACACATTGTGACACACGGGTCTTCCCTGCAACCAATCGATACGCAAACGCAAACGCCAAAATACTGGCGAAATCCGGAATGAATTGGCACGCGCTAGTACTTGACGCGCTACGCTTCCTTCGGAGTCTTACTAGAATGATGTGGAGAGCCGCAACTAAAAAACTGTAAATTGACACGGGAGTTGCCAGCGGCGATGGAACCGAGGTGCATTTACTGTATGACAGTTCAATCAATGGACGTTATGTGGAACTTTGCGGTAGGGAGGCTCTGCACCAGTGGAGAGAGGATAACAATTTCCATGCTTCGATGATACCGCAGTGAGACGTCTAAGTGATTGGCGCGGATACCGACATCGGCCTACGTTTTCCGTGTTATCCTGATCCAGCCAACCGCAGTCTTCGACTACATAGTCTATACCTGTTCATTAATCCGCGAATTCATCTCAGGTCTGCATGCTCCTTTGACCGTTGTCGCCAGCAGTCTGTACGTAGTATCCCTTCTGTCGCCGTAGCGTCACCCCTCCAGCCTGAGGCTGAGTTGGGTTAACGGGATCTAGGCGCCGACCAACTTGGTGGCTCGTGTGAACGGACGATCGACACAATGCGACGCAGATCGACACATGAACTTCAATCCATGACTGCATGACTGGCTAAGTACAATATTCCTTTCCCAGAGGGTGAGATAGTCGACGAGGTTCCTAGATGAATGCAACCATGACTCGGAGCCGGCCTGAGTTGCGGCCCGGAATCAGCTCACGTGATGTTCTCCGTCATCGCGTCTTCTGTTACTGTAACTTACAGTAACGGTTGACAGTACTTCAGATAGGCGTTTCCGAGTCTGTCGTCAAATATTCAGCCTTTACTTTGGCTTATGCGAGACAGCTACGTATTTTCTACAGTTACTTTCTACAGTTATATTCCAGGACCTATCTCACACTTCATTCATTACCAGTGCCAGTGGCAGCCTCGTTGGTTTCGGGCTTTGGTCATGCTCGATCATATCGGGGAATTTAGCAGAGCTGATACTTGGGTTGACAAGTTCCACGCTAGACTCGCCGAGCTCCTCAGGGGGCGTGAAGAGTAGGAGGTCAGGTCGGACGATCAAGAAAAGGAGGACGTTGAGGGCACCAGAAAGGTTGAACATGACAAGACCGAAAAAAATGGTAGTCGCGGAAGGCACGTTCCGGTGACTGACCTGTAGCCAACGGGAAACCGAGAGTGGAATCACCATGAGGGTGTATGCTAGTGGGTAGCTGGATAGTTTGTGAGCTGCGTTCCCGACAGAATGGCCAAGACGTACAGAAGGATTCCCAACGTCGCTCGCCTCTTTGAGTACTCAACCTCCGACTTGACCAGACGAAATTTGTACCATTTCTCTCCATCAACAGACAAGTGGCCCTTCATCCAGAAATGTACCGGGACATACATTACCACAGAGGCAAATAAAGCGATCCACATCCAGATGTATTCACCGGCCAAGCGTTCCCCGTTGTACTTAGGACCGATCCAACACCAATACTAGCCAGGAGGTGTTAGCGGTGAATCGCAGCGACTTGGACGAGAAGACCAGAATTACGTACAGGTGTAGGCGTCTCAAAGTCCTTGTGGACTCCATTGCTGATACCAACCCAGAGCACGACAAAAAGACATGTGAAAGCAACAACCCCGAAAGCAAAGGAACGCGCTTCAGCTCCTACGCTCCATAGAGCGGTCGTAAATGTGTGAATGGTGAGTATCTGGTATGTTTTGCGTCAGTGCGCAGAGGAGTCATAGTACGAGATACATACGAGAGTGAGCAGTGCAACTCCGAGTGCGCCCATCTGCTTAATGATACCCTGTGCTGTGCAATATGGACCCGTCGTGACAATCCCGTCGTGGGCCCATCGGACATTCAGGATACCACCGACGGCCTGAACAAGGTCGTATGAAAAAAGGGAGAGCTGTGATGTGGCTAAGATCAGACTTCGTGCGAGCTATGAAAAGATAAAGCAGACCATGTATATGTCAGCGGGAGTCCGTAGGAGCTTCCAGTCACCATTTGGGAGGGACCTTCTATAGCGTAGCAGGTTTCTCTACACAGAGTCTCGATAAACTGGACGGCACAGCCGAAAAGAGATAGAACATACCACGATCAAAATAAAAATGACAATCACAGCACCGAAACTGAGGAAGGATGCCTCGGCTGTTAGCTGCAAACTGAGTGTAAGTCGGATGTAAGTCGGCTGGTAGATGAGAGAACACTCACAGTCAAGCCGATGCCCTGACCATTTGTCAAGATGGAGGAGTTGGCGTCTGAAATGGATTGCTTGTTCTGCTGCGCATCACAGACAACCTCATTGACACCGTCGGGTGCTGACATTTTTCAACCTGATGAAATGGGACTGAGACCTCAGAGAGAACGATAAAGAAAGGGAACTGGCCCGACATTTTAAGAGAGAATTTGAGTGGCGTTCTCACAGCAATGCGATGATATGTACTGACAGTATCGATGTTGACGTGAGAGCGGTTGAAGCTTGGGGCCTTGGGCCTGAACCACTTTTTCGTTCACGTGAGCAGCTGGTGGTGAATGAGACCCCATGGTCTTTCTTGCGAGAGCAACTTGGAACACAAATGCCAGCACCGACATGGCGACGATATCCGGAACGAATTGGCACGGCTACTCGGCGTATTACGTTTCCTTCAGAGTCTTACCGGAATGATGTGCCAGTGGTGGGCTGAAAGGCACTGCAAACCGACATGGGAGTTGCCAGCCGTAAGGGTGCCGAGGTGCATCTACTGTACGACAGCTTGATCCGCCTGTCGATCCGAGTAAGTGAACTTTATGTGGAATTTTACGGTGGGGAGGCACTGCACCAGTGCAGAGAGGACAACAACTTCCGAGCTTAGATAGACACGGCAGCAGTGGAACGTCCGGGTGATTGGCGTGGATATCGACGTTGGCCCACGTATCCGCCAATGACCGTCATCCCGATCGAGTCAATCGAGTCAATCGCAGTCCTCGGGCATAGTCCTGCCATACCTGTTTGCTGATCCACAGATCCACCTCTGTCTGCGTGTTCTTTGAGCCGTTGATGGCCAGCAGCCTGTCCCTTCTGTCGCCACCAGTCGGGGCCCGAGATCTAGACGCCAGTAGTACCTGCCAAGCCAACCAGCTTGGTAGGCTCGTGTAAACGGGCAATCGATACAATGCGACGCAGATTCTTCATACAGACTCCAATCCATGACTAAGTACAATGTTCCTGTCCCAGAGGGTAAGATAGTCGATGAGTGAGTACAACTTGAACCAAGAGACGGACAGAGTTGCCCAGAATCAGTTCACGTGATGTTCCCGGCCGATCGCTTCACAGACCGTGACCGACTTGATGACATACGTCGCGCCAGCCGACCGACGCCCCCTAGAAAAGCACCCAACTTTCATCATGTTCCCCTATGTAGCGCAGCAACCACGTTAAAAATGTTCGTATAAAACACCCACGACTAATATTAGATAAATACATATGATTCGTTTCTGTCGTCAAATGTCATCGACTTTTACTTAGGTACTATGGTATTTTCTCCAGTAACATCCCAGACCCTATTTTACACGTCATCCATGAATCCCAGCCTCGTTGGTTGCGAGACTTGGTCGCACTCGATCATGTCAAGGAATACAGCTGCTTCTTGGGTTGGAAAGTTCCTTTAGACCTGCCGAGCTTCTCCGGGGGTGTGAAGAGGAGGAGGCGAGGTCGGACGATCAAGAAAAGGAGGACGTTGGTGGCACCGGAAAGATGGAACATGATGATACCGAAAAAGGTGGCCGCCGAAGGCACTTTCTTGTGATTGAACAGTAGCCAACGGGCAACCGAGAGTGGAATCACCACGAGGGTGTACGCCAGTGGGTAGCTGCATAGTTTATCAGCTGCGTTCGCGACAGAATGGCTGGGACATACAAAAGAATTCCCAACGTCGCTCGCCTCTCTGAGTACTCAACGTCCGACTTGACCAAGCGAAATTTGTACCACTTCTCCCCATCGACAGACAAGTGACCTTTCATCCAAAAATGCAACATAATGTACATCACCACAGAGGCGAATAAAGCGAGCCACATCCAAACGTATTCACCAGCCAAGCGCTCCCTATTGTACTTAGGACCGATCCAGCACCAATACTAGCCAGAACGTGTCAGAATCGCGGCTATGAGAAGACCAGAACTACGCACGGGCGTAGGCGTCACAAAGTCCTTGTGAATTCCATTGCTGATCCCAACCCAGAGCACGGCGAAAAGACACGTGAAAGCAACGAACCCAAAAGCAAAGGAACGCGCTTCAGCTCCTACGCTCCATAGAGCTATCGTGAATGTGTGGACGGTGAGTGCCTGGTAGGGTTCACATCAGCGTGCAGAGGTCTATACACGACACATACAAGAGAGAGTAATGCAACTCCGAGTTCGCCCATTTGCTTGATGACACCCTGTGCTGTGCAATACGGACCCGTAGTGACGATCCCATCGTGGGCCCATCGGACATTCAGGATACCCCCCACGGCCTGTAGAATGTCGAATGTAAAAATAAAGAGCTGTGATGCGGCTAGGATCAGACAACACACGAGTTTTGAGTGAATACACTGAAACAGACCATGTATATGTCAGCAGGTGTCCGTAGAAGCTTCCAGTCACCATTTGGGAGGAAGCTTTCTATAACGTAGCAGGTTCCTCTACACAGCATTTGACAAATTGGACGGCACAAGCTGAAATGAGATAGAACATACCACGATAAAAATAAAAACGACAATCACAGCACCGAAACTGAGGAAGGATGCCTCGGCTGTCAGCTGCGCGCGACTGAGTGTAATTCGGGTGGTAGATGAGAGAATTCTCACAGCCAAGCCGATGCTCTGACCATTTGTCAATATGGTGGAGTTGGCGTGGGTTGAAAACTGATTGCTTGTTCTGCTGCGCATCACAGACAGTCCCATTGACGCAGTCGGGTGCTGACATGTCTCAACCTGATGAAATGGGGCTGCCTCAGAGAGGATGGATAGAGAAAGACGTGAAGAGGGAACTTGATCCGTACACTTTTAATAGAGAGGGATTGAGCGGCGCATTCACAGCCACGCCATGATATTTACTGTTACAATATCAATGCCGACGTGAGAGCGGCGGAGGGAAAGGCGCTCATACACATCAAACTTGAAATTTGAAGCGAGGCGTTGAGGGCCCGAACCACTAACTTGAACCAGTGGCAGCTCGGCGCAAGGCACTGCAAACTGACAAGAGAGTCGACAGTGGCGAGGGGCTGAGGTGCAGTTACGGCGACATTGGGGGGTTCAATCAGAGGCGCTACATCAGAGTAGAGACAGTGACTCCCAAACTTGGATATAGTGAGACGTGGAGGTGACAAGGGAAGTGATGGCGCGCGCGGCCTATCCGAACAGAGATGTGAATGCTCTTCAAGGGTCCCATCAAATTGTGGCGGGTGTGCCTATCTGTCTAGTACTGTATCGCCACTTGACGGATTTTCGTTACAATGTAGCGAGGAAATCGTCGGGTGAGGAGATCATGATGCCACTGTAACTTACTCGCGGGTGGAATCGCAACGCTTTATGACGTCAGTGTTCGCTTACATCTCGACGATTCTACAGTATTACATTATTAGAAGCGAATGGTAGCGAGCCGTGTCGGTGTTCCTCCGAGTCGGAGTGCCGTGTTCCTCCGAGAAACCAAGTTACTGCCGTAAAGCTGCGGGGTAAATGCGGAGAAAGCAGTAGATAGACCGTCGTCATGAACACCTCGTCGTACTGCTGTATGCTAATCTATTTAAACTAAGCGTATCAGTTCAGCCTAACCGTTATCTATTACCCGCATGTCCGACTCCTCACGCACCTGGGCATATCAAAGCCAGCTGCCTATCTTACCTGTCCCCCCCCTCGAGGACACTTGTCGTCGCTATCTCACCGCACTCAAGGCTCTACAGGATGGAAGGGATCATGAAAACACCAAAAAGGCGGTGCCAGGCATTCTTAAACAGCGATGGCCCGCGAGTTCAACAAGCCCTGATTGAGTATGCGAAGAAAAAGCCGAGGTATGCAAACCCCCCAACGCAGATCCAGGTGCTCACATATCGTAGTTACATCGAGGACTTTTGGTACGCTAGACAATAGTCTCTTGCGTCGCCCTCAGCGTTCTCACGCGTGTAGGTATGAGTCTTACCTCTCACACTCTGACTCAGTAGTACTCGCTCTCAACCCCTTTTTCGTCCTTGAGTACGTTCGTACTCTCCTACTCCCGCCTTCCCTCACTCACCTTCCACGAGGAATGACCCCACACCCTCGCGATGTACACAACTCCCGCGAGCGGCGTCCCTCATCCTCTCCTCGCTAGGCTTCATTCACGATCTCCGTACTGGCATCCTTGAACCAGACACCGTTCGCGGCATTCCTCTCGACATGGATCAGTACAAACAACTCTTTGGAACAGCTCGTATTCCCACGGAAAATGGTTGTAAGATGGAGACCACTCCTAACTCCACTCACATCATTGTCCTCCGGCGCGGGCAATTCTGTGCGCGCATTCTTTCCACCTAATAGTCACCGCTGCTGACTAACGCACCGTGTTCCGGCCGACACAGATTGGTTTGACGTTTTTGATGACAACAATCACCTGCTCTTGTCGGAGCGGGAGATCCTGCGTAACCTGCAGGCGATCGTTGCGGACGCCGACAAGCTCCCGGTCACCGAAGTTGCCAGGAACGCTCTTGGTGTGCTCACAACTGAGAACCGGAAGAATTGGTCTTGTTTGCGCGACACCCTCTCACGGGACCGCCGCAATGCCGCATGCCTCCACGTCGTTGACCGCGCTCTGTTCGTCGTGTGTTTAGATGACGCAACACCCGAGGGCCTGGCCGAAATGTGTGGAAACTTTTTGTGCGGTACTTATAGGCTCGTTGGAGGCGTGCAGGTCGGGACGTGCACGAATCGGTGGTACGACAAAGTGAGGAATTGTTGTCCGAGAGGATGAGTCAGTCCTACGTGTCCATCAGTAGCTGACCTCCTTTACAGCTACAGATAATCGTCACTGCTGATGGCGCAGCGGGCATTAACTTTGAGCACACCGGCGTAGATGGTCACACAGTGCTTCGGTACGTAAACCTCGACCCATCTTTCCGTTTGAAATTTCCATGACTCGTGGATTCTCAGCTTCGCGGCGGATATCTTTACCGAAGGCCTCATGCTTCTCGCACGGTCAATCAACCCCTCCGCGCCCACGCTCTTTCACCCACAATCCGTGAAACCATCACAGCGGATATTGCACGCAACACACTCGGCACCAAAGAAGCTCGAATGGGCCATCGAGAGCACCCCGGAGCTGCGTGCGGGAATCCGGTTCGCCGAGACGCGGCTGAGCGACTTGATCTGCCAGAACGACTGCGCCGCGCTCGAGTTTCGTGGGTACGGAAAGATATTCATCACCACGCACGGCTTTAGCCCGGACGCCTTTGTTCAAATGGCGTTCCAGGCGGCGTACTTTGGGATGTACGGTACGCACGAGTCTCGCCCTTCTATATTCAAGGACCGGCGCTGATTTGGAGATTAGGCAGGATCGAATGTACGTATGAGCCCGCGATGACTAAGACGTATTTGCATGGCCGAACGGAAGCGATCCGGACCGTACAGCAGGAGAGCGTCCACTTTGTCAAGGCGAGTTCACTGTTAATGTACAAAAGACAGCTGATCCCTGACTTTCTTTCGCAAAGACTTTCTTTTCGGAAGCGACACCAGAGGAAAAGGTCGCTGCACTTCGCCGCGCATGCAAGAGGCACGTCGAGCTTACGAGGGAATGCTCAAAGGGTCTGGGCCAGGACCGGTGCGAGTGGACCTTGCAACTCGCTTCTAGTCATCTGATGCTGTCTGTCAGACATCTCTATGCTCTCTACTGCCTCCTCCAGCGCGAGCTCGAAACCAGCTCGGACGTTAGCGCCAGCTCATCCGGCGTGTCGGGGCTTCCAGAGATCTTCCGGGACAGCGGATGGGCGACGCTGAGCACGTCGATCCTGTCCACATCGAACTGTGGTAACCCGGCGCTGCGCCTGTTCGGCTTCGGGCCCGTCTCTCCGGACGGGTACGGGCTCGGGTACATCATCAAGGACGACGGGCTGTCCGTGTGCGCGTCGTCGAAGCACTTGCAGACGCGTCGCTTCCTCGACACGCTCCAGGGCTACCTCGACGAGGTACAGCGCGTACTCGTCGCGCTCGTGCGCGCCGCGAACGAGCGGCCCGAGCCGTTTGTGGACCACGCGGGCGTACTGCGTGACTCGAAGACCGGACGGAGGATCAACGGGACCTTGAGCGACGACGAACTAGAGGTGGACAGCATGCGTACGTCGTCGTTATTTTTTCCACTTTCTCACTGAAGCTGATGTTGCGTGCATGCAGCCGCATATTCTTTCTTCGATAGCTACGATGTCGAGCTCCTTGGAAGGGTACACAAGAGGCCGGACCCGCACACAGTCGGTGAGTCGGGTGTACATTCGAGTTTTCCGGGGACATTCACACGTCCTTTTATTCTTAGGAAAAGCAATCCCTTTGGCCGAATATTAGTATGTTTGAAAGAAGCAGGCGCACATACGTTATACTATTTTACCTATCTTTGTACAACTACGGTGTATGTATGCCTAAAAAGCACGCAGTAGGCACGGCATTAAATTTCAAAGTGCTTACATAAGTTCCACTTCGTGACACGAGTGGCATCGAGGGCGAAGTGTCCCCAGCGTCCACCACGTCCACGTCTACACCTATCAATAGCCGCCTACGATGTCACCCACGCTCGCCGCCAAGGGAAAGGAATCTGGAACCGCGCGCGTCCTCGGGTCTGGTACCTCTGGTATGCATTACTGTCCGTAGGAAGTGACAGCGCATTGACTGACCAGCCATTACACGAGCCCAGGCGTCGCTGAGTTACTTATTTTCCACCCAGTCGACACCATCGCCAAGCGGCTTATGAGCAATAAGGCCAAGGTAGGCCCTGCACCTGCTCTGAGTTTGGCTCTACTAGTGTGCTAATGTCGATGACTCGATCCGAATGACCCGACCAGGTCTCGTTCTCCTCGCTGTCGCCCATCATCTTCCGTGAGCACGCTACGGCGCCGCTGGGGCGCAAGCTACTCTCGCTCTTCCCGGGCCTCGGGTACGCCGCGGGCTACAAGGTCTCGCAGCGCATCTACAAGTTCGGCGGGCAGCCGTGGTTCAACGACGTCCTCACGCGGCACTACAAGTCGAACTTCACGAACGCGTTCGGCGAGCGCAAGGGCAAGATGATGATGCAGGCCACCGCCGGCAGCTTAACCGGCATCGGCGAGGTCGTCCTCCTCCCGCTCGACGCACTCAAGATCAAGCGCCAGGTCAACCCGGAGGCGTTCCGCGGCCGCGGCGCCGTGCGGATCTTCCTGGAAGAAGGCACCACGCTCTACCGGGGCTGGGGCTGGACCGTCGCTCGCAATGCGCCGGGCTCCTTCGCGGTGCGTTCACCGCTGCGGTCCTCCTCCGCTCGATGCTGACGCGGCAGACGGGGTAGCTCTTTGGCGCGAGCGCGTTCACGAAGGATTATGTCCTCGGCGTGTCGGACTATAGAAAGGCGACGTGGACGCAGAACTTCATCGCCTCTGTGGCTAGCGCCGTCGCGTCCATCACGGTCGCGGCGCCGCTCGACACGATCAAAACGCGTATCCAAAACGCGAATTTCGAACAAAAGACAAGCGGGGTGACGATTATACGCGACCTGCTGCGTGACGAGGGCGCAACGGCACTTTTCAAAGGACTCACGCCTAAAGTAATTCATCAATTCCTTGTTCTCTGTTCCGGTGGCTGATCTTGTAACGAACCCATCTTCTAGATCTTGGTCGTTGGACCCAAATTGGTGTTCAGCTACACCATTGCGCAGTCTCTGATTCCCTGGTTTGCAAACTACGTCTAAGGGGACATGGGCTGTGCCTTCGACGTTCCCTTACCTACTTTCCTATGCTTTCGTCACACTTAGAATACCCCCTCCTCCCCGCATCTCTGTTCTGTATCGCAAAAGGCAACTAATGGAATCATCCCCTCTCTTGTTCCGTGCCTCTCACTATCATCCCGTGAAGAGCCTGCCGATTTCGTCGAGAAGTATCATCTTGGATCAAGGGCGATAGTGCCAACTGAGACAGTCGCTTTCAACTGAAGGCCACGCTCTGCACCCGACACACCAACCACCCTGCGAACGATTGGGGTTGTTCGGGTTTTGTTGCTTAGCAGCTCTCGCTGCCGTCAAGTGTTGCTAAATGGAGACTGTCGAAGCACCATCGAATCACAAAACTTTGACACCACCTGTCCGGACGTGAACCCCAGTGAGAATCCCGATGTACCGAATTGAATGAAAGTGAATGAAAGTGACTGGGATTGAAATGGCCGCGTGGAAAATGAATTGTGTTGGTTCCGTTGGAATAATATTGCGTTGAGATTTGAATTATTCAATAATATTCAATGCGAATGAATAATCTTGATTTCGGCTGCATCCACAGATGCGTCGCTCGTTGCGCCGCCCTCGTTGTGAAACATCGCACGCGTGAATATGTGAATGCCACACTCGATCTCTGTGAGCTGCAACACGTCTGAAACGAGCATCGAGTCGTCGTTCTCTTCTGGCTTCTCGTCCCGTGTATCTTGGGCTCCGACTCCCATCTCGACCCTGGGCTGCTATCTGAGTCTACTGCATTCTCCTGGCTGTGTATCGTGTTTCTGGTGACCTCCTGGCATTGTCCCTCTCCACGTCTCGATCTGCTCTAGGTTGACCTGATGCCGATCTCGCGTGATCCACGAGCCTACAGATGTGGGTGTTCAGAGTACTGCAAGATACTTCGCCCAGTCTCGAAGTCGACATATTACGGTCATGCGAAGTATCGCAGGCTCGACGATGGTAAGTTGAGCATATTGTCCAGTTTCTCGCTCTCATGCTCACTGGATCTCGCGCATGTAAGAGCCTTATACATCGTTTCCTAATGGCCATCCGGCGTCAGGACCATCAGCTCGCACTACGGAGACTGGGTCACGCTCGCGTTCCATGGCAACCGGGAAGCGCACTCGATTAGAGTCGGATCACAGTGCTCCGGAGGAGCAGCCTCCCGACGACCACATACGCGGAGATGACCACGCAGAGAGCGATCACCCTATGCAAGACGACGACACTGCACTAGGTCCATCGGAACAGGGGCCACCCCAGCTGGGGACTCGAAACAGAGACAGCGACACCGAGTCCTCTCAACGTGAAAACAATGAAGACATAGGCATACCCTCGCCTGCACGGCAGGGTTCTTGGGGCGATCACGATGCCAATCGTGCGCATAGTGATAAAACGCAGCGAGTGAAATTAGTCTGGCACACCAGACAGAACGTAAGTTTCTGTTATTAAACGAGTGTAAAGGTACTTGCCTGGCACACCAGACAGAACGTAAGTTTCTGGGATGCCAGAGCGTACAATGCGTGAATAAATACTTCGTAGGTATCGTAAATAGGTGAAAACATAAACGGGCGTCCGCCCTCTGTAGAAGACGAACTGGTCGAATATCTCAGTAATGCACATAAGGGGGTTGCCCTTGATCACACTATTCGTAAACTAAAAGTCCGTATAACAAAGTATCCAAAGTAATAACGATCGTGTTACGAGCCCTCCATCGTGGCTCACCTCTATTCCCTACACTCCGCAAGTGTGTGCGAGTCTCGGTGCACATGTCTCCAGCACGTGAACACGCGAGTAATCTCACACGCGGTGCGGTCGACTCCTCGACGTCGAAGTGTCGCGCGTGTGACCACGCTCCAGTTCAACACATAGCCCCCTCTCGGACGACGAAGGCAACCAACAGGGGGGTGGGAGTGCATACGACGGGCGTGATGCGCAGCCTGACGACCTCCCTGGAGGCCCGAACGACTGGGATCCTGACACCATCGTACCTCATCTCGATGCGCTCCGCACTTCTATGGAGTTTATCAATGGTCTCTCGCGCGCCTCCTTAGACGACGATCCCATTCCTGCCGACGTCCGTGAACGGTTGCGCTCTCCTCTCGCAGAGGACATTGGCGTCGACGAGGAGCTGAAATTCAGTGTGAAGCTCTTATTGGGGACCATAAACGGGTCTCGGGCAACTTACGAAAGTGTTTGCGCTACCGTCAAGGGCTACGTTCCCGGCGCAAACATCCAATCTTATGATCGCATGAAGCGGACAATCACCGAACTGACAGGGGTGGTCCCGATTATGACTGACATGTGCTATGCATCTTGTGTGGCGTTCTCTGGACCGTTCTCGGACCTTCGCACATGCCCCGAGTGTTCTTCGGCGCGATACCAGTCTGTCACCCGAGGGACACGCGTCGTGACTGTACCTCGTAAGCAAGCACTTACGATACCTGTGGGACCCCAGATACAGGCTCAATATCGATCGCGCGAAAGCGCATGGAGGATGGGGCACCGACGTCGAGTGATGGAGCCCTTGCTGGCTAGGTTGCGTGCTGGTGGTTCTATCGACGTCTACGACGATGTGTACTGTAGCTCGCTCTTGCTCGACGCAGCAATACGCGGCGATCTCTCGGCCGACGACACCGTATTGATGCTCTCGATTGATGGTGCGCAGTTATATCAGAGCAAGCAATCGGATTGTTGGATCTACATCTGGGTTCTACTGGATCTGGCACCCGACTTACGATACAAGAAGAAATATGTCCTTCCTGGTGGCTTTATTCCTGGTCCAAACAAACCTAAGAACCTGGACTCGTTCGTCTACACCGGCTTGCACCATCTTTCGGCGCTCCAGAGGGATGGACTACGCGTGTGGGACGGTTCCACAGGGCGTATCTTCACGTCGCATCCGTTCTTCTTCTTGGGTACCGCGGACGGACCTGGACTAGCAGCGTTGCACGGACTGGTAGGACACCACGGCGCGTATGGGTGTCGCGAATACTGCGGTTTGAGAGGGCGTCACAAACCTGGGGGTCCCCATTACTACCCCGCACTCCTCAAGCCGTTGGACTATAAGCTTCCTGGATGCGATCATGGCGACATCGACGCTTTCCGGCTTCCTCAGGCCTCGTCTGCCATGTATCTTAAGAACTTGCGCAGACTTCTCCAAAGCCACACTGACACGCAGTTTAAAGATAATCGGAAGGAGACTGGCCTGTGCAAACCAAGCATCTTCCTGGGCCTGGATGCGAAACACTCGACTGGTCTCCCTGGGTGCCTGGCTATCGACCACATGCACATCATCGCAATAAATCTTCCCGACTTGCTCATAAGCCTCTGGCGCGGGACCATAGACTGTGACAAGAAGGACAAGAAGGATCTCTGGGACTGGGTCGTACTCGTCGGCGACACTTGGAAAACGCACGGCCAGGACGTAGCGCGCTGCCGTCCGTACTTGCCTGGCTCGTTCGATTGCCCTCCTCGGAACCCTGCCGAGAAGATCTCCAGTGGCTACAAAGCCTGGGAGTCTTTGGTCTACGTCTTTGGGTACTGCCCGGCATTACTCTACGGCATACTTCCGCGACGCTACTGGCTGAACTTCTGTAAGCTAGCGTCAGCTGTTCGGCTCCTCCAACAGCGTGCGATCTCGGTCTCCCAGCTTCAAGCGGCTCATCGGCTTGTGCTCGAGTTTACCGAGGAATATGAAGCCCTTTATTATCGCCAAATGACATCGCGACTTCACTTCTGCCGACAGAGCATCCATGGACTCTCTCATCTCGCTCCGGATGCCATCCGTCTGGGACCTGGTGCCTATTCGTCTCAGTGGACCATGGAGCGTACTATTGGCAACCTGGGTGAGGAAGTCAAGCAGCCTTCAAACCCATATGCAAACATCGCAAACTGCGGACTGCGTCGTTCACAATTATCCGCGATCCACGCGATCCTGCCCGACCTAGAGCCAGACGCGCCCAGCCTACCACGAGGTGCCATCGACCTCGGTGGTGGCTATGTTCTTCTTAGGGCTCGGGACGAGACTGGCGTCACTCTCGTAGGAGAACAGGCGGATACAATCCGCGCGTTCTTGTGTTCGGACTCAGACGAGGGCCAGGTACCCTTAGACTGGCAGCCAAAGTACATCCGATGGGCTCGTCTTCGGCTTCCTAACCTGCAAATCGCTCGCTGTGCGTGGAAGGAGGTTGCACGGACACAATCCGCCGAGAGTGTCCGTCGTTCCCGCAACGTAAAGGCGAGTGGCATTACCATGAAGATGACATTCGCGTCTTATTTTCCTAGTTTACTACGATGGAATCCTTCCTTATCGGCGAGGTACAATTCTACTTCCGAAGCGACCACTCCGGGGTAGAGCGCGCGTATGCACTGGTCTCAGTTTGGTCTGAGCCAGACAAGGAGTTACTTGAAGAATCTTCGAATGCGGTATATTCATGTGCATACCAGGGTCAAGCGGTCCTGCGAGTTGTAGATGTGAAGTATATTGAGTCCGTCGTGGCTATGGTGCCCATGACGCCGCGTGAGGGAGACCGAAGCACTCGATATTTTCTCCTCGAGAAGCCCGGACTAGATACAGCAGAAGTAGAAGATGTTCTCGATGAATGAAAATGAATTGTCACTGTGCTCACACGCGCCACGGGTCAGAGCGACATGCCCAACAGCGGTACTAGATCGATCGGGGCGTGTCGGTGGATCTTTCTTATTACACGCGCAACGGAGATGGAACGGACGACATTGTATTCATGCATCAAGACGGTACGTAGGTACATGCGATGTCGAATCAGAGGGAACGGGGGGAGCGAGGGGTATGGATTATGAGATAGAAACTCGACGGCAGACGAACACGTGGGAAGTGGAACTGGTGCAGGCAGTAAGATACGTCTGCGTCGACGAGAGAGACCGGGTAGGGACGTACGCATGGCACGGGGGAACGACCGAGGCACTATGCCACGCAGCGTTAGCCTCCACTCCATAGCTAACAACGGACGCGAGGCGCGGAGGGGCCGTAGATGGGGCCATGGAGTCTTGGATGTAGCCAGGGGTGGCCGTGCGCGCGTTTGCTCGTGTTGATACAGAAGTCCCAGTGGACTGTGTCGGTGAGGTAGACAAGGACGAGTACGAGACAGAGACAGAAAACAACAGTATAGAAAGGCAGGGACAAGATGGCGAGACAAGAAGTCGACGGGAGTGATACTGCGGGTGGCTGAGGTAGGCGGTAGCGATCACACAGGCAAGTGCACCAGTTCGAGGGACAGTATAACAGCGATCAATTAACGTGGTCGTTTTACAGCACAATGTAATTACTCGATTTTCCTTTTTTTATTTGTAGAGTCGCTACTCTCCGCACGGATTTCGGGGTCGACGTCGGCAAGCGTGGTATCGGGGTCGGGATCAGTACATTGATCGTCAGTCTGTACGCATTTATCGAAGAGACGCCGCTGCATGAAAAGTCAGTCACACCAGTGGGAACGTTGGCGAGTACTTACGTCCTCAGGGAAATGCAACCAAGAATGTTTCTTGACATGATACCTGCGGATACCGTCGGGCGTGGTCGCATAAGGTGGGGGGGAGGGTGGCGGGCCATACAGGTAGTCGACCTCAGAGAATTCGAATTCCCTGGCGCCGAGCTCGATTCTTGATACGACAGCAGATAAGACAAGACCCATAGCAATGTGAGTCTCGAGGCGAATTACCGTTCGCGCATTAATATATTTCGCTCTGCGATGATTCGGAACATCGCTTGGTTCTTGCATCGCAGCAGGTCTTGCAAGGTGGCCTCATGGATAAGCGCCTTGTTCATGTCGCGGGCTCTCTTGGCTTCGATGACCTTGATAGCCTTTGGAGTCGGGCCGTCGCCAGAGGGAGCGTCACCAGAAGACATGCTAGAGAGTGCGTCGCCAGTAGACATCTAGAACTAGAGAATATAGAGGGCGCATTCACGTCTGTGATGTGATGTGAGCAAGTGGCTGAATGTGGCTTAACTGTATAGTTTTCGGGAGCAGCCGAAATAGACGAGAAAGGACACAAGTCGTAATCCCCGCCGACCGCATAGCATACACCTTCTCCCTGGTTCTCGTTCTCGCACGGCTTTTACGTTTTCCTCTCTGAGTTTCCTCCCGGCTTTTACGTTTCTGGTCGCTACATTTCCGCTCTAAGACGAACCGCCCTGCAAATCAGTTCAGACTCACACCTTGCACACGATGTCATTTACACCTGGTCCCATGACTGGTCCCATGACTGATCTGCTCCACTCTCAGCTAGGCGACGCGCGCTTCTCAGAAGCCAATTCTTCTAGTTACCATACTAGGGAGGCCCCTCGTTCTGTGGATCCATATATGCTTGGTCGCGACCCGCATACTCAGTCGTACCACCACCCGCATCCGTCTTCACTCTGGTCGCCTTTCCCTGGCTCAAAGGACACTAATACCCCCCACACAGAGGCCTCGCACGGTCAAGAATCGGTCAACGCCTCTGGTTCGATCCACATGAGATCTCAGGTGAGCGCGAGTCATCTTATTTCCGTTCTATGCATCTAACCGCGATTGTCTCAGGAAAAAAACCGCCTCCTCTCCCAAGCAACACACGAGGACCTCCTCGGTGCACAAAACCCCGTCTACATGCACCTGTACACAGAGAACATCAAACTAACCGCAAGCCATGAAACTCTCGAGTACGTCCGTCGTTATTCGTCAAGCAGCTGACCATACGTACAATATGCAATAACAGGAAAGCGTTTCAGGCGCTCGCGTCTAGTGGCCCAAACCCATCTGCCGCGACTATCGACGAGATCGACGAACCCCCCGCCGACCAGGATCCCGCGGCCTACCCCGGTATCAAGTACTGGTTCAAACACATGCGACACGCGGAATTTAATAGACGAAAAGAGTTCTCAAATGGTCGTGCACGCAGAGGGCCAGCGCCCGCTGGCGAAAACCGTGAATTTTGGTTCCTCGAGGACAAAGACGGGAGGATGTTGGATGGTCATGAGGTGGGCAAAATAAGAGCCGAGTCCAGAACCATCTGGGATTCTATGTGCAAGAAATACGGACGGCTTGGGCTGCCATGGGGGAGGGTGGGGGCGGCGCGCCATCGGGAGTTCTGGCGGAGGATCGAAGCTAAGTTCCCCATTCTTGTCCTCTGCGACTCCCACTACAAGGCCAACTCTATCGCAACAAAAGACTACACTCACTGGTACCAAGCAAAATACTTCGGCACCGCGAAGGCCCAGGCTAGCGGTCAGAAACGCTCGCGTACTGCGAGCCCAGTGTTGTCCCGGAAATCACGCCGGCGCGGTCTTCGCTCGGGTCCCGGGTCACACCAACAGAACTCCGACGAAGAAGTGGAGGAGGACTTCGACTTCGATAAGGAAGAGAACGCCGACAACGACGAAGACGAGGCCGACGAAGACGAGTCCGACGATTCCACTCCCTCCGTCCCGACCCGACCCCCCCCCTCCAGTGCGACCCAAGGCGCGGCCTGTCACTCGGCGCACGCGTGGCATGTCTTCCACGTCACCGCGCACTTCTCGTTCGACTCTCGACACCCCGCCCGCGCCCTCGTCCACCGCCCCTTCCACTCAACCTGCACCTCTCAATGTTCCCACAGAAGGCGGCAACATGCCGGTCCCGCGCGAGGATGAGAACCCCACGGCATCTTGTCCCCCCGATGGTCTGTCGGGACCGCCCGAAACTCAGCACGGTGCTGCGATGACCAGTGGCCGTAGCACAGAGGCGTCCATTGTACGTCCACTCTCTTCCCCCCGCTTTCTACGTGACTGACGACATCCTATCACCAAGACCATCCCGAACCCGCTGTACGTCCCTGCGACCCCACACGCGTGAGTGTCGCTAACTTGATTCCCAGCGCCGACATCGTCCGGAGTACTCCTACTCCAACCACCTCTTCGGTACCGCCACCGGAAGGCGCCAGCATTCAAGCTCATGAAGGTAAGCCGTTTACCCCATCACAACAGCCATCGATCTCAACCCACCAGGACCTGGCCAACAACACAACTCTGCCGACACAAACGACGACGCGCCGGTCGCCCTGTTGGACGCAACAGCAAGCACTCCCGTCCAAGTCACCGAAGGCACACTGTCCGAGTCGGCAGCCACCGACGACGTCCCCGTAGGACCCGGCCCCCAACGCTATCCAAATTCCACCACCACAGCCAACGACGCGGCGACGACACCCACAGATGTGGTGACAAATGCCCCGACGCCTGACGCAGCGTCGACCAGTGGTCCCTCGGAGGCGACCACTTCAAAGCCGGTTAGCAAGAGTGGCCCGAAGACCAAGGGAAAGAAAGCGGGCCTCATGCGTCCTGGGAAGAGCACAACGGCAAGGTGTGTATCGGTCGTCACTTCAACCGCTCGTCCTGACACAATCCCTTACAGGAACCTCTTTGCAATGGACTTCCTCAAAGACCATCCAATGACGTGCGAGGAATTTGCGAAGGTATGGAACGACTTGGACGAAGATACCCGCACGGTGAGTCGTCTGGTTATCGCCTGACACGATCTAACACTCGATTGCATTTACAGACGTACACCCGACGCGAACACGAGGAGAAGAAGAAATCCGCTGGCTCGACGCCAGCTTGAAGAGTTCGTCAGTACCTCAGTCGAGTCGACTTGTTGCTGGTTTGGAATTTGGCGGCTCCTTGGTAGTGTACAATGAATTATCTTGTCGTATGTTGCAGCGAAATGGACGCGATTCAATTAAATGCAATGTAATTCAATTGTCTGCATCTCTATCTATGATTCAATAAGATTCAACGGTATTCAACGGACGTCATTAAAATTCAACGGGCAAAACCAATCACTGTGCAATCGCATCCAACAAATATCATTGATATTCAACATACAATTGAATCCGAATGGATATAGTCCAAAATTATGAATTCGATTGAATAAATTCAATCAAATTCAATCGCATCCATTTTCATTAATCGGGATTCTCACTGGGCGTGAACCGCAAGGCGCTTGCCCTTTTCATCAAGGAATCTTTCAGTCGCCAAGACACTTTGTTGCAACTATATCAGAAGGACGTTCCGTCGACATGTCAGTCCAGCCTGTCATACACCGTTTTGGGGTCCACCGTGACTTATTTCGGCTTCTCCCGATGTGCTGTTCGAAGCTCCGCCATGCTCGTGTCCAAATAGGCTGTCCAGTACCGTAATTCCGCTGTTGAATCACATCATCTGTCAATGTCAAATAGCCCAAAGCTTTCACACATTCACATTCATTCCACGTGCAATGGCACGGGCTCCTGTGAATTTACCGTACATACAGGCATGCATGTTCGAGACCAATGAGGCGCGCGGTGTGCGAAGGGCGCCTTTTGTGGGCTGTTCGCATCGCGCTAGGTATAATGCCGGGTTTCTTCCCCCGTTTGAGGTAGTAAATGAGGGTGATGTGTGCCCCACCAGTGGAATTCATCTACGGTACCTTATCCGCATCAAGTCTTACTGTAGTAAGTTAACTGTACAGCAAGATCGATTCCGGTGACAGTTATGGCTTGGCGCCCTGCACCGGTTCCCTTGGACGAGAAAATGGCGCGGACTCGAAGATATCCAGGCACCAACAATGGCGGACCAAGTCAGGGCACCGTGACCCTAGAACACTGCCGCTAGGTCAATGATCGGACGCGATAAGTACTGCCGAAGCGCTCATCCATGGAAAACAAGTAGTCAGGCCGCCGGAGTCAATAACGCTAGTTCAAGACGCCGTAGTCACCGTGACAGGAAAACAAGGCTACAACAAAGCGCGAATCTAGGGCAGAAAAAAACACAAAGAGGATAGCGTCAACAGCATATCATTGTTAATACTACTAGTCAGCGTGCTGGGTGATGCTGCTATTGGATTCCCAGAGTTCTTGTATGTCTGGTACGCTGAGGGAGGGGGATAGGCTATCTTGCACATGCAACAGTGGGGTGAGAACATAAAGAACTCACCATGCCGGATAAGACCCAGATGTACATGTGGTGCGTCAGACGACCTCACCAAGCTTGTTTGCTGGCAAACGTAATGGAGGATAAGGATCAGAGCTAAACAAGAGCACGATATGGCATCAATCTGGCGCCACTTCGCGCGCGAACATCAGATCGGCAGGAGGAAGACCATCTGTCTGAGTTATCCGTTGCGACGGTCGGGCTCGAGAGGAAGATTCCCACGTTCGGATGGTGCACTGGTGCGCTCGCAGAAAGCAAAAAGACGAACAATACATAATTACAAGCCTATCGGCTCGACCCTGCCTGCGACGTAATACCTGGCTACCAGTGTCACGACCAAAAAAACAACAATGTCAGGGGGGGGGGGGGGGGGGGGCTGTGCGATGACCTTAAGATCCCTGAGCGTGATCTAGTAGAAGGAGTGCACCACGCGACCTCGCTGCTTGAAATAGGAATGCCAACCATTGCGCCATTAACACGAAAAAGCGACACCCTGGTGGATCCGCGAGCGAAGTGAGTAATTCAAGCCCAGAGTCGATTCCAAGGCGAGGAAGCGGCCGCCGGGGGGAGGGGGGGCGCCACATCTGCTAACGGTTATCAGAAAAGAGATAAGTGCGGACGTATGCCACTAGGTCGGACGCCAGTGGAGTAGAGAATTATCGACGGTCGAATGATCCTGGAGGCGGAGCTGCCAGAAATGAAATCGCCACCGAAGCAGCGGCAAAAACAGGATGTGAGTGAGTCGTGAGTCGGTGATGAATTGTAGTTTAATCCACAAGATACTGTGTTAGAACGTATCGAAGTGTCGAAGTTGTCCGTGGATGGACTTCGGGAATTATTCGGCGGCGAGGCTAGTTAGGTAGCACGATATGCCCACCTGCCACGGTGGCCGGGTCTGGTTGGTGGGTTTCGGTGGTTGCTTCCCAAAGGTGAGATATAAGAGGTGTGCGTTCGGTGTGCGTTCAGTCAGGTGATGGTCCTGCCTGACATAACCCCGGCGAGAGTTGAGATCCTTGAGCGGCGAGGACCGTCTCCTTGGAACGTGCTTTACAGCCAGAGGCACAAAAGCAAAAAGCCATTGACAGTGATGCATGATGCATGACAATGCCAATCATAAAGAGGACTTAATATACGGCTCGGTGATTTTGAGATTCCTGATCCGAGTGGGTTCCCGGGCCGGGAACGCGGCGCTGAGAGTGACCTGAGTCTGGTTGGGTTGGCGCATCGCATCACTCGCACTGTGTCCCTCCCTCATTTCCTTCTGACCATCCTCCTCCTCCCATTCCTCCCCAATCCCCACCATTTTATCCCACCATCTATCCTTCCCGGTCCTGCCACCTATGTCCCAGGCCAAATTGTACGCATATATTCTCCTTCGCTTCCCCTTGCTCATCCTCTCTCAGAACACTTCGCCCACCGCCAAATATCGACTTTGTCCAGGGTCCGTTCTGACTTCTTTTTATACGATAGCTGTCTGTCCTATACAATACTTTTCCCTCATATGATTCCATAGGATACCCTGGTATTCCTCCAGGGGCACCGGACCGGCCCCAGGCAGCCGTCAAAGGGGTCAGTGATGTTCACCACTTTAATTCCCCGCTTCGTGACCAATGAACCATCGTCTAGGCCATCGAGGTGCGCATGGGTCCCCAAGGCGTCAAGGCAAAGTACGTTCGGGTGGAACTTCGCAAGATTGAAACACTCCCCGGTGGTGCACAAAACTCGTTCTACGACTTTGTCGGGCAGAGTCCCATCAATCTCTGGCAGTCGAGCGAGGAGTATAGCATGCTGCACAGTGTAAGTCCCCCCCTTCCCCCTCACCTCTTATTTGTTCCTCACGTCAAGTATAGCAAGATATCCCTTTCTACATTCGAATACCCGAGTCAATTCCCCCGACTCTCGCTCTCGAAAGTGGCGGTACGTTCCATCACGCACTCCTTGGGCGCTCTGCCTGATCTTTGTGCCTGTCAAGCTGGCATCAAGTATGAGCTCGTGGGTCAGGTGTGCGTTCAGGGCAAGGCGTACGTGTTCCCTTTTATGTCAATAACGCGCGTTTACCCCCCTCCTCCGCTCTCTCCAAAGTGGTTTCTTCCGTCGCAACAAGTCGATCATCTTGTCTTCTTCAACTCCCATTACTATCGACAAGCACGAACTTCATTCCACCTGGCCCGTCTTCCAGCAACACGAATCGCGCCACCTCACCCAGGACGCGGTAATGCTGACTGTCGACCGATCACAGAATTGTTATGGACCGGGCGATCGTGTCGCCGTGCAAGCGACAATCCGTTCTGACAGCCTCCATACTACCATATTACGTGGTTTTGAGTTTACACTCAAAGAAACAACTATTTTCCGTGCCGGTCCTCATGTCACCAGTAAAAATAGTTCACCACAGGTCAAGATCAACATCGTTGGTGAACAGAAGGTTCCTGTCAATCTTACCATGCACGGTGGTCAAGTTCATCGCTCCGAGCTCGCGGTCACGGTCCCACAGACTCACACCACTACGACACTCACATCCGCACGTCACATTGATATCACTTATGTGCTCATTGTTAAGGCGTTGATGGGCACCGGTAAACCCCTAATCATGGAGCTTCCGGTGATAGTGTCAAATTGGCCGAGGTGAGCCAATGCGGTCCTCCACGTCCATTCTCGCGCTCACTCTTCGAGCGCCTAGATATGTTTCCACTGAGGCGGTCCGGTACGCAACATTGTCTTTGTCCCTTTCGCTGCCGTGGTCTCATTACATACATTCACTTAGTCGCATTGGCATCGCGCCGAGTTTGAGTCTGCAACAACCCGTCCTGTCCATGAATACAGTAACGTCCGTGAACCGTCCGCGTGTGGCACCGACGACAACTGCCCAACCCGCAACTGTTACCGGAATGGCTCACCCATTCGCTTCTGCTGTGCCCGCCAATGTAAACGATTCGCGCCTAGCCAACACGATGCCCAATGGCGTAGGCGCTACCGTCGCTTCGGACGAGATGGGATTCATTGCACGACCAAGCTCGGAGGGCGATGAGCGGCAGCCTCAACCACAAGCCGAAGCCAGTAGTCCTCCACCCCGCCGACGCTCTCGTACGGGTAGCGCTATTCCGCCATCGAACCGCTTCACTATCACCAATATGACGGATAACGAATTTCCAGAAGACAGTCCACATATCAATGCACCAGGCTCTACATTGACGCCTCAAACACAATCCCCAAGTAAGAACCAGTGGCCAACTGCGGAAGAGGAGAAAGCTAGGCTATATCAGGAAGCAAAGGCGAAGGTTGAGCGCGTGCAGGGTGGGTTGGATCGCTCTGAAAGCGTTCGGGTCTGTCTGCTATCCTACTCGGTTCCTGGGTGATCCGTCTGACGTATTTTGGATATAGTCCGCGGACGAATACCCTAGCCAAGGCAGTCCACAGTCTTCTATCCGTTCGGCTCCGCCGCAGGTCGACACAACGCGATGGGCCACCGCCGAAGAAGAGAAGATCCGTTTATTCACGCAAGCACAAAACAATGCTCGCATAGTGCAAGGGTATGCACAAGACATGAACGATAGCCGAGCTTCGCACGGTCGTGGTGCCTCACGTGACTCGTCACGCAGCTTTCAGCAAAGTGGCTCAGGACGTCCGCCTGTCATTTCAGCTGGAGCTGCATTGTACTCTCACGCGATGGCCACCGCTAACAAATCCAGCTGGAGCGCTTCTGTTAGCACGTCATCACCCATGCAACCTCCGGTATCACAGTCTTCACGTCTCCCAACAGCCGCAGAAGAAAAGGAGATGCTAAGACGTTACCATGACGCAACCAACGCGGTCCAACGACATCACGAGGCCAACTTTGGTCCCTCTGACGGTGTCATGTCCTCTGGGTCAACGAGCCAGCCGCATGACGCATCCGCAGGGTCATACTCAGGAGACCATTCCTACGGTTCAGCGCCAGACGAGCTCCCACCCCCATGGGTGCCCAGCGCAGAGTTTTCACAAACAGAAGGCTTATCGGAGAAAGAACGGTACCGCATCGCTTTTGAGGCGCGCGAACGAGCCGCTCGGCAGCAGCAGCAACCTGCGTCACCACCTCCACCAGCGAGTCCCCCCGTCAGTCCACCCGCGGATTACTACACCGCAACGGGAACGCGTCCAGATGTCAATGGCTCGGATCCGGGGTTGATGGAGGCCGCAGACGACGGACAGCCCCCTCCATGGCAACCGGCGCCACCCACGCAATCTGGGCTCCCGCCACACCTTCGCGCGCGTTCTCAGCCAGTGCCGCCTTCGAGCCCCGGGAAACCGGGTTCGCCGCGCGTTCTGAGCGCAGCGGAGGAGAAGGCAATGCTCAAGGCAAAGTACGAGGAGGAAGAGTCGAAGTCATTACCGCCGTCTCCTCCACCAAAAGGCCGTTCCCCGTCATCCCCAGGGAAGGTCTTCACATCACCGACGACACAGACACAGACGCCGCCTCAGACGCCGCCACCGCTAATGCCCCGCCCGCCGGCTTCGTACATCCAAGAGACGGCCGAAGAGGATGCGCGGCTACAGGATGAGTTAGCGAACGCCAAGTCGTCGGTAGGCGCAAACTGGGAACGGGAAACGGCCATGCTACAGTGACTCGGTCTGCCACCGGAGTCGGGATTGCGACCCCCAACGCAACATTGTTAGCAAGGCGGGCATCTACTGGCCCCGGTGCGATGACGCTCGGCGATGACGCACTAGCGCCGTTGCGCCCGTCGTCGCCATTTACGATTGGCTGGGATTCTATTACGGCCGACGGTTCGGGCATGAATGGGTTTGCAGTGCCGTCATCCCCGGCGTTGTCGCCTCCTCCGCTCCCGCCTAAGGTCCCACTTGAGCATTGACACCTCCCCTTCTCGTATTTTTACATATTCCCTATTTTCTGTTGCTAAAGGTCCGCATTCGTTAATTGCTAACTTATTTTTGATCGTTCTCTCCGTTCTTCCCAGTAGGCTGGTTGGTTATTCTCACCCTCACCTGTGCTTTGTCTCCCCGTCATAGCTCTTGCGTCTGCTTTCCCGCACTTTATGAAATGGATATATAGCCCTCGCACTCACAACCTCCCTCGTCACTCTTTCGCCTTTCACTTGCATCTTTCGTGTTGTTATCTATTTTTTTTTCTTTTTAATTTAATTGGCTTTATCTACTCACTCATTACGTTCTGATGATACCAGCTCTTTCTGTTAGCGGTGGTAGTAGCGGAGGGCGCAATAATGCATTACTATATGGCGAAAGTTGGATGTTGTTGGATGTGGAGCTCTTCCGATTCCGACATGGTTATGTGGTTTTGGTTGGTAATACGTCAGAGCAGTGACACAGCACAGAAATGTACGAGATGTACAGTACATTACATTAATTAAGATCTGAGAAAGCTTACTACGGCAGTGGTCTACAAGAAAAAGTAAAAGAACCTCATAAGGTTCTTTCTGTCTTTAACAATACAAGGAAGTACATGAGCGAGTACACACGGATGACGATGGTGATGTCGGTGATGCGTCGATGATGTCGGTGCGTGGAAGATGGTGCCAAATATGAGGCGCAACGTGCTCTTGGTCTGTCTGTGGTTTGAGACGTCGGTTTCGATGTCGATAATACCCGGTCCCTCAATCTGCCAGAGAATACCTCGAACGGACGAAGCAAACGCAACCTAACGCCAACAGAAGATAACGGACAACCTTCTTCGAGAAAAGACAGCTAAAATATTCGGGCGCAGGGCGAACGGGAACGAGGCACGGCAGAATGACTATTGCGATTGGGAAGGGGGAAGCCGCGTGGCTACTTTTTGTTCCGCTTTACACGCGGCAGGTCGGTAGACGTGGCGCCGAACTCGGTGGCCGCCGACGGCGACGGCGTCGCCGAGGCCGATAGTGCAGGCAAAGGAAGTGCGAGCTCCGCGACGTCCGACGGGCGCTTACGTCCCGCGACGGCAGCGACGGGCCGGTCCTCCGCAGGTACCTTTGGAATGCCCGCCTCTGCTGCGTTCGTATCCGCGCCTGAAACCGACCCTAATGTTGGCAATGGCAACGGCACAGAGACGCCGTCCTGCTCGCTCGCAAAGGCCGTCAGGAACGCGTCGAAGTCAAAGTCGGCGCCCGCCGGCGCCTCCCTCCCTCCAACCGAGGAAAGTGGTGGATGTGAGTGTGGGGCGGCGGTGACGGGTGCAGAGTCGAAGCCCATGTTCTCGATGAGCTCGTTGATATTGGCTTGCAGCGCACTAACGTCCGCGTCGATCTCGTTCGCGTTGTGATACGTATGCGCGAGGCGCGCCTCCTCCTCGGTGAGCTGCGACTGACTTGGGCCAATTGTATCTTTGTCATCAAAGGTCAACGCGCCGACGCTGCCGCCGCCGCCGTCATAGAGCGCGAGCTGGGAGAGGTCTACCGACATAGGAGGCGTCCACGTGCCAGATGGCGTCGGGGCGGTTAGAGGAGGGGTCGATCCGTTTGTAGAACCCGAGGAGAGGAGCTGCATGAGGCGCTGTACCTGCCCAGGGGACTGCATCAGCTGTTGGAAGGCGGCTTGCATAATTTGATCTTGAGTCGGGGATGCTGTGCGATGCAGTTCGAGAGCGGAGTTGTTGGTGGCAGAGGCAGAGAGTGGGGCTGGCGCTGGGAGATCGAGACCTGAGGTATTCGCCCATGTAGAAGTGGGAGTCAGGAGTGACCCCGAATTTTGCTCAGGGAAGTACGGTCCTGGAGATGCGGAAGGTGTCGGTGATCCCAATGCAGTACGCTGGGAGATTTAGCAGAAGCGGCATCAATGTGAGCGAAAGAAACTGGAAACGAGTTGAGCGTTGGTGAGTAAACGAATACCAAATGCCACCTACGTGGTGGTTCTGTCTCGTCCGTGCGTGTAGACTCCTGCGATGCTCTTGTTGTCATCGTCCTCCACTTCGACGACCTCCACACCCTTGTGTTTGGCGTTCTCTGTACCGTTACCAATAAGGAAGCGCTGGTTACGGCGGACAAGTGGCGTCGATGCGCGATGGTTGTCAACAGTCCTTCCCGTCGCGGTCAGTCGCACGGCCAAAGACGCTGGCCAAGAACTTGAGGATACGGTTGATAGTATCTTGCTGGCTCTTGTATCTCTCGCGGGCAGGTCAATGCTTCCTGCCAGAGGTGCTGATTGGAAGCCTTGAGCTCGTTAAGGTCAGCGGAGATTGCCTGCTGATGGCGTTTGATGGCGGTGATCCCACTGACGATGGAGTTGACGTCTAAGATTTGAGAGCCCTGATTAGGGACGGGCACATCACCATCCACAAGTTCGGCATTCTGTTGGCTGCCACCTTTACTGTTTTTCCGAGTGACGAGACAGAGCAGATCGGGTTGCCCGCGGTTGAAATTGGGGTGCTCGAAGTTCCAAAATTCAGTTTCGGTATCACTCTTCAAGACGCCTTGTTGGAGGTGAGGTATCTTGTGGAATCCGTACATGTTCAATTGACGAACAAAAGAAGAGAAATTTCGATGCTTGAAAAAACGGGGGAGGACGTCGTTTGCAAAACGCTCATGCTCAAAGACTACGAAGGTAGGTTTGGGGGCTGGGACGTCGAAGTAAAAGTGGGACACACCGAAAAAAGAGTCGCCGGTATCTGCCCATCGTATAAGTTCATCCGTGCTCGAGGCGTTTACCAACCTAAGAGGAGGGATAAGACGTGAACCTGACAAGATATGGTGAGACAAACTCGTATAGTTTTTGCACGAAAGGGGGAACCATTTGGCGGGTGGTCTTGCTCAGGGCAGGAGACGCCCTGTAGGCTCTTGTCAGGGCGTGGCTTTCCGACGGAGATGGTCATTGTGACGAAGATGATGGTCAAAGGAAAGGAAAGGGAAACTGGGAGAGGCAGTGACGCCGAACTGACGATACAAGTATTGTACACGTTATCTCTCCATTGCGGGCGGTGCGCTACTCGCTATACTCGTATTTACTTCACACGCCTCCAAAGCAGTGTCGACAGCGCAGAAAACAGCCCAAGCGGCGGTATCAACCATTTAAGTCGCCACGACCATCCTGCGTCGAGGTATAATCGTCGTACAAATGCATCCACTTGAACCTCGAGCTCTGCCTTCGTCCCCGAGTTCTCCAACACAATGTCAGCGTACCTCAGTTTCTCCGTGATCGGGAGCTGGGCTTGTAGCCGAGCCCGTGCGGCTTCGCGAGTGGATTCGTCGCGGTGCATGAGTCGCTGAAGTTGTATTTCCGCCGAGCTAGTCGACGGTCAGCAGGTATAATGCTGTTGTAAGAAATGGACGCACCAGTAGACCACAACGACCTTCCCGACCCATCGGTGTATCTTGGACTCTATAAGCAACGGAACGTCTAAAATGCACACCCTCTCTCCACGCAACCAACACTTGAGAACGCCCAGAGCCATTCCCCAGCGGACGGCGGGATGCACTATCGCGTTGAGTTTCCGCCGCTGCTCCTCGTCTCGAAATACGATTTCTCCGAGTTTCGCGCGATCGAGGGTGCCATCCTCTTGTAAAATCTCGGGTCCAAAAGTCGAGACGATTTTCTTGAGAGCACGGGTGCCAGGACGGACGACCTCCCGAGCGAGGACGTCTGCATCGATAACTGGGATGCCACGTGCGACTAGTTGAGCAGAGACTGTCGACTTGCCAGTCGCAATGCCACCGGTTAAGCCTATGACTGCGATGTGTATTAGAGCCAATAAATAGAAACTATAGGAGAAGAGCGTGCCCAACATCACCCTCGACGGTCGTGGAAAGACCTGACATATTAGGACGCGTTCCCGGGTCGGTTACCCGTTGCCCCGCTTTCCCTTCCCTGCCACCATCCGCCCACCATAATTCATGTCCGTCGCTGTTCAAAGTATTCCGACACTCAACGGCGTCAATGGCGCATCAACGGTTTCGAAGAAAGTAAAGTCAAAGAACCAACTCAGACGTCAAAAGGCCAAACAGAAAAAGGTTGAGCGGGTGCGTGGCCCTTCTCTCAACATACTCAACTGGTCCAATACTGACGTGGCCTCAAGGAAAGTAATGGGCATCGAACACCAGAAGTGGTGATCAAGACAGAAGAGGATCACCAACAAGAGTCTGAGAGCGTTGAGTACGTGTCCGAGCAGTTGGATTTTAAAGGAGCTGCCCTCGAGGCCTTCTCCGAAGTATTTTCTCGCTTTCAGTTCGACACCGAAGACACACCAGTGCGTAGATATTCCGTTTTCTTTCCTTCGGTCGTCTTATCTGTAACAAAGGTGAAATCCGAGGACCCGTCCAAAGGCGAGGTCATCTACTCGGACGACGAAATGGCTGGCGAGACTGACTCTGAAGCTGAGGGAGAAAAGAAGCCTCTCTCGAAAAAGAAGCAACGTAAGCTCAACCGGCTTACTGTTGCAGAACTCAAGCAGCTCGTCTCCAAGCCCGAAGTCGTCGAATGGACAGACGTCTCAGCCGCAGATCCGCGACTTCTTCTTCACCTCAAATGTTATCGCAACACCATCCCCATTCCGGCCCACTGGAGTGCCAAACGTGATTACCTACAAGGAAAGCGCGGCATCGAAAAACCACCCTTCCAACTCCCTTCTTATATCGCCGACACGGGCATTGCGACTCAGCGCGATGCCATCAAAGAAAAGGAGGCGAACATGTCGCTTAAGGCTAAGACTCGTGAGCGCGTGCAGCCCAAGATGGGCAAAATCGACATTGATTATCAGAAACTCCACGATGCGTTCTTCAAATTCCAGACCAAGCCACCATTAACGGGCTTCGGCGAAATGTACTATGAGGGTAAAGAGTTTGAGACCTCGCTCAAAGAAAAACGGCCCGGGGATCTTTCACCGGAGCTCGTTGAGGCCTTGTCTATCCCTCCGCTCGCACCACCCCCATGGCTTATCAGTATGCAGCGCTTCGGTCCTCCCCCAAGTTATCCTACACTTCGGATCCCTGGGTTGAATGCGCCCATCCCGGAAGGGTGCGTGAGGATTGTACCCGTGAAAGTATATGACTCACGTGATTGCCCGCCTCAGTGCACAATGGGGTTTCCATCCCGGTGGATGGGGAAAACCGCCGCTGGACGAATACAATCGTCCATTATATGGTGATGTATTTGGTGTCTTACCAAAGACGAATGACACTACAGTATGTCCGATCTAACTTTACTTATGCTTCATACTGATGGGCCCTGCAGGTGGGAGAGCCGGTGGATAAGAATCTGTGGGGAGAGCTTGAGCCTGAAGAAGGTACGCAGATCGACCTATTTCATTCGCCTGATTGGAATCTAATGATGTACCCTAGATGAAGAGGAGGAAGAATCTGACGAAGAGGAGGAAGAGGAGGAGGAGGAAGCTGCGGAAGCTGCCCCCACCGACGGTCTGCAGACACCATCCGGCCTTGCAACGCCCTCGGGCATGGCCTCTGTCGTATCGACGGTCGCCGCAGGCCTTGAAACACCTGACTTCCTTGAGCTGCGCAAGACAACGACCGCGCCAGTGCGGGACGAAACCGGCAGCCGGCAGCTCTACTCCGTGATTCCGGAGAAGCAAACGAGCGTGCGTGGGCTCATGGGTTCTGAACGTGGGTACGACATCAGCGGCGTGTCTGGCGCGTCCGTGCCGGTACTCAAGGAGGAGCGCGGGACCAAGGTACGTTACCGCCCTACCTCTCACCGTTCCCCACCACCCAGCTGCTGACCTCATCACTTAACCCAACGCACTCCTCACTCCTTCCCACCGATGTACGTGCAGCGCAAGGCCGGCGGCGTGGACGTTTCGCTGGACGCGAGCGAGCTCGAAGGGCTTTCGGAAGAAGAGCTGCGCAGGCGGTACGACGCGCAGTCGCGCGGGAGTGCGGGGGTACCTGGGCAAGGTCCCGGCCGCGAGGACTTTTCGGAAATGGTCGCGAAGGAGATGGCGAAGAAACGACAAAAGATGGAGGCTGATCGCGAGCGCGGGAAGAAGGATAAGACCGGGCGGGACTTTAAGTTCTAGAGCACACCAGTGGGCCTATGTGAGCGCCGTACGTACAGTACTACAGTGGTACTTGTGCGCGCTTGTAAATAGTTGGCGGCAGTAGGGTCGTTATTACTATATGATTATTTTGGGCATATTCGTCTGGGAAAAGCAGTGACATACTTAATAAGCCTTAATTACAGTAGAAAATAATACTCATGTCCGGTACGACTAACTTACTCCGAGTCAGCCTCCTGAGACAGGAATGTTGTACAGTAATACTTTAGCGCTTTAGCCACAGTCATGGATTGAAGTTCGTGTGAAAATCTGTGTCGCATTGCATTAATCTTCCGTTCAAACGAGCCACCAAGCTGGTTTGTTCAAGTTTGTCAGATCCTGCCTTTAAATTGATCTCGTCAACCAGCTGCTGGCACCAAAAGTCAAAAGAGCACAGACCGTCCACCGAGGTGAATTTGCGTATTATCAGGCAGGTATGGACTTTGCGTTCGAAGACTGTGAATGACTGTATCAGGATGACAGCTGCAGGGAAAGCGTGGGCTGTCGTCGGGTCGATATCCGTGCCAATCACTTCACCTGTGAAATGGGAGGCTGTCAAAGGCACTGTCAGAGACCAATCTGGACGGGTCTTTGTCAACCTTTGAGTCTTTGACAGCCTCCAATTTCATAGATGGAGTTGGATGTCTGACTGCTGTATGTCTGGGCTGGTGTAGTGCCTCCCTACCGTAAAATTCCACATATCGTCCACAGATTGAAGCCCTACTGTCGTACAGTAAATGTACCTTGCCCCCCTCGCCGCTGGCAACCCCGATGTCAGTTTGCCGTGCTTTACGCGCTTTACGGCGCACCACGTCATTCTAGTAAGGAACCGTAGCGCATGCCAATTCGTTCCAGATTTCGTCGCCATTGTGGTGTTTGCGTTTTGCGTTCCAAATTGCTCTTGGAGGAAGACCATGTGTAGCATTTACCACCAGCTGCTCGTGTGAGCGAAGTCGTGGTTCGGGCCCTCAAGCCCAGGGCCTTCAAGTGAGTACGAGCGCCCTTCCCCCCACCCGCTCTCACGTCAACGTCGATAGGGCGAGTAAATGACATCGCAAGGCTATGAGCGTACTCGAATTCAAATTCAAATTAAAAAAAGAAAAAAGAAAAAAGGAGGGTGAGGAGAGGGAGAGGGACAGAGCGCCACTCGTCCCCTCTTAAAAATGTCCGACCAGTTCTCTTTCTTTATCGATCTCTCTGAGGTCTCAGCCCCATTTCATCAGGCTGAACGATGTCAGCGCTCGACGTCGTCAATGAGACTGTCTGTGGTGTCCAGCAGAATGATCAATTCTTTTCAGACACCAACACCACCATCTTGACAAGTGGTCAAAGCATCGGCTTGGCTGTGAGCGTTCTCTCATCTACCCACCCGACATACACTCACTCGCAAACAGCTGACAGTTGAAGCATCCTTCCTCAGTTTTGGTGCTGTGATTGTCATTTTTATTTTGACCGCGGTATGTTCTATCTCTTTTCGGCTGTACCATCTGTCCGGTTGACCGAAACGCTGTGCAGAGGAACCTGCTACGTTATAGAAAGACCCTCCCAAGTGGCGACCGGAAGCTCCTACGGACTCCCACCGACATATACATGGTCCGCTCCATGTTTTCATGTCCTGCGCGAAGTCTGATCCTACTAGCCGCGTCACAGCTCTCCCTTTTTTCATATGACATTGTACAGGCCGTCGGCGGTATCCTTAGTTTCCGATGGGCCCACAACGGGATCGTCACGACGGGCCCATATTGCACAGCACAGGGTATCATTAAGCAAACGGGGGCACTCGGAGTTGCATTACTCTCTCTCGTATGTATCGTATATGGTTCCTCTGTGCACTGATACAAACCCTACCAGATACTCACCGTCCACACATTCACGACAGCTCTGTGGGGAATAGGAGCCGAAGCGCGTTACTTTGCTTTCGGGGTCGTTGCTTTCACATGTCTTTTCGTCGGGCTCTCAGCTGGTATCAGCAATGGATTTCACAAGGACTTTGAAACGCCTACTCCCGTACATAGTCCTGATCTTCTCATCACCGCGATTCACCGCTGATTCCTTCTGGCTAGTATTGGTGTTGGATCAGTCCTAAGTACCATGAGGCACGTCTGGTCAGCGAATACGTTTGGATGTGGATCGCCTTATTTGCCTCTGTGGTAATGTACATCCCACTGCATTTTTGGATGAAGGGTCACTTGTCGGTCGATGACGAAAAGTGGTACAAATTTCGTCTGGTCAAGTCGGACGTTGAGTACTCAAAGAGGCGAGCGACGTTGGGAATCCTTCTGTATGTCTTGGCCATTCTGTCGTAAACGCAGCTGATAAACTATTCAGCTATCCATTAGCATACACCCTCGTAGTGATTCCACTCTCGGTTTCCCGTTGGCTACTGTTCAGTCACAAGAGGGTGCCTTCGGCGACTACTTTTTTCGGTCTTACCATGTTCAACCTTTCCGGTGCCGTCAACGTACTCCTCTTCATAATAGTTCGACCTCGCCTCCTCCTCTTCACACCCCTTGAGGGGCTCAGGGAGTCTAGCGAAGAACTTGCCAACACATGTACCAGCTCTGCTATTTCCCCCCATATGGTCGAACACGACCAAAGCCTGCAACCAACGAACCTAGGACCCATGAATGGCGTGAAATAGGGTCTGAAATGCAATTGTAGACAATACCGCAGCTTTTCGTGTAGGACTTGTAGAAAGGCCTATCATAGGACTGTATTTACCTAACATTACTCATGGGCGTTTCACTGGCAAAGACGGACTCCGGGACAGCGGGAACCCCGTGAACCGATTCACCACCGCGCGTGACAGCCCGGGCGTTTCACTGGCCGGCGGCGGGCCGGGGTCGTTATTACTATACTATATGATTATTTTGAGCACCTTCCGGGGATGTTTTGAGTTTCTGTCGTGAGGGTAGGGTCCAATCGATAGCAGAACGACAACCAACCCGGATTGTACTGGATGTGCCAGCGAGGACCCAGTGAGCCAATTATGGTAGATCCAAGGGCGGCTTCGCGCTGAAAAGCCGCATGGACTGACCTCGCCACACAGGCGCCCTTGCAGGGTCACTTGCGCAGTCTTGTTGTTTGACTGCCATTACTATCGCTATTTTCAACCCATCCTCTGCCAGTGGCGCCTCTCACATCTTATTCTGAAAATTCTCTCTCAAATGTCATCACATGGTCCTCACGGCCGTGGGAATCGTGGTGGTCGAGGAGGTCGGGGAGGTGGTACACCAATCATCGACCGAACTGGAGTTCCTAGAGGGGTCTGCTCTTTTTATTGGTCGACTGGTGCTTGCAACCGCTCGTTCGACTGCACGTACAAGCACGAAGTAAAACCCCAGGCTTCATCGATATACGCCACAGAGACCGAAGACGTATCGCCAGACTTTTTCTCCCTGGAAGGATTAGCCATAAACAATGGCTCTGTCATGGACTCTCAACACACACTTCGTCCGAATGAAGCACACAATTACCTCAAGCCGTACCTCGCCGACGACTTCGTATTCCGTGGTGCGAACAATGTCGAGGGATTTTCTCGGATCTTTGCAAGTGTCAATTCTCGAAACAAAGCATGGGTAAGGGCAACTCTAATCAGACTCTGCGACTTCTTAATCCCTCACACATCATAGGACTCCAATCAGGCTCAGGTTAGTTTATTCGCTATGGCACATCAAAGTGACCCATCTCATACACTCCTGCGATAGGCATTCCTCGACACAATTGTTCGCGTACGTCCAATCATTTTCTGGCATCGATAGTTTCAGCAGTGACATTATGCATAGGGTAACGCGTTGCTACGCATCGGTGACGTGTTAAGATTTTCGCCGGTCGCCGTCAATGTTGGCGCTGGATCATCAACCCTATCATACCAGAAGGGGTATTTCCCTATCATCGAGGTGTGTCTCAGGCGAAAATGGAAGTTACAACCCCGTCTTGACTATATCTTTGTCGATACGTCATAGTTCTTGTCATCAGACCTGGTACTGAAGACAACGATGCATCAAAATACAAAGTAAATCGTATCGTGTATTCAAACCAGGCAGTGGATCCTAATAAGCCATTTCAGCATGATATATGCTCTGCTCGACCGAAACTATGACGACTTTCATTTCACTACCCGCAAATGTATGCGCGAGATGATAGAGGCCCGGACCTGGATGGATCGCTCGCCAGGCTTGCCCGTTTCGCGGCAAAACACACTGAGTGGCGTGGTAGTCTTCGGGGCTCTTTCAATTGTTCTGTCGCAGTAAGTGCCGACACTGGCATGTGGTCCTTACTCCGTGCCGCGCTAAAGTGCTCTGGACAGGTATTTTGCGCGTGTCAAAAGCGCCGTAAAGAATCATCCCGAATTACGTGATTTGGTCGAAGATATCATTTCGTGGTTCAATATTTGGACTGCAGCTGTGAGGGCATCGCCTCCGACATTCAAGGACCCCATCACCTCGTCGAGCCCGCAGATCCGGAACCCAACGTTGGGAGAACTCGGGAAGGATATCAGCCGACTCAGTCAGATCGTGGGTAGAGAATACAGAGACACGGAAAAGTTGCGAAGACGCATCCCAAACGGAAGACTCACTGCCGGTCAGAGGATGGAGGCGCTTACATCCCGACTGGAACAGGCTTATGACCCCCCCGGTATCTTGCGAGACGGAGGGGAACCTCGCCACGATAACGATTTCGCTGATATCCGCGATATTCGCATTGCTCCAACTAACGAAGAACTTCTATGTCCCTTCCCACCTTATCTTCCAGTCGCTCTTCCTTCGGCGCCACACCATCTACCCGAACATTCGATGGAACGGCACCTCGATATACAGTTTCGATTATTGAGGGAAGAGCTGGTGTGCGTGACCGTTTCCCTTGTTCGTCCGTCATCGCTTTATGTTGATTATGTTGCCTCGAAGTTCTTCTATTCGGCAATCAGTTGAGAAAATTAGGAGTGACCTCGAGATTATATGGGCGCCGGGGACCGGTTTCAAGACTCGGAGGCCACCTACGCTACTGGAAAAATTACTCTCGTCTAAAGGCGGCGCTTATTCGACCTCTGGCGTTAATTCGGTATTCTTTCAGCTTTACACTGGCGCTTGTTTTGCACCTTCAAGGGCCGAACGCGGTAATTTCGCCGTCGGCATTACACTTGACTCTCCTCCTAGCGCTCCTCGGGGTCAAAATGGAAAGAAGAGAGCTGAATATTGGGAAAATTCTAAGCGCCTGCAACAAGGAAGTTTGGTCGCTCTTGCCCTTATTTCTCCTGGCCGATTCCAGGTATTCATCGGAACCACCGTCTCCAGTGGTGCGGATATTGCGGAATTCGCTAAGACCAACGAAGAGACAATCCAGCTTCGAGTTTCGTTTTTTGACGCCGAAATTGAACTCATGGCTCTGCGTCGTCAGCCGATTTCTATCGACAAGTCGACATTTGCCGTCCTAATAGACAACCAAATAATGTTTGAGGCTCTCCACCCGTTCCTTCGGACTCTCAAGGACGTCGAACCCACATCCGTCCCTTTCTCTACTCTCATATCATACACTGGAAATCTTTCCTCCATGCCGGTCGTACCTCCGCGATATACGCGTGTTCCGTGGTTCAAGTATAATCTCCAATGTTTGGCTCGACCGGGAGAACGCATTTCGAGTGTCGACGTGAAAAATCTGACGTCTGTAGCGATCGCGCGTCAACAACTGACCCGTTCGAGTAAGTTGGATCCATCTCAGGTTGATGCGGTCATTGGTACTCTCACGCGAGAGGTCTCTCTGATTCAAGGGTACGCTCTCGATCTCCCTGCCAAACACACCTCTGATTACCGAGTCGTTAGCCCTCCCGGAACGGGAAAGGTGCGGCGAACATCGGCATCATTTATTTGCTCTGATGTAGGTCTCAGAGTTTCACGGGAAAGGAAATCCTTCGAGTCCTCTTCGCTAGTCAAATCAAACCAATAGGTGAACGAAGTCGTCTATGCGATGACCGCTCTCACATGATTTTAGTTCTCATTGCATTCACAAACCACGCGCTTGATCATATGCTCACGTCGGTTCTCGACGACAAAATTACGGAAAACGTCGTGCGCCTTGGGTCTAGAGCGACTGACGAACGCATCGAACAGTACAGCCTTTACAAGATGGAACAACGTTCAGGACGTAGGGAACTCGATCGATCCATGGGACGCGAATATGCTGCCATGAAGCGAGTAGAAGAGGAGATGACACGCATCATGAATCGGATACAACTTCCCGGGTTAACTTGGGAAGACACCGAGGGATTTCTCGATTTCCATTATCCTCAACACGCTGATTCTTTCAGAGAACCCCCGTTTTGGATTTCTGAGCTCCTGCGGCGCGCCGTGGAGGATGAAATAGCGAACGGGGAATGGACACCAGTTTCGAAGGGAAAGAAATCCCCCCAAGGACGCCGACGTTTCAGAGGTTTATGGATTTTGGAAGTATGCTCGAGATATTGAATTCATCCGCCCTCTTCCATCCTCTTCGAATAGAGCTACAGGCGAGAAGAGAACTGACCCGGATCCACGAATAGCGTTCTTTAATGAACTAGGTTTCAAGGGCCCGATTCCGCTCGTCCCCATCGGAAGTCGCTCCGTTCAACAACTGACAGGTGTCTCTAACGTTTGGTCGATGTCAATCTGCGAACGACAGTGCCTTGCAGAATCATGGGAAGATGAGATGCGAAAAATAGCTTACGATTCGCTTCTATCCGACTTCGACCATCGAAGAACACGATACAAGGACGCTTGCAAGGTCTATGAGGACATGCGGGATGAAGTAAGTCGATTTGATCACTTGTGCCGAACTGTATTGAGATCGTGGGCAGGCTCGACGTAGGTTGCTCAGCCGTACCGACCTAATTGCCTGCACTACAACCGGTAAGTACCCACTAAACCAACAATGGAGAATGTGACGATCTGATGACGTCCGAATGGTAGGCGCGGCCAAACTTGTCTCCCTGCTCACGGTTCGTCCGAATGGTTACACACCACGTCCAATGTTAACGGGACAATGTAGAGCGTCGGGCCGAAAGTTCTCATGGTTGAGGAAGCTGGTCAAGTGCTCGAAGCGCACATTCTAGCCTCTCTTGTTCCCTCAGGTATTTGCCTAAAGCATACATGCTTCACGTATTTATACTGATCATATCGCCCCAAATATTAGTCGAACACCTTATCTGTATAGGGGACCCCAAACAATTACGCCCAAATTTGTCGACTTTTGGTGGGTCACTGGTCACCGGTCACTCGCGTCCCTCATCGCATGAAGCTAATGTACCCCCGAAAGCTTTATCTATGGATAGCATGTCCGGGCGGGAGCTATTCAAGTTCGATAGATCGCTCATGGAGCGACTTTCGGATGGGGGAATGAGCATGTCGCAAATTAACGTGCAGCGGAGAATGCGACCCAGCATTTCCCATTTCGTACGGTACGCAGTTCCCTCTCGTAGACATATAAAGTTGCGGTTTCATGCGCTCATGCAGGACAATTCTATACCCCAATCTCGAGGACAACGAAGTTGTCCGGGGTTATCCCGCCGTGCATGGCATGGAGAAGAACGTCGTCTTCTTTTCACACAACAATCCGGAGAACTCCGAAGATGACTCTGTGTCCAAACACAACATGTTCGAGGTACGTCAGCGTATTGAACCATTACACCCCAACCCTCAAAGCCTACTCGTTTGATCAGGTTGCCATGATACGTGACCTTGTCATATATTTACTGAAGCAGGGTCCCTACGACGGTGATGGAGGCATCGCCGTCCTCTGTGCTTACCTCGGTCAACTGCAAAAGGTTCGCGCAGCTCTGAAAGATCTCAAGATTGCGGTTAGTGTGGATGAACGTGATGAAGAGCAGCTAGAGCGTACGGGGCTTGCAGGCGATGATGACATGGGACTTGCTCAGGTTCAAGTTGCTCATCGCGTGGGTAACACCGTGGACTTCTAATTATTCATAGTTTTAATCGTGTTTAAAGATCCGCATCGGAACAGTAGACACCTTCCAAGGCCAGGAGGCCAAGATTGTGATAATCTCGTTGGTTAGAAATTCCGGCACGTTCGAGGAAGGCCAAGCCTCGATTGGGTTTTTGAAAGTACGCAGCATGATACTTTTGCTAATTCAAAGCTGATGGTTTTTGGATCTCTCCAGAGCTCCAATAGGATAAACGTTGCTTTATCCTGAGCCAAGCACGGCCTTTACATCCTTGGGAATGCTTCGAACCTCAGGAAGAGCGAGACATGGAGGACCGTCTTGGACGAGATGGAGAAAGAAGATCAACTTGATTATGGCTTCCCAATCGTTTGCCCACGTCACCCCCAGTCAAGGCAACTGATATCCAAACCGGGGCAATTACCTACGCACTCTCCTAAAGGTGGCTGTCTCCAACCTTGCGAATATCGTCTGTGGTGTGGACACGTGTGTCCCTCAATAGTATATTATTTTTCATCCACGTTATGCGTCGACTAACTGGAGCGTTTCAGTGTCACACCGACCAAGACTATCACACAAGAACGAAATGCAATCGGCCCTGTGTCAGGGTTACCTGTCCTAGGGCTCATCCGTGCCCGAAGCTATGCTCTGACGATTGCGGGAACTGCATGTTCCCCATGTACAACGTCAGGCTTCGATGTGGACACATCGTGAAATCCGTTCCTTGGCAAGTGCCTTCCGGATTTGCCCTTCTGGGTCCCATTTAATGCGCATTCTAGTCATAAACTCGAGAATTTGGAGACGATCAAATGCTTCGTTCCGGTGTCGAAGCGTCTACCAGGCTGCGAACATTGCGTCACCATAGCTTGTAGCGGAGACCCCTCCAACCTCGTATGCAAGGAAATTTGCGGAGACCTCTGTCCTAGGGCTCATCCGTGCCCGAAGCTATGCTCTGAAGACTGCGGGAACTGCATGTCCCTCATGTACAACGTTACGCTTCCATGTGGACACATTGTGAAATCCGTTCCTTGGCAAGTGCCTTTCGGATTTGCCCTTCTGGGTTCCATTTAATGCGTATTTTAGTCATGAACTCGAGAATTTGGAGACGATCAAATGCTTCGTTCCGGTGTCGAAGCGTCTACCAGGCTGCGAACATTGTGTCACCATGGCTTGTAGCGGGGACCCCTCCAACCTCCGAGTCGTATGCAAGGAAATTTGCGGAGGCTACAACGCGTGCTGCGGTCGGACGTGCAAATCTCGATGCCACGAGTGCCAGGAGGTTACGCGTGATAGTGCAGCCCTGCGTGCGCGCGCTGTCCCTCGTGTTCGCACGCATCACAAGAGTCACCCCTGCGAACGAACGCTCAAGTGCCAGCACTTGTGCGGCCTCGCTTGTTCTTCGGATCACTCGTGCAATGTAAAGTGTCTCCAATCGTGCCGGCAGCGGTGTGGACACCAGAAATGCCAAAGGGAGTGCTGGGAGCCTTGTTCACCGTGTATGGAACCATGTGAATGGCGCTGTCCCCACCACTTATGTCCGGTGGTATGCGGTTTGGTGAGATTTCATAGGGGGATAGGGATTTCCTCACTTGAGACTAATCTGCGATCGACAGATATGTTCTCGCTTGCCTTGTGACAAGGCTTGCGAATGGCCACTGGAGTGCGGTCATAGGTGTCCGTCGAGTACGAAATTTCCTTCTTTTTGATTTGTACCTGGGCTGGTTCTTATACTGTGTTTGATAGTCTGCGGAGAACCTTGCGGAAAGCAGACATGCGTTATATGCCTCCCGGACGAGCGTAAAGTCGACATCGTTGATTTCATCACGCATAGGCGTCTGGACGAGATCGATCTCAACTCGAACGACATCTCAGAGCGCCTGATCAGATTGGAATGTGGACACATTTTCACTGTTGGAACGCTGGACGGCCATTGTCACATGTTCAAATACTACGAGTCGGATGCCGTCGGCGCTTTCACGACTACCAAGGCACCACCGGTGGACTTCCAAACGCCTCCTTCCTGCCCCACCTGCTGTAGACCCATCACCGCCCTTCGATATGGCCGCGTTACAAAGAAAGCAAACATCGATATCCTCGAACAGAATGTGGCGAGCACAACGTCGTCCACCCTAGAGGAAGTTGGCTCAGATATCGAAAGTTTTTTGGGAAGACTCGACAACGTGAAGAGCAAAGCGAAGTTAATCACCACCTTCTATCCACCATCTCATGCGGTAGACTTCGACCTCCTCTCTGCGCATCGCAGGACTCGATTTGGCCCGGAGTCTGAGCCGCTTTCTCGTGAAGAAATCTCCCAGGCGAGCATGACGAACGTCCATGGGTTTTCTGTAGAGGAGGGAAGAGCATGGTACAACGTTGTCCATGACCTCCTCAAGTTGTACAGGAAGATTGTCCGTGTCGCACGGACCCGCGGACCCTATGAGCAGGCTTATGACGCGGCGTTTGCGACACTCTACCGCCTCGAACTTTCCGCGATAGCAAGGGATCCAGAACAGGCATCTGATACACCCGAGCGCGTAGCAATGATGGAAGTGATCAAGAAGATTGGCCAGCCCCCGCACAAGGCCGGCACTCGCTTTCGAGTCGAAGCTTTCTTCCTGTCTTTCAAATTGCGATACATGTTGGCGGAAATTGCGCAGAGCCGTATCGAAGGTCTTAATGTGTTCTCTAGTCGTGAAGTCGTGCGCCTCCACGAACGTCTATGGCGATCCTTCGTGTCATTCATCTACGAGTCCTGCATTCATGATGCGGAGAAGGCTCTCAAGATCGCGAAAAAATCGTCAGCATCTCGTTTGGCGGCTCAGGCTGGGGTGAATATCCTTCGTGGAAAGCTGGAGTTGTTCCGCTTCGAAATTTTGGCACAATACACACTCCTACTTCAATCCGAACTCCTCAACGACGATCGCCGAAATGAATTGAGCACCAAGGCACAGCTAGAGGCGAACACCGCTAGTCTCGAGATGAAAAAGCTTGAGACAAGATACCTTCGCAGCCGCCATGTTACTGATACCACTCAGCTCAACTCTGAGAGAGTGTGGTTTAGGCTAAACTGTCGTGAAAAGGGAGACAAAATTGTAGAGGAGTACAGCGCACTGGCGACACGCCTCACACAGAGAGAATGTAAGCCCCTGACAGCAATGGAAGACACCAGAAAAGCACCCAATTTCTGTAAGTTTCGTGATTCAATGGAAAGGACTATTGATCATTGACGGTATTTTGTCCGCAGCACAACACAGGAGACGCTTCTTTGGCTGCATAAGTGGACACGCATTTACAATTGGTACTGTCCGTAAACTGTCTCAATTCCCTTAAACCGGGACAGCTGATCAGACCATTGCAGTGCGGAGGTGCAATAGAAGTGGCGCGCTGCCCAGAGTGCAGTGCTATTAGTGAGTTGCCGGCCTGGCTTGGCTCAATAGCCGCAGCCTCCTTGGAAGCCTCAGTTCAGACTGTTCAGCGTTTGGGTGGATGGTTTCGGAAAGCTTAGGCTGATAGCCTAGTGTTACTATCCTAATTACAATGTGACGAGGTGATGTAGTGTGTCACTCAATAGTGTGTGCTCAAGTTGAGTTTGAGAGCAGCAATACATGGAGACTAGGATAGGAAGAGGGAAATATTGTCAAGCAGGATTCGAGACGGGTGCATTCAAGGGTGCATTGGCGTGATGAGTTCTGAGTCGCGAGTGGGCTAGTGTCACGTGACACCGTTCATTCACGGCCCCAATTGGCCAACTCTCTTTCACCCAGGACAAGCCCGGGCTCTTACAGCAAGATCCATTGAGATAGGCCCTTCGTTTTTGGATTAGGAAGTAGGCTGAGATTAAATGTATGTTCCGGCAGCACATGCCGGATTTTCTTCTCACACAAATTATTTGGGGGAATTAAAAAAAGATAATTATATAATCAGTCCCCGCAAAATACCTTTCCACGCGATGACCGCACTCTGGTCAAGCTCAAAATCGTGATCGGAATATAAAAACTGAATCTATAGAGTACGGGTGTTACAGGTGGCCGCTCAGGAGATGTCAGACTGCATTCTTGAGCACATGTCACCGGGAAGAACTCCATCAAAGCGCTCTGCGGACCCCGCTTCATGAACACTGCGTTCGCGACGTGATCTCTAAATACGTTCAACACAATCTAAACAAAATGGAAAAGTAGTCAATCATCTGCTGCTTCGTGTTGGGGTCACGACTCACCGACGACTGAGCCACCGCACGCATGCGTTCCGTCCAGCTCGCCTTCTCATCCACCACGTGCACCGTGACGCCCGTCCTAGCAAGACCCGCAAGCACGTCCAGCAGCGCCGCATGGTCCGCAGCGCGCAGCCGCTTGCCCTCAAGGCCGTCCTGCCGGGCGAGGTATGTGACAATGCATGTCCCCGCGGCCGTGTCTTCCTCGGGCCCACCAAAGTACCAGGCAAGCGTGTGCTGCACGGGGTCGAACCAGTCCTCCGCGGCCTCCAGCGCTGCGAACATCAGCATCCACGCCGGCACGTCGCGAGGGAGTCCTGCACGACGTGCGGCACCGCGGTTGGCGATGACGAGGCGAGCAGGAGCGGTGCGCCGATGCTGACAAAGTCATCTAAGTCGCTGCATAGAGGTCGGTGTCGTGGTGTCGTGGCGCCTGCGTCTATATCGTGGCGCTGTGTTGGTGTTGGGGTATCGCGACGTCGCATCGGTGTCGTGATGTCACAGTGCCATGTCGGTGTCGTGGAGTCGCGGCACTGGGGTGGTGCCATGGAGTCGCAGCGCTGCGTCGGTGTCGTGATGTCGCAGCGCCGGGCGAGAACATGTTTAAAACCTATAAAACAAAAAAAAACATAGTAGTTAGTCACAAGTTAGCTAAAAGTAATACTTAGCTTCTTGAGGGTTTCCTGGGCCAAAGCAACAAAGTTGGCGATGCAATGGCGGTTGTTGACACGTTGCAGCCTTGGTTGCACAGTGCCCGGCGAAACCCACGAACCCAAGCGCGAGAACCCGTGACACGGGTAAGAGACCGACGCCGTGGCGTGCAAGTCCGACCCGCGACGCTACAGCCTTAGATTACAAGTACTGTAGTACTGTAAAATATACACACAAACGACTGTCTGAGTGAAAAATGTGGTGCACGGGTCGCAAGCCTTATCCGCTTGGATGGGTAGCCTTCCTCACTCACTAGGCCTCACTGGCCACGCAGCAAAAAGGGTAACTGTTTTATAACCCCAAATTATGCGAGATAACTACCACCTCGAGGATTTCAAATTGTACTTAAATATGAACACCGCCCCTGAATCTTGGAAGTCCGCTGTATGTGTTCCCAAACGAAGGGCCTATCTCATTGGATCTTGCTGTAACAGGCTCATAACGTGCAGCGGACAATGAACATTTCCCAGTACGAATTTTCCTCTCGTCAAATATCTGTGCTCATGAAGGACAACTTGTTACCCAAGGTTCCGACCTTGCGAATATCGTCTGTCGTGTGGACACCTATGTCGCTCAGGCTCAGTGGTATGACATCTCCCATTCACGGTATACGTTCATTAATCAAAGCGTTTCAGTGTCCCACTGGCACTAACCAAGACAGCCATAGAAGGACGAAATGTAATCAGCCCTGTGTCAAGGTTACCTGTCCTCGGGCTCATCCGTGCCCGAGGCTATGCTCTGACGATTGCGGGAACTGCATGTTCCCCATGTATAACGTTGAGCTCCCATGTGGACACAGTGTGAAATCAGTTCCTTGGTAAGTACTTTCCGAATTTGCCCTTCTAGGTCCCATTTGACGCGTACTCTAGTCATCAACTCGGGAATTTGGAGACTGTTGAATGTGTCGCCCAAGTGTCGAAGCGTCTACCAGGCTGCAAACATAGCGGCATCATGGCTTGTGACAATGACCCCACTGACTTCGAATGCAAGAAAAGTTGCGGAGGCCAGACCACGTGCTGCAGCCAGACATGTAAATCTCAGTGCCACGAATGCCAGGAGGTTACGCGTAATAATGCAGCCTCGCGTGCGGGCGCTGTTCCTCCTGTTCGCACGCATCACAAAAGTCATCCTGTGAACGGACGCTCAAGTGCCAACACTTGTGTGACCTCGCTTGTTCTTCGGATCACTCGTGCCATCAGAAAAATCACATCCCCTTCCCCTTCCCCTTCGGTGCCCTTCCTCTTTTCTGCCCCTTCCGAGTACTTCCACCATACCTTCTTGAGCTTTTCAAATCACTGCCAAAACCCCTAACCACTTTTCGAGCTTCTCAGTTTTTACGATACATTAGATTAATACTAGATACAATACAGAATGATTCTACATATTCGCCAACAAATCTAGTCCATTCAATCAAGACTTGTCACCGCCGGTGTTGCCGTTCTCGTCACCACCATTGTCGCAGTAGGAGTCTGCCAGTCAACGGTCGCCATCGCTAAAGTCCTCATTGTCACCACTTCCGTCGTCGTCGCCGCCACTGCCACCGCCGTGGCCACCACTGACCTTTGTTACCACTGTTGCGGTTGTGGCTGCAGTATTCGTCGCCCTCGCTGTGGTTGTGGTCATGTCGTCGCTGTCACTATCTCGGTCGTCACTGTCACCTCGCTGACCTGGTGGCAGTGGGGCATCATGAGGTCGGTGCGTGCGTGATGGGACGGGGTCGATGCGGTGGCACACCACGAGTGCTGTGGCAGTTGGCGAGCAGGGGAGGCCGGTGGCGCGCGAAGGAAGGGGATGACAGCGGTGTTGTCACCGTTGTCCTGCACTGACTCGAGGTGAGATGGAAAGAAAAAGGAAGAAAGAAAAACTTATCTGAATCTTCGTGCAGCCAAGTGGGTGCACCATCCGTGCAAAGCGGGAATAGCAGATACTGTGAGTGAGGTATGTTGGCGGGTGCAGTGGGGTGGCCTGTGCGCTCCAGCAAGTGAGGGTGGATGCGACGGGTAGTGGCTATGGGGTAAGAGGGTGAAGGGGAGGACGGCAAGGGTGAGAGGGCCAGAGTGGTCCCCATCATGGTCGCAGTCATTGCGATTGTTGGGTCATCGTTGAAGTAGACCATTGTCATTGCACGCCCAACGATGGTGAAGGCGACGAGCGTGACGATGGCGGTTTGGGTAGTTAGTCGGATTCGGGTCTGCGTGCGTAAGTTAGAAGTGGCTGACCTCTCAAAAAAAACAGAAAACAAGTTGCGTTGTTTGTTGATTGGCCCGATCGTGGGAATCATTTTTCCCATTCCAACAACCAACCGACCCAGCTGCCACCACCACACCATACTGTAGCGGTGCGACTGCCGCGCTACGCCAAGTCAAGTGTAAAGTGAGGTGAACTGTAAGGGGGCACACTCAACTTAGCGCGGAGACAAGTCACGCGCTATACGTACAGTCACTGTGGAGTGGACGATCAACTTATGCCCTTTATGCAAGGACGTAGATGTCAGTGATCACACAGTGGCACGCTGAGTGGAGAACCAAGAGGACAAGTTAGATTGGAAGATGTAAGGTAGTACAGAGGGATACGCACCTGAGTGGAGAACCAAGAGGACAAGTTGGTTCCACTCAGGACGCTACAGGGGAGCTTATATACACTACTGCGGCTGAGTACGAACTGAGTCTGAACACTATTACTAAGTGTATAGTAAGACTCCATGACTCAGGAGCTGACGCGTCGTGTCTATTAATAGCGCTATCTATTGTGCTGACTGATGCACTTGTCATAGCGCTTACGAGCGGCTCCACTTTGCTGAGTAAAACCTAATACAGCGAGTAAGCGTAAACTACTAAGCGTGTTCTGGATCCTTCTAGAACCTTCCATGAGCTTCCGTCCTTATCTACCAATCAGAACTAATGTACGTATAAGGGATCTAAATCCCACGATCACGTGCACATGGGTAGCAAACCCTTGTGACTAACCTGAAGTCTCCGTACTTCGGCCCTTTATATCTTTCTTATATAAATCCGTATAAATACAGAAAAATAAGGAAAATAATACGCGTCCATGACATCACCCCCCCTCCTTGAGGGTCGACGTCCGCGTTGGCCTCTGTGTACATATGAGAAGGTTGCCAAGGCAAGGACGCGTAAATGAGAGCTGCTATTTTTCTAGGTGCGCCCGGGTTAGAGGAGTGGAACTCCTGTACTTTATCCGGGGCATGCGCTAGATTTTTAGCAGGTTCCCAAGTATCCTCGCCTTCACCGTAACCTTTCCAGCGAACTAGGTATTTAAGAGTACGACCAAAGAGTTTGCTATCTCTTATATGGTCAACTTCGTACTCTTCTTCCCCTTCGACTGTGACGGGTTCGGGTGGAGGTGGCATAAGCCCGTTGACTTCGTTTCCTTTGTAAGGGGAGAGGCGATCTACATGAAATACATCATGGATCCGTAATGCAGGGGGGAGTGCAAGCTTGTAGTCGACGTCACTTAAGACTTTAGTGACTTCAAATGGGCCTAATTGCTTAGGTCCCAATTTGGACGACTGCTGGTGTATCTTTATTTGCTTGGCTTGCAACCAAACTTTATCCCCGACGTTGAAGACGTATGGCTTGTGTCTTTGCTCAACGTCCGTCTGCATTCGCCGTTTACTTAGGCGTAGAGCTGCCTCTGCATCCTTTCTTGAGGAAACTAGGTGCTGAAGACGCTTATCGAGCGTTGGAATACCGGTTGGCCTACCAGCGGGAATTGTGAAGTCAGGCGTATAGCCATATAGTAGCTCAAAGGGTGTGTGACCCGTGGCTGAGTTGAGTCTACTGTTGACTACGAATTCCGCTGTAGGGAGCAGGTCTGCCCAATCGTCCTGTCTCTTACTAATGAACAAGCGCAAGTAGACTTCTACTTCTTGGTTTTTGCGCTCTACCTGTCCATTAGCTTGCGGATGATAGGCTGTGGTAAGACCTGCGTCTATCCCGAGTCGCTTGTATAGTGCCCGCATGCTCCTTGCAGCAAACTGGGGTCCTCTGTCGCTGATAACTTTGCGAGGGATCCCGTGCAAGGGGAAGACTTGTTCAAAGTAGATGGATGCTACCCCATCAGCCGTAATTTGAGAGGTCACAGGAAATAGGTGGATTTGTTTGGTGTAGTGATCCACTATGTTAAGGATCATATCCTTTCCTCGTGACATGGGCAGTGGACCGATTAGATCGATTCCGACTAACTGCCATGGGCCCTCAGGTACTTCTTGCGGCTGGATAATAGCTTTGGGGTGCAGATCTTTGCGATAGCGTTGGCATCGATCGCATCCTTCTACGTACGAACTTATGAAGCCTGCCATGCGTGGCCACCAGTAGTAGCGACTGACTAGCTCGATGGTTCCGTTTTTACCCGGGTGTCCTGTTGTAGTGCTGTCGTGGCATGACTTTACCACGTCTCTACGTAGGGCACGGTCGTTGGGTACATAGAGCTTTCCTCTATGATAAACGAAACCGTCTTCTTCTTCCCACAGCGCAACTCCGTCTGTAAGAGCCTTAGGAGCGGTCTTTTGTAAGTTTTTAAGACCTTCTATGACTTCGGCTTCTTTAATAGACGCGAGTTTGATGCGGCTGCCTAGGGAGTCCACTTCTGGGCGGAAGTGTGCTTTGGCGGCATTGAGGAAGTGCTTAGGTTGTAAAACCTGAACCTGGCGGTTATCCTCATTGTCCCTGACGTGGTCTTTGGAGAATCGACTGAGTGCGTCGGCTTGCATGGAGTCTCCTTTCTTGTAAGTGATCTTAAAGGCGAAGCGACTTAAATATAACGCCCAGCGTGCTTGCCGGCGATTTAAGTCTTTCATGCTTGCCCACCATTCCATATTCTTGTGGTCGGTGATCGCTTCAAAGGAGATGCCTTCGAGGAAATGTCTCCAGTCCTCTAGGGCGCGGATTAAGCCGAGCATTTCTCTGTCGTAAATCTCGTAGTTGCGCTCTTCTTTGCTCATTGACTCTGAGCGATACGCAACTGGATGCCAAAGACCGTCTGGGTACTTTTGAGTAAGTATCCCGCCAGTAGCAAATCCTGAAGCATCAGTCTCGACTCGCGTAGGGAGGTTTGGGTCGTACACCTTTAGGATAGGTTCTTGTACGAAACGCTCCTTTAGCTTATCAAAGGCTTCCTGCTGTTCAGAATGCCAATGCCATGGAGTATCCTTCTTCGTGAGGTCATGTAAGGGTCGGGCGATAGCCGCGAAGTCCTTTATGAACCTACGATAGAAGTTGGCGAACCCAACGAAAGCTCTAACTTCTTTGAGCGTTGTGGGTGTGGGCCACTCCCTTACTGCAGAGACCTTGCCAGGGTCCATCTGCACTTCTCCGGGACGGATAATCATCCCTAAATACTCCATTTCGCGTTTCTCAAAATCGCATTTCTCTGGTTTGAGATATAAGTCGTAGTCTTGGAGACGTCTGAGCACCTCGCGAACTATGCGACGGTGGTGTTCTAGGTCTCGGCTGTAGATGAGGATGTCATCCATGTAGACTGCGACTTCTCCTTGTGCGATGAGATCGGCGAATACGGCGTTCATGAGGGCTTGGAAGGTAGCTGGGCTGTTTGTCATGCCGAAGTACATTACTTTTGGCTCATACAACCCGCGGTTGGTGACAATAGCACCCTTCCATTCGTCTCCGGCTCGGATTCGAATATTGTGATAGCCCCATCTAACGTCGAACTTTGTGAAGTATTCGGCTCCCTTTAACCGGTTGATAATGTCAGCAGCGAGCGGAAGTGGATAGCGGTTTTTAATGGTGATCTTATTAAGCCGCCTATAATCCTGCACTAGACGTAACTTTCCGTCTTTCTTTTTTATAAAGAATACTGGTGAGGCCATCGGTGACTTTGATGGGACCAGGTATCCTTTAGAGATGTGCTCTTCCAGGAATTTGTCTAGTTCCGTTTGCTCGTTTGGTGACATGGGGTACGATTTGACCTTCCAGTGCTTGACTGCATCTGGTTCCAGGTCTATAGCGTGATCCCACGGTTGATGCTCAGGGAGCCTCTGGGATTCCTCCTCAGAGAATACTTTTGCGAAGTCTCTATAGTGTTTGGGCACCATTTCTTCGAAGGTTTTCTTTGGCTTGGCGGCTGTTGCTTTCTCTGCAATCTGCTGAGAGTATGTGAAGCCTGCCAGGCAGAAAACTTCGTCTTGGGCCGTGTCTAACACTTTCTCCGCAAGGAGACGGCGACGTTCCATACGGTTCGCCATGATGCGCGTCACCTCTATCTCAAGCTCCGGTTGCGCTATTTCAGCGGTGGAGTTGAGACGCATTGTGCCTTCCTGCCAATCTATGTTGGGGTTCCGTAGTCTGAGCCAAGGTAGTCCTAATATGACATTCTCTGGGCCTAGTGAAGTGACTAAGAAGTCATGACTATCTTCACTGGGGCCTACTTGCAGAGTAAGTCTGACTTTATGGGTGATACTACCGGCTTCGTTGAGTGTCCCGTCTATATTGTATAGGGTAATGGGATGCTCAAGAGGAACCTGCAACATCTTGTGGCGGTCAGCGTACTTTTTGTCCAGGAACAACGAGGTTGCTCCGGAGTCTACCATTGCTGCTACTTTTACAGTACGATGTCGTCCTTTTAAATACACAGAAATATGAAAATGTGATTTTTTATCTTTTGTTTCGGGAATAATAGTTGAAGACAGTGCTGCATCAGAAATCATCACGTGCGGCGCTGCTTCGGAAGGAAGTGGAGCAACAGGAACACTACTAATATTGTTCATCTCCGAGGCAGATGTAGATGTGGTTTCAGAAAGTCCAGAAAGAGAAACATCACTACTATCTAACTTACAGGTAGAGGAAGAAATTGTATGAATTACAGGAGATGAGTCCGAAACGAGGCGAGAAGAACGTAAACATATTTTACAACTACATGAAGCCGAGTCATCTACTGTAGAGGGGCCGGTCGCAGCTATACGCGACCCCTTAACTAAAAAGCCGCCCGAATAGCATCCAGCTGTTCTTGTTGGCTTTTCATCAACTCCAATAACTTAGCTACGTCTACCTGTAGCGTCTTTGCTGGAGTTGTACTTGTTGAAGCGGCTGTCGCCGCGGTATTCGAGGACGATGAAGGTGGGCTAGGGGATTCCGTGGTTGCTGCAGCTTTCGCTTTAGCTGGTTTCCCCATTTTCTTTACTTGACAGACGGTGCTCCGGTGTCCAACCTTTTGACAGTGGTTGCACACGTCTCTCTCGTGATTGCCGTCCTTCTTGACGTGCTCGGTTGATCCACAACCGTAGCACTTGCCTTTCATCCACTTCTGGTACTCCATGACTGTTTTGAAGATTTCCCCTTTCTTCTGAACACCTTGCTGACTTTCTTCAGCTCTTCACGAGCTGTCTCTGTGACGTCCAGAGGGCTGAACCTGCGGTTGAACTGTTCGGTGAACCCGTCAAAGGTTCCTCCGAACGGAGTTCCTCCTTTATTGGCCTGCTCCAAGAATGGGAGGGCCCAGGTTTTTGCGTCTCCTTCCATCAGATTGAGAGCTGCCGCGATCCAGCGGTGCTCATCGATATACCATTTGCTATCAGCAGCATGCCAGGTATTCATGGCGTCTCCGGATGATCCTGCCCAGTTACGGAAAGCGGCCAGGAAGTGACGGGCGTCTGTAGAGTCGCCTTTCCCATCCCAGGCTTTGGGACGGGCCACTACTTCCTTCTGTTTTCCTGACGAGGGGCGACTCGCGCCTATGGTTACTTGCGTAGTTAGGTCGGCGACCTGTTGTGCAAGTTGACCCATGGCGAGGCCCAATTGATTGATGAGTGCTAGGCAGTCATCGATGGTAGGTGGGGGAGCAGGAACTGGAGGGATTGTGGGGGGTAATGTGGAACTGCCGGGGTTACTAGCCATTTCGTCTAGCTTTTTCTGTCTCTCTTTTCTCTCAGCCTCTTCTTGTGCCTTTTGAAAGTTGTCTAAAAGAACAAGCTGTTCGTCTGGCGAGATCTCGTCCCAGTCTTGGATACGAGAGATGAACTCCTTCTCTGCTTTAGTTGGGGGAGGAAGGGCGAATTTCGAGCGAGCTCCTTGTGGATATTGAGCTTGAGCTAGATGAGCCGCTTGTTTCCCCTTGCGAGGAGCCACGTTCGGATGGGGGAGGAGAGGGAAGGTGAGGGACTAGATTAGCTGCGAAGCTAATTAACTGTGGGGTTGTGTACCCGGTGTCTTCGACTGTGCCGTAGAGGCCGTAGAGCTCGAGGAGGGGTCTGCTGTATGCCGGATCGAAGTAGATTGCCTGAACGTACTGTTCAGCAAGGTTTCGTGGTGCTTCTTCCAATTGGAAGTTAGGGATCCGGATGACAACGTTGTTCTCGTCGAGAACGTCTTCGCCTGACTGGGCGAGTGTCTCTTGGGAGGAGGAGTGGGCGGAGTGAAAGGATTCCGCAGAAACGGTGGAGGATGGTGATGCAAAGATAGGTGAGGGGACCCGGTCTTCTTCAGACTGGTGGTCCCGGAGTACGTGAAGCGATGCCGAAGCAGAGGCTTGAATTTCGGGGGTGGGGATTGGTGATATAGATGCTTGTCTCCTCCTGAAGACACTACGAAGACGGGCACGAAGGTTCGCGAATGCGCGAGGCAGTTTGGAAATGGGATAGGTGGAACTTAAGACGACGTGTTACGACGAGCGCGAAACGCTAACTCGAAGATGAATGGAATGCCCTATCAAGCGAGACCAATACACAGTGATTGTTTCACACTGCGCGAGGCTGCGGCGATAAAGGGACACTCAGGAATGGGGTAGGGATATGTGTAGAGCCACAAGGCTGTCTGCCTCAGTCTTCTCGACCTGTTGGCTGCCTCTCACACCGAAGTGCTCTCAAACTTTTCTGTTTACTACGCGTACAGCTGTCGCAGGCTAGGCCTGGCTGGCTCAATGTCTAACTGCAGCTTATCTGGCGTGGTGACCAGTTCTGCAGCCAGTACCCGGATGTCGAACTGTGACTAGATACGACAAACGAGGGCAAGCACAATCTATGCCGATTTTACGGACACTAGAGTTGTACCACAAATGCACAGATTCTGCTTACGGAGGTCCACAGGCAAAGAGTGAGGTGGATAACACAAGGGACTGATGGTCGTCAACCACCTAGAAGGGATAATGACAAAGCTGGTGAGCGCGGGGCTCAGGAGTGTAAAAGGAACTTGTCCTAATGTAGCGGTGCGACTGCCGCGCTACGCCAAGTCAAGTGTAAAGTGAGGTGAACTGTAAGGGGGCACACTCAACTTAGCGCGGAGACAAGTCACGCGCTATACGTACAGTCACTGTGGAGTGGACGATCAACTTATGCCCTTTATGCAAGGACGTAGATGTCAGTGATCACACAGTGGCACGCTGAGTGGAGAACCAAGAGGACAAGTTAGATTGGAAGATGTAAGGTAGTACAGAGGGATACGCACCTGAGTGGAGAACCAAGAGGACAAGTTGGTTCCACTCAGGACGCTACAGGGGAGCTTATATACACTACTGCGGCTGAGTACGAACTGAGTCTGAACACTATTACTAAGTGTATAGTAAGACTCCATGACTCAGGAGCTGACGCGTCGTGTCTATTAATAGCGCTATCTATTGTGCTGACTGATGCACTTGTCATAGCGCTTACGAGCGGCTCCACTTTGCTGAGTAAAACCTAATACAGCGAGTAAGCGTAAACTACTAAGCGTGTTCTGGATCCTTCTAGAACCTTCCATGAGCTTCCGTCCTTATCTACCAATCAGAACTAATGTACGTATAAGGGATCTAAATCCCACGATCACGTGCACATGGGTAGCAAACCCTTGTGACTAACCTGAAGTCTCCGTACTTCGGCCCTTTATATCTTTCTTATATAAATCCGTATAAATACAGAAAAATAAGGAAAATAATACGCGTCCATGACACATACTCCACGACTGCAACCATCCGCAATATCCAGACATGATTTTCCTTTGGCCGCCCCAGTCATAATCATTGCCACTCATTGTAAGTCTATAGTTCCCATTTCTTGAGCTCGCCCGCCACTACTTTACAAACCAGAGTGCCATCCTGCCTTCTCCCCACACTTGCGCCCCATGGCCACCTCCCCGTTGTGGTGTGCCCAAACACGCCTCGGGAGTACGTGCAAGCCATCCCTATGCCCCACCATACCTAGTACCAAAAGTAAGTCTTTTCCTGCCCTCTACCACCTACACCTCCACTTCTGCATCCACAGGCCACCCTGCCACGCCAGCCAACGCCTCACCCCCTGCCACTCCTGCTCTGCGTGCACCCAAGCTTCTTGCTGCTGCCCTACCCACTTACAAAACCTTTAGCTAAGTTTCTTTTTTTTTTTTTTTTTTTCCATCTCATTGATTCCGGGCAGGACAATGGTGGCCACAATACTGCCACCACTCACAGCGTGCTACTGCATTGACCTCATAACTGTAAGTCCGAACGCGTCTGCCCCATGCACCCCCACTAACTCTTCTACAAACTGGTGTGGGCCTGCCACATGTTCACAAGATCGACCTCCACGTCACTGCCACTACCACCGCTGCCAGTGCTGAGGAGTGTGACCATGAAAATGACAATGATGTGACTATGCTGCAAGCAACGGCGACTGCAGTCACGACATGCTCAACAGCAATGGCAATCAAGACGATGATGTACTGATGATGACAAAGCGATCACGACGGCGACGAAGACGGGAATGACGGGGGCAGTGAAAGCAATGGCCATGGGCCCATGGCGGGGACAGTGACTGGGGTGATGGCAGGGATGGCGGTGCAGATGGCAGCGGTAACTGCAACGGCATATTAAGTGTAGCGTCTTCCCTGTAGTATTTACCCAGAATATATTATCTTTTTCATGTTCGTTTGAATGATCTTTAGAGGGACCTTCTCAGTATCTTTGCCAAGCTGCAAACAGGTAGGTACCCTTTTAGCAGGGCTTTGAAAGGGTTTTACCCTTCCAGCAGCCCTTCGGAAGATTTAGGCCATGCCTGCGGAAAGCAGAAACCCCTTCCCAGCTTCTGCCGCTTTTGCCACTTCCAGAAGTTGCGAAGGGCCCAAAAAAGCCGCTTGTATTTTTGCTGATGGCACTCCAAAGTGTCCACAACCGTGCCGGCAGCGGTGTGGCCACCAGAAATGCCAAAAGGAATGCTGGGAGCCTTGTCCACCATGTATGGAGCCGTGTGAATGGTGCTGTCCCCACCATTCATGTCCAGTGGTATGTGGTTCAGTAAGCTTTCAAGGAAGAAGCAGGATTTCCTCACAGACTAATTTGTGATTAATAGATATGTTCCCGCTTACCCTGTGACAAGGCTTGCGAATGGCGACTGGATTGTGGTCATGGGTGTCCATCGAGTACATGTTTTCCTTCCTTACAATTCGTGCCTGGGCTGGTTCTTATACTGTGTTTAATAGTCTGCAGAGAACTTTGCGAACAGCAGACATGCGTTGTATGCCTCCCAGATGAGCGCAAAGTCGACATCGTCGATTTCATCATGCAGAGGCATCTGGACAAGATTGATCTTAGCTCGAACGATATCTCAGAGCGTCTGATCGGGTTGGAATGCGGACACATTTTCACTGTTCAAATGCTGGACAACCATTGTAACATGTCGGAATATTACAAGTCAAATGCCATGGGCGCTTTTACGGCCACAAAGACACCACCAGTGGACTTCCAAATGCCTCATTGCCCCACCTGCCACGGACCCATCACCGCTCTTCGATATGGCCGCGTTACAAAGAAAGCAAACTTAGATATCTCGGAACAGAATGTGGCGAGGACATTGTCGTCCACCCTAGAGGAACTTGGCTCAAAAATCAAAAGTTTTTCGGGAAGACTTGACAATGTGAAGGACAAAGCGAAGTTAATCACCTTCGATCCGCTGTCCCATGCGGCAGACTTCGACATCCTCTCTGTGCATCGCAGGACTCGATTTGGCTGAGAGTCTGAGTGTTACGTTCCTTCTGGACGTATCAATCCAACTTGGATTTGGAACCGGTTTGCTGAGTGTACGCGTCGAAAGTCTTCAGTATCCCGTAGGCGACGGCTAGGGCGATACGCAGAGCGTGACCAAGGTAAGCAAGGCAAAGGACGATGATAGCGAAGTCGAGTATGATGAAGGAGAAGTCGGCGACATGCACGACTTATAGCAGGGAGCTGATGACGACGAAGAGTTGTACACACAGGACAAGGAGCTAAGGCGCAGGGAAGGGAAGGTATTCCTCAAGATATCAAAGCTAAGGGGTTCATACGCGAACGCCCCTCTACTTATACTACTAGGGCTGGAGCTTTCAAGCCCAGCAACCCTAATACACAGCCACAAACCCTAATATCACAGTCCAATCAAAGGCCGTACAAGTCAGCAGTCACATCAGTCACGTATCACACTCCGATCCGGGCGCAAGCTCATCCGGACCCTTCTGGACCAGCTCTAGGCGGGTCATGTGCCAGGTCACGTGACGGCCAGCTCTCGTTCCTCTAAGTCGATGGGAAACTCGCCTTGATGTGCCTCCAAGCGTCGTAATGCTCCTGAGTCATAGACCCAAACGCGCGGATGTCGTCCTCTTCAAGGAACTCCTCGGGCATCTCGGGCACAAACGCAACACTGAGCCACTTTCTCATGCGGACATATCCCAGGCAAGCATGACGAGCGTCCATGGGTTTTCTTTAAAGGAAGGAAAAGCATGGAACAAGGTCATCCATGACCTCCTCGAGCTGTACCGGAAGGCGGTCGATGTCGCACGGACCCGCAGACCCCATGTGCAGGCGTATGGCGCGGTGCTGGCAACACTCTACCGCCTCGAACTTTCCACGATAGCAAGCGACCCAGAGCGGGCATGTTGCGTTTGTGCCCGAGATGCCCGAGGAGTTCCTTGAAGAGGACGACATCCGCACGTTTGGGTCTATGACTCAGGAGCATTACGACGCTTGGAGGCACATCGAGGCGAGTTTCCCATCGACTTAGAGGAACGAGAGCTGGCCGTCACGTGACCTGGCACGTGACCCGCCTAGAGCTGGTCCAGAAGGGTCCAGATGAGCTTGCGCCCGGATTGGAGTGTGATACGTGACTGATGTGACTGCTGACTTGTACGGCCTTTGATTGGACTGTGATATTAGGGTTTGTGGCTGTGTATTAGGGTTGCTGGGCTTGAAAGCTCCAGCCCTAGTAGTATAAGTAGAGGGGCGTTCGCGTATGAACCCCTTAGCTTTGATATCTTGAGGAATACCTTCCCTTCCCTGCGCCTTAGCTCCTTGTCCTGTGTGTACAACTCTTCGTCGTCATCAGCTCCCTGCTATAAGTCGTGCACGTCGCTGACTTCTCCTTCATCATACTCGACTTCGCTATCATCGTCCTTTGCCTTGCTTACCTTGGTCACGCTCTGCGTATCGCCCTAGCCGTCGCCTACGGGATACTGAAGACTTTCGACGCGTACACTCAGCAAACCGGTTCCAAATCCAAGTCGGATTGATATGTCCAGAAGGAACGTAACAGGGCATCTGATATACCTGAGCACGTAGCGATGATAGAAGTGAAAAAGAAGATTGGCCAGCCCCTGCACAACGTTGACACCCGTTTTAAAGTCGAAGCCTTCTTCCTGTCTTTCAAATTGCGGTACATGTTGGCGGAAATTGCGCAGAGCCATATCGAAGGTCTTAATGTGTCCTCCGGTGATAAAATCATTCACTGCCACGAGCGTTTATGGTGGTCCTTTGTTTCATTCATTTATCAGTCTTGCATTCATGATGCGGAGAAGGCTCTCAAGATTGCGGAAAATTCAACAACATCTCATTTGGTCATTCAGGCTGGGATGTATATCCTCCATGGAAAGTTGGAGTTGTTCCGCTTTGAAATTCTTGCGGAACGCACACTCCTATGCCGACAAGGTCTGTTATCAAAGGTGGGGCAGCACAGGGCGATCCAACTAAGTTGAGCTGGTCAGGTGATAGGGGTTCCGAGAGTGGCCGGTTTGGTTGGCGATGAGAACAGAGCAGTGCGAGGCGATTGATAGCAGAAGATGAGAGTGATGGCAAAGGCGAAACAAGTTCGCTTTTGGAGAGGGGAAATTGGCACACGAGAGGGAAATAGAGAAGACAACTGGATGGTTTATTCGATACAACGAGACGGGTTTTTATACAGTGTAGATACATTTTTACGAGACATAGAGACAAAGTAAAGTAAACGAAAACAAAGACGCACGGGCCATTATTGGCATGAAACAGGAGTCGGGAGAACAGAAAGAAATGGGGGACGAGACCAAGAATGTACGGAAAAGGGGTGCGCGAGCCCCTATGAGTCTGAAACAAAGGTCCTTGCGCTTGAGACGGAATGCAGTTGGAAATAATGATACAGTATAGAGTCGAGATGCAAGACTTAACGGGGATAAGAAATGAGTCCTTCATGGTCTCCAAAATTAGCTGAAAATGGAGATGCACGCGCTCACATCGCCCGCCTCACTACGATGAGAGAACAAATCGCATCCATGGGCTCAACCACCAGCAATGACAAATTTGCATCCATCCTACTCGGCTCTCTTCCCAAATCCTACACCTCAACTGTCGACGCCATAAACACAGCAGCCGATCAAGCCAGCGCTTCCGTCGAACCAAGTTGGGTAATCCGATTAATAACCGATAAATATGACAGGCTCCTTATAGAAAATGGCGGCAAAACCAGTGGCCCGGAAGAGGCCTTCTCAGCCAATGGGCAGAGACGCGACAAATGCAACATGGAATGCCACAATTACCACAGACTCGGCCATTACAAGTCCGATTGCTGGGCCAGAGGAGGCAACAAAGAAGGCCAAGGCCCACCTTGAAGAGACAGAAATTCAAGTGACAATCGCAATAACCACAACAATCGCAACTACTGAAACAACAATAGCAACAATTACAATAACCGCAATAGGAACAACAACCATTCCAACAATGCAAACACGGCCAGTGCAGAAGACGATGCCTGGGCCGCAATTGAGGAGATCGAAGACGACTCCACACTCACTCCACAGGTCTCCGTGTATCTCGCAGGGCCATTCACTCCACCTCCTATCGAGATCAAGCTTTACGATTCCGGGGCATCCAGCCACATGTCCCCCTTTCAAAATCACTTTATTAATTATCGCTCCATCCCCCCTCGCGCAATCGCCAACGCTAACAAAGGGACTTTTTATGCGATAGGCACTGGAGATCTACAGATCGACGTCCCGAATGGGAACACTACCAGCCCCATCACTCTCCACAACACCCTCTACATGCCCGACATGGGCCTCACCATTGTCTCCCTCGGCCACATCATGCGTTCAGGCTACTCAGTTGAATTCGATGATGATGCGTGCAAAATCAAAAAGAAGTCTACTGTGATGACTCACTGTCACTCGACAGGGAGGCACGACGGGGAAGCGGAAGACCGGGGGTGGTGGAGGGCTTGAGAGGAGAGGTGAAGGGGCTGGCTGGCTTGACGGGCTGAACTTGCAAGCTTGCAAGGGATAGTGGCGCTCGAAGGGAGGGGCACTGTGTGCGAAGAGGAAGAAGAGGCAGGCAGGAGAGGATGTCACAAGTGGACAGTCTGAGGGACTGTCCGTTCTATTGCGCTGGCTTATATACCTATAGGGATGGTCTATGCGTATGTTTAGGGCAGGCTTAGGGCCGCCTGACGGGTGCTGCAGAATACTGTGGAATGGAACATTCCGGAGACATCTAAGAATAGTGTCCAATGAGAAAATGAGAACATATCGTACGACTGCTCCGCAGTTGATGACGCGATTGTGGTGTGACTGCTCCGCAGTCCAATCACAATAATCATAGAAGTGGTACGACTGTCCCGCAGTCGATGTGTCATAACGATTTGACTGCTCTGCAGTCCAATCAGATAAATCCAGGGAATGGTACGACTTGGAGTCGTCAGGTGACTTGATAAACCATGGAAGATCACGTGACCGATCACGTGATTGTCGGAGTACGGAATTCAAACTCCGACCTCGAATTTCCCCTTTAGGAAGGTGATTACATAAGACCGGGCTGGCGCGGACCGGTCTTAGACGCCTGAGTCATGACCCAAGTTTCTAGGTTTGTGACATCTACTGGCAACATCATAGGCGACATCCCTGCCAACATCAATGGCCTATTCAAGGTCGAGCACACCCATATGGCTGCCAGCACTGTCCATCGACTCAAGCAAGTCAACATCCACACTCTTCATTGCCGCCTTGGTCACATCTCGGCCAACGCTATTCGCTCCCTCGTCCACAACAATGCCATTGAAGGCGTCCAGCTCTTTGACAATCGCTCGCCCACCATCTGCAACTCTTGCCAATATGTGAAGCTCACTCGCAAGGCCATTCGCTCTGAACGCGAGGCCCCTCCTGCTCCGCACTTCGGAGACGAAGTTCACTCTGATCTCTGGGGCCCTTCTCCTATCTCTAGCCTAGGTGGCCGCAACTACTATGTTACTTTCATGGACGACAATACTCGCTACACTCGGATCAACATTCTTCGCACCAAAGACCAAACTCTAGACACTTATTGCACCTTCGTATCCTGGGCTCGCACTCAGCACGGTGCCACTATCAAAGCTCTCAGGTCTGACTGCAGTGGTGAATACACCGGCCACGAGTTTACTCGCCTCCTCCAGAGCAAAGGAACCGAGCATCATCTTACTATGCACCACACCCCACAGCACAACGGAATCGCAGAAGCCTTAAACTGCAGGCTTCTCAAACGTGTGCGGGCTCTCCTCCATCACTCAGGCTTGCCCAAGAACCTCTGGGCTGAAGCTCTCCAGTTTGCGGTCTGGCTAAAGAACTGCACCTCTACTTGGGCTCTAGGCAACAACATCATGCCCTACGAAAAGCTCTATGGCAGCAAGCCTAATCTTGCTGGCGTTCCCGAATGGGGACAAACTATCTGGGTCCACTCTGGGACCGGTTCTAAACTCGATGTGCGCGGAATCAAAGCACACTGGGTCGGATACGACTCCGACAGCCCACATGCTCATCGTGTGTATTGGCCTCACAAGAACTCAGTCTCCGTGGAGCGCAACGTCAAGTTTGCATCCCCATATGTCACCATTCCCGTCCGTCGACCCTTCATCTTTCCCGTGCCGCAGCCAGCCCCAGCACCCGCTCCTGCTCCTCCTGCTCCACCAGCACCTCCAGCGCATCAACCATTACTTCCTTTATATGCCCCCATTCCAGCACAGATCGTGCCAGTCACACCGCAGGTGCCTCAACCTCCCGAAGAAGGAGAAGACTGCGGCAATACGCAACAAGTACCGGGAGGGTTAGCTTCCTCCCGGGCATCATCATCACTTCTGACTCTCACCCCTTTGCCTTCTGCTTTGGCTCCACCTCAAGAAGAACCATGCACTCCAATTAGGCCACAGCAAACACCTTCTGCACCACCGCTGCCGCCTCCGAGAAGCAAGGCCAGAGGCAAAGAACCAGAAGAGCCGACGCACAGATCAGAGCACATCCTAAAACCAACCTTCAAGGCTCGCAAACTATTCAGCCAAGATCAGGATCTTGAAGGCCAGCCAAGCGCATCAGCGAAGAAGTGGTACCTGTGATGAGTACTCACTCAGAGTACTCTGCAATACACCCGGTGATATCTCTGACGAGGAACGCGAGGGACGAGGAAGACGATGAGAGGGTGTCGAAGGAAAACAGAGAAGGTCTTTAGACTAAGGATAACGATGAGGGTCACCGATAACACGAAGATGTGGTAACAGTGCTTAGCCAGCCTACTAGCTGGAGGGGGTTATCCAAAGGGGAACACAAGTGGACAGTCTGAGGGACTGTCCGTTCTATTGCTCTAGCTTATATACCTGGGTACATGGTCTGTGCGTACTTTAGGGGAGGCCTATTGCTTCCCACAGGTGCTGCGCAATGGAAGGTTCTGGAAGGGTTCTAAATATAACAACCAATGAGAATAATTGTAGAAGTGGCACGACTGCTCCGCAGTCGATTGCGCGAGATTGCGCCATAGTGGTGTGACTGCTCCGCAGTCCAATCAGATTAATCCAAAGAGTGGTGCGACTTCTAGTCGTCGGGTAACTTGATAACCGATGAGTAATCACGTGTAAGATCACGTGATCGTCGGAGTACGAATTTGGAACTCCGATACCGGATTTCCCCTTTAGGAAGTTGATTACATAAGACCGGGCCGACTCGGACCGGTCTTAGACGCGCGTGTCCGAACCAAAGTTCCTTGGTTCGTGACAGTATCCCCTCTTTATGGTTGCTACGCCGGTTAGCAACTGTTAGAGGTTACTTGGCTTGGGTGCTCGTGGGTTTCGTTGGTGGAATTGTTGTACAACGATCTTGGCTTGTTTCATTTGTGACGCAGGGAGCCAAGAGTTCTCGGAACTTGGGTAGCCTTTCCATTTTACCAGGTATTGTACACCTCTTCGATTTGGTGAGAGTCTAGATTGGAGGACGGTTTCTACTTCATAGTGTTCGTCCTCTCCTTGAACGATTTCGGGGGGAGGTCTGGTGAAGTTAGGCCCATGGGCTGTGGTTTCTTTGTATGGCGATATCAAGGATATGTGGAATACTGGGTGGATTCGCCAGGAAGGGGGTAACTGGAGTTTACAATTGACTCCCCACGCGGATACGACTTTGAATGGTCCATGTCGTCTAGGGGCTAGTTTGGCTTTGGGGTGCGTGGTGTGGATATTGGTTCCTTCTAACCAAACCTGGTCTCCTGGTTTTGGTTCGAACGTGGCTGTGGATACATGGGTGTTCTTCATGACTTCTGCAGCAACCTTTAATGCTGCGGATACTTCGGCGCGTACTTGGTCTAGGGATCGAAGACGTTCTTCTACTGTGGGGATTTTGGACGCGAAGTTGACTGGTGGGATGAATTCTGGTTTATAACCGTACCAGATTTCAAAGGGTGACTTGGTGGTGGCACTGTGTTGTCTTGCATTGTGCGCGAATTCCATGAAGGGTATAAGTTCTACCCAGTTGTCGACTTGAAAGTTGCAAAAGACGCGGAGGTACTGTTCCAATTCTTGGTTGACTCGTTCTGTCTCTCCGTCTGTCTGTGGATGGAAGGCTGTGGACATGGTGGACTTGACTCCGAGTTTGCTCCAAACTTCTTGCATTACTTTGGAAGCAAATTGTGGTCCTCTGTCGGATATTACTTGGCGTGGCAGGCCTGTGCGCCTCCAGATTTGTTCTAGGTATAACTTGGATGTTTCTTCGGCTGTGATGGTCTTGTTACAAGGTGCAATTATTGTAGCTTTGCTGAGTCGATCCACTACAACGAACAGTGAATCGTATCCTTGGGATGTTGGGAGGTCTGTGATAAAATCCATGGTGATTATTCCCCAAACTTCTGTTGGGACTTGGTTTGGTTGTAGGGGTACTTGGTTTCTTGGTTTGACTTTGGTTGCTTGGCATGTGGCACATCCGTCCACGTAACTCTTGACAAAGGTGGACATTCCTGGCCACCAGAATTCTCGTGATATTAGTTCGTAGGTTTTCCATCTTCCTGGATGTCCTGTGGCTAGGTGATCGTGGTATTGTTTGACTATCTCTCTTCGGAGATCTTGGTTCTTGGGGACGTATACTTGTCCTTTGTACAGGATGATTCCATCTTCTAAGTTCCAATCCTCTAATCCTTTGGTGAGGGAACGTGGGCCACTTTTTAGAAGGGTTTCTAGGGCATGGGTGACTTCGTCGTCATATTCTTGGGAGTTCTTGATTCGACTTCGTAGATTTGTATTTCCTTGGACTGTGATTGCTGTGGGTTGTACTGCTCGGATTGCGAAAAACTTGTTATCCAGGAGCACACGCTCATTGTTTTCGTGTGCTATCCCCTCTTTAAGGTCTGGACGCCTGGACAGGGCATCCGACTTATTTTGCGTACCGGGTTTGTGGATGATTGTAAACTTGAAACGGGACAGGAAGAGAGCCCAACGGGCTTGTCGTCGTGTGAGTTTTTGTTTCGTCGCAAAATAGACCAAATTTCCATGGTCGGACCAAATTTCCAGGGTGTCGTCGCGTCCTTCGAGGTAATGGCGAAATATTTCAAGGGCGCGGATAATCGCAAGGAGTTCTTTGTCATGGATTTCGTAGTTCCGTTCGGCGGGCTGGAGTGACTTGGAATGATACGCAATGGGGTGCCAACGGTTGAGTTCATCGGGTTGCTCGAGGATGGCGCCAGTAGCGAAGTCACTGGCGTCCGTGATTAACCGGAAAGGTTTACTGTGGTCTGGTAAAGCAAGGACCGGGGCTGTCGTAAAAGTGGTGATGAGTGTTTTGAAGGCGTTATCAGCCGCTTGGTTCCAAGAAAACGTGGTGTCTTTCTTGGTTAAGTCAAACAGTGGTCGTGCAATGGTCGAAAAATCCTTGATAAAACGTCGGTAAAAGTTGCAAAAACCGAGGAACGCTTGAACGTGTTTGACTGTCTTGGGTGTGGGCCAATCTACGATTCCGGCCACTTTGGCGGGGTCCATGGCTACTTGACCCTCTGAGATAACGATTCCGAGGTATTCTATGGATGTCTGGGCAAAGGAGCATTTCTCCGGCTTGAGGTAAAGGTCATGTTTGTCTAAGCGCGACAAAACTTCATGGGTAAGCTTGGTTAACGTGGTGAGGTCCTCTGCAAAGATCAGGATGTCATCGAGATAGACGACTACGTGTCCTTCGTCTATCATATCTTCGAAGATGTCGTTCATGAATGTTTGGAATGTGGCAGGGGCATTGCAGAGACCGAATGTCATGACAGTGGGTTCGTAGAGTCCTAGAGGCGTCTTGAAGGCAGCTTTGTATTCGTCTCCTTCTTTTACGCGGATGTTGTTATATCCCCAGCGGATATCTAACTTGGTAAAATACCGGGCGCCGCGTAGCTTATCAATTAACTCGGGGATCAGGGGCAATGGAGCGGCGTTCTTGACTGTGATATCGTTAAGCGCACGATAGTCTTGGACTGGGCGAAGTTTTCCATCCTTCTTGTCTACAAAAAAGAAGGGGCTGGCCATGGGTGACTTTGAAGGGCGAATGTATCCCCTTTGTAGGTGATCCGTGATGTAGGTCCGCAATGCGTCGGACTCCTTGGGCGTGAGTCGATAGATTGAGCTGTTCTTCATACTAGCTCCTGGCTTTAAATCAATGGCATGGTCCCAGGGTTGATGCTGTGGTAGGCGCTGCGAGGCCTCTTCGCTAAACACTTTAGCGTATTTGGAAAACTGAGCTGGGATATGTTCTGTGGATGCTTTGGGCGCTGTTCTGGCCGCAATTTCTGTGCTCGTGGTAGTCTTGGCTCGGATATAAATGACTTCGCATTTATTGTCTTCGTGGATATTCAGGAATGGCTCCATGGCCTCTTGGTTGAACAGTGGTTCTTCGTACTGTTCTTCTTGGTTTACTTGGATTTGGTTTATCGTGGTGGCTCGTGACTGTGGCTTCTTGGACGTGATTACTATGGGTTTCTTGGACAAGGTACAGGACTTGGGGCATCTTGTGAAGGCGAGCTGTGGCAGGGCCCAGTTAACTTCTGGGTTATGTGCTTTGAGCCAATCGGTTCCTAGGATGATGTCGGCGTCGCCTAGCTTGGTGATGTATAGTTCCACAGTTTCATCGTGGAAGTCGTCGTCGGATGTCTTTATCCGGATCTTCTGGATTGTTGTATACTTGACTGAACCTTGCTTGTTCAGAGTTCCATCCACGTTCTTGACTGGAAGTGGGTTAACTAGAGTTCGAAGTGTCAGTTGGTTTCTTGTGGCGAAGTCTTGGTCCATGATGATTCCTTCTGCGCCGCTATCGAGCAAGGTGCGTGCACTGATTTCTTTGCCTGATATTTTTCCAACTAGAGCAACTCTGAGCATCACGGATGGTGATCGTCTATTTCGTATAGTATCACCGGGTACAGGCTCAGAGTCTAACGTCTCTAGGAAAGCATATCCTTGGGTAAAACTGTGGTTGGCTACTTGGAACGTCCGTACTGACAGTGCGGTAGTCGGACGTGTCAAAAATCCTCATGAACTGGTGCTGACCGTGGACGTGGAATCATGGAGGCTACTGGTGGACTGTGGTAAAGTGCCCCAATCTGGGCTGCTGGGTGATCTCGTGGGGGGTCCTCATATCCATAGGACGTTTCTTGTGGCAGAGCCGCGCGCGCTCTGAAGTCTGACCGCTGATTACTGGGTCTTCCATTCCCTGGCCTTCTTGGCGTTTGAGAGCTTTCCTTGGACCGGCATTCCTTGGCTCGGTGATTTGGCTTTCCGCAATAGAAACAGAGTTTTTCCTTGAAGCGTCTGTCTTTCTCTTCTTTGGAGATCCTGCCCGCTTGCTGGGGTCTTAGGGACGTCGTGGCTTGGTTTACTTGAACGCCTTCCTCTTCAGAGGCGTATATGGCCCGGTTTCTCGGCCCTTGAGTGAGTGTTCTTCCTGTGAACGCTGGATTACTGTAGAGGCGCCATACGCGGTCGAATTCTCTTGCTAGATCGACCAATTTTTCTAGGGTGTCTGGGAGTGGGGATACACCAAGTAACTTCTGGTGTAGGGCTCCTGGGAGGCATCGTCGAAAGGCGAACATCTTGGTTTCATCATTGGCTCCTGATCGATTCGCGTATGTCGACCATTCTTGGTACCAGTCATTGAAGGGGCGGTTTCCCATCTTCAAAGAATACATGAGGTTCGTGGATTCTAACTTGGTGTGAGATGGGATGAAGTGTTTCTTGAAATCGTCTCTGAAGTCTTTCCAAAGACCAAAATCGATGGGGGTTGCCTCTAATGCCTTTTTCTGTTTGTCTTGAGCCCAATCTCCTGCTGAAGTACCTGTCTTGAAGTGCGTTAGGGCAGCCGAAACGCGCTTGCCCTCATCGGGATACACTGCTTGATTGAGGTAGTAATAGTTTTCTACACTCTGCCAGAAGGATTCAGCTTTATCTTGTTTGCCGTCGAATGGCTCTGGTGGTACGCCTAATAACTTGGGTGATCCTCCTGTTGAGGCCATGATACTCGTGGATACTGGTGGTGGTGCTGGTGGCGATGGGGACCGTGACTTGGTTTCAAAGATCCTCACTTGCTGAGGCGTGAACAAGGGATAACTTGACTGCTTGGATGGTCCTGGGGTACTTGGTAATGCGCCGGGTAATTCTGCGCTTGCTGGTGACTGTGGTGTTCCTACTCTTGATAGGGTTGCTGTGAGTGACTTGGTTGCTTTTTCTAGGAGGCCAGATACTTCTGCCTGTTCTTGATCAGAGTCTTCGTACTCTGTACTCGGTGGTGGAGTAAGGTCTTCTTCTCCTGTTCCTGGGAAAACAACTCTTCGGTTGTTTTTGTATACCCAACGGGTTCTCTTGGTTGACCAACGGACGTCCTTTCCGACGTACTTAGCTGTAAGGTCCTGGTGGTTAACTGAGCTAGTATCTAGGTTTCTGTAACCGGGGTAGTGTTTCTCGTAGTCGGCTTTGCTGATGTTTTGGTCTGTTCCTAGATGTTGCCAAGGAAATTTGCCGTTTACGCTTGTGAGGCTTTGGTTGTCCCACTCTACGTGGAATAAGTTATCGTCAAGGGAGAAAAAGGGGTAGCTGAAGTAAGTAGGGATTCTCTTGAGTTCTTCTGGGGTAAGATCTCTTATACCAAGGTCCGTGGGGTCGCTCATGAACTGGGGTTACTTGATAGTCTTGATACGGTCCAACCGTCGGTGTCCCAAGCGTAAAAGACTTTGTACGCTGGTTGTAATTGTATACCGTGGACTGCGCTTGGTCGTTGACTTGTTCTTATCCAGCAATATTCTTCGAATATCCCGTAGTGTGAGATCAAGGTACTAGTTCTCCACAGGTGTCCTTGGAAGCTAGTAGGGTCAGTGGTGATATCTCGAATGTTATTGATCGTATGCTGGAGGGTCAGTGGAACACCGTGTTGTCGAAAGATGAGCTGTGAGTGATGTTTGAAGACTTGGAGTTCTCGTGGATTCCTTGTGGGTAGCGACCTTGATATAAATGGTACCTCTGGGAAATGGTAGTACGTAGGTTGAGTTGCAAGGAATTGCCCTTCTTCGCTGCTAGTAGATGTTTCGCGGATTACTGGTGGAAGCTCGTGGATTCTTGGGAACTGTGGGGTGACTTGGGGTGTTGGGTTCCTGGGACGTGTGGATGCTTGGTTTCTCGTGGATGTCGTGGCTTGATTTATCCTCCTAATGTCTCTATTAGGGATAACTGGGAGGTTTTCTTCAGGAGAGGGAAGCGGCGTATCCCTTCTAATAAACTGTCTTGGTCTGTGATTTCTGTGACGCTGCGAGGTATGCTGGGATGCCAGGTTTATAGCCCAATCAACTGCGCTTTCAGCCAGTTTGATTTAAACAGGGAACCCTTTATATTCTTTCTCTAAAGGGTAGGAAGTCTTGGCCGGGGGCCCACAGTACTACACTAGGTGGAGTAGGTGGGGTATTGGGACGATATCCGCAGGTACAAACTTCTTTACTACACCAACAAACACCGTTACTGATCCACTGGTTGGCAGGTTCTCCCCAACCGCTATCAGTCTCTGTGTCTGGTGCAGGAGGGCTTGGACTTGATCTTGGGCTTGGTGGACTACTTGGAGGGAGAGGTTCGTCTCCGTTTTCTAGGATGTCTAGGCGGGTGACGAAGTCGATGTCGTCCGGGGTGTCAGGGGGCAGGTGGAAGATCTGGGGATTGACGATGTTTGTGTCTGGGTTTTCAAGGGTGGTTTCCCAAACGCCGTCCCACTTGAGTGTATATTCGCGACCTTCTGTGATAACTAGACGAGGTCCGAACTGGGTTGTTTCTAGACGGATTTCTTGAAAGCTGACTTGGACTTGTTCGTAGTCCAACCTGAATCTTTCGAGGAAAAACTGGCGTTCTCCGCTTAGGAGATCTTGGATAATGCGTTCACGTCTTGGGGCTATGTGAACGAACCAGAGATAGTCGTCCTTGTTCCAAAGAAGGAACGACTCGATGGGGGATCCGTGGACGTTGACAACCTTAGCAAGGTGCCAATACAGGAGTTGTTCTTGAGCTAGGTCGCCTAGTCTTTGTAAGTCGCACGAAATGAAGTCTTGAAACTGAGATAACTTGAGTACTTCCCCAAATGGAAGTATAAATTCGAGGTCTTTAAGGATAGTGGTTTGGTCACTCCAAACTTCGATCGTGTTTGAGTGAGCAAGGTTGTACAGAGTGCTCGGTGGATAGTAGCGTTGAAGTTGTCTTTCTCTGTGGGTTTCAAAGAGTGCTTGAGAGCGGTTTACTTGCTCTTGTTCAGAGATTTGAGGTGGGACAAGGTATGACACTAAACCCCTTTTATTTCGTACCAATAACCAAGCTAACTACAACTACTTACTAGTTAAAGTAAATAGTTATAGTTCCTGTTGGTCTGGGTAGGTAGAAATGAACAAGAAGGGGTCAGTCGGGAGTCGAGGCGTAAAGCAATAAGATAAAAGGGGGGGACTAGTCCTGACTGCGTCTTCAAAGTGGTACCCCTGGTCTATGACAAAAATCCGGTCCTCGTAGAAAGCCAAATATCCGTACGTGGATATTATCCTCCCGTCCAGGAAATCTTGGAGCTCGAGGGTGACTAAGGTCCCTACGTATGCCTGCCTGATAGTACTGTTGAGGGGGGCGAAGGCACGGCGCAGTCCTTGCCTGAAGTTGTACTTGATAGTCCCAAGGGGTAGGTCTTGACTTGGGAGGTCGAGGATGGCTTGAGAGCAGGCGTAGAGGGGGGGAATGCCAAGAGCGAGTGCGAGGGGAAGGTGACGGGGGAAGACCTTGAGGTAGTGGGGTGACCGGAAGCGAAAGGGGGTAACACCGGGGAACGTCGGGGGATATGAGAGGAGGTGGTCAAGGGACGGGATCTGAGTGAGGGAGGTCTGATAGAACTCCGAGATGGGGCGCCACTCTTCTCCTTGGGGGGTCTGGACGTTAATATACTGATGAGGATGGGGGCCGGTGGTAACGTTGACGCAGGATGGGGGGCGGATCAGTGGCAAGGGAGGGGGGATGTTCTCCTGGTTTTCGTAGCGGGGGTCCGGGGTGTCGATGCGTGGGACGCCTTCAGCTACACGTTCGTAGTTGATAGGCGAGTCTGGGGTGGCGAAGCGAGGGGGAAGTGAGGTGGACCGAGGACGAGGCGAGACAAGGCGGACGGAGGGGGATGGGAGATCAGTGAGGGGCGACAACGGCCCGAGAAGGGGGGACTGGAAGACTTCAACCGGATCTGGGTACACCAGTTCCGGGGATGGGGAGCGAGAGACGAGGGGGCCGGATCGAACGGCTACTTGGGTCCGGATGTCAAACTCCGGGGAGGGGGAACGTAGGGGAACCTCGTTGCCGTTGAGGTCGTAGATGGTGTACTCCTCTGCGTACGAGAGAGGAGTGGAGACACGGGAGGGGACGACGGGGGACGAGGGACGAGTGGGGACAGGGGATGAGGGCGCTGTGAAAGCAGCCGGGCCTTGGGGAAGAGCGACTTGCTCGACTGTGGACTGGAGAGGGGTGTTCAACCCTTCTGGAGATAGTGGACGAACAAGAGGAGAGGAGGGAGGAGGGAAGAAGCGACGAGGAGGGGGGCCACGATACTGGGGCTCCCAACTAGTGGAATAGGAACTGGAATCGCCGTCCCAGTGACCGAACTCCGAGTCGTCGAAGTATTCAGACACTATCAAAGAGCGTCCAGGTCAGGTCAATGAGACTGTCCAAGTGTGATGAGTACTCACTCAGAGTACTCTGCAATACACCCGGTGATATCTCTGACGAGGAACGCGAGGGACGAGGAAGACGATGAGAGGGTGTCGAAGGAAAACAGAGAAGGTCTTTAGACTAAGGATAACGATGAGGGTCACCGATAACACGAAGATGTGGTAACAGTGCTTAGCCAGCCTACTAGCTGGAGGGGGTTATCCAAAGGGGAACACAAGTGGACAGTCTGAGGGACTGTCCGTTCTATTGCTCTAGCTTATATACCTGGGTACATGGTCTGTGCGTACTTTAGGGGAGGCCTATTGCTTCCCACAGGTGCTGCGCAATGGAAGGTTCTGGAAGGGTTCTAAATATAACAACCAATGAGAATAATTGTAGAAGTGGCACGACTGCTCCGCAGTCGATTGCGCGAGATTGCGCCATAGTGGTGTGACTGCTCCGCAGTCCAATCAGATTAATCCAAAGAGTGGTGCGACTTCTAGTCGTCGGGTAACTTGATAACCGATGAGTAATCACGTGTAAGATCACGTGATCGTCGGAGTACGAATTTGGAACTCCGATACCGGATTTCCCCTTTAGGAAGTTGATTACATAAGACCGGGCCGACTCGGACCGGTCTTAGACGCGCGTGTCCGAACCAAAGTTCCTTGGTTCGTGACAGTACCATCCAGATTGGCCTGGACAAAGCGCCTCGAGCGCATACACGGCTGACATCGACTACACTCCAGAATTCGCTTACCTCGCAGATGAGGAGGAGCTCATGGAAGCTGTCATCACCGACTCTCCAGATGACCCGAAGACTCTCGCACAAGCACGATCTCGCTCCGACTGGCCTCAGTGGCAGGAAGTGATGGATCGCGAAATCGCAACTCTCGAAGAAGCCAGAACTTGGTCAACAGTCCCAAGACCCGCCAGCAAGAACATTGTCGGCAGCAAGTGGGTCTTCCACATCAAACAGAAGGCCGACAGCACTATTGAGAAGTACAAGGCGTGCCTTGTAGTGCGCGGATTCACTCAGAAATTCGGCGTCGACTACTTCGACACCTTCTCCCCTGTTGCACGGCTCTCCAGCTTCCGCATGATTCTCACTATCGCCGCTTGCAATGATTGGGACATCGACACCTTCATGAGCGTGCGCATCTCCATCTTCGGCTAATTTGATTGCCACGAGTTGTCATCCCATATCAACAGTGATCATCTTCGATCGGTTTTTGTAGATGTCTTTGATGGTGTCCCAAGCGTCCTTGACACATGTCTTGCTCTGGACTTCATTGAATATGTGATTGGGAATTGATGCCGCGATAAATTCGCTCGCGGAGGCCTCTTCCGTTTCCCAATGCTCTTGCGGGGTTACGGTGCCTATGGTTACCCATGTGCTGGGTACCGTGTCATTGGTAAGGTGATTGGACCATTTACGGTTCCTGAATGTCCAGACCATGTGATTTCGGTAAGTGACCCAGTAGGGTCCATCGTTGGCCAATTTGACGATAGTTAATTTGTCGCTCATGTTGACAAATGCGGTAAGTGAGATTCTGAATAGGGAAAGGTACACGCTGGTTTATTCTCAGGGATTTCGGGTTTAGACTGCAACGGCAGGGCCCATAACCTTGTTATCAAAGGTGGGGCAGCACAGGGCGATCCGACTAAGTCGAGCCGGTCAGGTGATAGGGGTTCCGAGAGTGGCCGGCATTGTCTTCTGCACTGGCCACGTTTGCGTTGTTGGAATGGTTGTTGTTCCTATTGCGGTTATTGTAATTGTTGTTACAGAGTTACAATGGAGCACCCTCACCCAGGCCGATGGGTTCAGGCATTTGGAAAACCCTCTTTTCCCCACAGTTCTTGAAGGACCAGGTCCTTTACTTCATCCGGCGCTCCGGCTACTCCCTGGAGCCAATCTTGGGCTTGCTGCTGCGGGGTTACCACTGTGTGTGCTTGTACCCTCAGTTCTTGGGTGTAGTAGTCCGTCTCTGACCTCCTACTGTTGCTGCTCTGTGCATTGTTGCAATGCTGTGGGCAGTTGTGACTGAAGTGTCCCTTCTGATTACAGGTGTAGCATATCACTTCCCTTGTGTCTCAGGGTGGTCCCCTTCCTCTGCCTCGCCCCCTTGGCCCCCCTCTGGGCAGATAGGGTGGTCTCTGTTGGTCAAGTATGAATTCTGCTCCGGTGAGTCTTCCCTGGGTGTCTTCTGCTTCTGCACCTCATGCCTGTGTTCTATCCGCAGAGGTGTCCATCGCATTGGGGTTTTGGTGATGGGGAAGGTTTCTTGGTGCCCATCCGCTCTGGGAGTTTCCCCATGGGCTGGGACGTGGAGTAGTCTTTGAAGTGGGTGTTTTTAATGAGTTAAGACATGCCTGTAGATGCATGTACTGCTGTTGCTTCTTCATCGCTGCTTGCTTCCATGCTTCAAATGTTGTGGGTTTGTACTGCTCATAGACTTTGGTGAACAGCGTCCTTGGCAGTCCTGCCATAAATAGATCCAGGGTTTGAGGGGCATCAAGATTGTAGTCAGCTTGTTGGGCTAGACGTTCGAAGGTAGCCACATAGCTGTCAATGTCCCCCTCTTTCATATGGACACCTTTGCGTAGCTCCGCCTGTGCTTGTTCTTTCTCCATGGTGTTGGCGAATTGTCTGGTGAAGGTGTGAAGGGTTTCTTCCCAGAGGCGTCAAGTGTGTTTGGGGAATCTGGACTCTGTCTGGCACATCAGCCAGTCAGTCATGTACATCACCCATTCGTTGACCATTTCCCCCTGGATGTAGCCGAGGAAGAGGAGTGATTGGTGGTAGTAGTTGCGCATGATGTCGCTTGTACTGTTGACCCCTTGATAGAGGTTCCACTGTGCCCTGAACTGCAGGGCTTTGGTGCGGTCGCCGTTGAAGACCATGGGCGGGTTGCCTTGGAGTCTGTCTGATGAGCGAGGTGGGTTACCAATGGGGACCATCCCTGGGAATCTGCCTCCCCCGGGTGGTCCTCCTCTGCCTCCATGTCCTCCGCCTCCTCCTCCATGCAGGTAGCCTCTGCCTGGGCCTCTTCCTGGTGGTCCTCCTCCTCTGGGAGGGTCAGGTTCGTCAGGCCCAATGGCCCTCATGAGAGCCACATCGTCTGCGGTCATTTGATGTCCTGTGCTGGGGTCGATGGGGAGTAGGTCTTCTGGGACTCCGTCTTGTGGCAGTTGTACAGGGTCCACTTGGAGTGCATATGTCGGTTCTAACTGTGTGGTTGTCATCTCATCTGGTGGGTGAATGATGATCTGCTCAGCTTGGGACACTTTGTTAAGCGTAATTCCTCCTGCTAGGTTTGCTAGTTCTCCCTCTTCTTCTGCGTTTACCTGTGAGAGGTGATCTTCTTCTGACTCTTCGTTGCTTTGATCTGATCCGGAGCCTTCTTCTGTGGTGCTTGTGGTAACTGCACCGTCAATGGGTCCCACCCTTGCTGGGGGAACTACTTCACTTTCTAGGATGTCACACCGATATTCTCATGTGGTTGGTCTGACCACCGTTTGTACTCCTGCATCATTTGTTGTGAGTATACACCAGCAAGTATGTTCGAAGCTGAACTCAACTGGGTAGTACCAACTCAGTCGGTTAGGGAAGTCAACGAAGTATCCAGTTTTTCCTCTATGTGTCCTCCACCTAGCAGCTTTTAGATAGCATGTGGGGACATTCTGTTCTCCTCTACTGGGGATAATATACAATTGGACTTGGTTCCAGTCCCACTGATCTTTTGTTGTGGACGCCACTGTGTCGTTGGTGGGGGATAGCTTGGTCTTAATGTTGTGTTAGGTCCACCTAACGATGCTCGACTTGAGCGATGACAGAGTGGCTAGGTATGCGAGGGGCAACTTAGCGAATATGAGTACATGACCTTAAGAGGAATGTGACTGCTACAGGCACTGGGGCAAAGTCCACCAGGCGTACGTGTCGCTGGGCGATCTGCCTCACTAAGGCCAGACACAATAATAGGCAAAGGGCAAGGAGGAGACAGACAATGAGAGAAGAGACCAGGATCAGATAAGGATTCAAGAAGACCAAGCTAAAGAGCTTGGTCTTCATACTACCCTGTAGATATACAATTGACGAGGAGCTTTGAAGCTCCTCCTGAATGTAAGGTACCCAGTAGCGATAGTAGCTCGAACCCTACTACGACTGTCCTAGGTATGAGTCAAGTCTGTACTACACGACATGTGATAACCCAGACAAGTTGACCAAGACGACTGTCCCTGACTAATACTAGGGTAGTCAGAACCCCGTGAGACTGCAGTCCATACCAATGAGTCCGATCGCAACAGAAGGGCATTATATTTTGTCTAACTACAAGTAATTACAATGGATTCTAATCTATCTCGTAGCCCACAGCGTGGTGTGTCAGTGTCATAGTACCTTGGCACCATGGCACTGTCATAGATTGACGGTGCCATGTCGCTGCAGCAGCAGAGCGCTATGCTACTGTGGTGCTGCGTCGGTGTTGGTGAACCTCGGTGCCATGTCGACGTTGTAGCATGACGGTGCAGTGTTAGTATTGAAGCGCCACAGCGCTGTGTCAGTGTCGCAGCACCAGAGCAGTGCTGCGTCGTCATTGTGGGGTGATGGTGTCATGTTGTGTCACAGCACCAAGGCACAATCTTGCTGTGACACCACATCAGTGTCGTGGGGTGACGGCACCGTGTCAGTGTCACACCATCAAGACGCAGGCTGCGGCACCACGTCGGTGTCGTGGGGTGACAGCGCCGTGTCAATGTCGAAGCACCAGGGCACGGCACCATGTTGGTATTGCACCGTCAAGATGCTGTGTCGCTGTGGCGCCACATTGAAGTTGTGGGGTGACGATGTTGTGTTGTGTTGCAGCGCCAAGGTGCAATCTTGCTGCAGCACCACATCGGTGTCGTGGGGTGATGGTGCCGTGTCAGTGTTGAAGCACCAGAGCGTGGTGCCGTGTTGGTGTCCCAGTGTCAAGATGCCGGCTGCAGCACCACATCAGTGTCATGGGGTGATGGCATTGTGTCAGTGTCGAAGCACCAGGGCATGGCACCGCATCAGTGTCGCACTGTCAAGACACCGTGTCGCTGCAGTGCCACCTAGAGAAGAAAAAAAACATTGTAGTTAGTTTAGTAAAAGGATAAGGAAAAAATAATTTAGCTTGTTTGAGGGCCAATCGACGAATGCTGAGCATGCCATGGTGGTTGTTAGGTCAGTGTTGACACATGCTGACACACACTTGCAGCGATGTCCAGTCTGGTGATCTGCATGCCTGCAAAAACCTGTGAACCTGTGACACTGGAATGGCCTGGGCAACTAAAGGTCCTGTCAAAGACCAGTTGCAACTGGTTGCAACCAGTCTTTTGGCAGTCCATTGATAAAATAAATTGCCAATAGACTGCAACTGGACCATGCTGGAACCACATGCAACTGCAACTGAAAGTCCAGTTGCCACCAGTTGGGTCCAGTTGGGTCCATGGTCTTTTTTCAGTCCATAGGACAGGACTTCGAAACACTACGAACCCCACTTACCATTTGACCACAATTCCAAACAAAAATGGCAAGTAATTTCTGAAGCCGTGCAGGCGATAATCAGAGGCTTCCAGATTTTAAGGAGAGCCGAGCTCAACAAGAATGTAAGTCCCTTGCGTTACATTTGCCCAGACCTAATTTATTGAATAGCAACATACGGAGAACTTTGCACATCCAGCAATCATAGAACTCTGCAAGCAGTTCTATTACAGCAGCAAATCAGACTGTCTTTCAGTTTTGTTCCCCTATCATTTCACGTGTCTTCCCGCATCTGCTCTCGCTATAGCCTGTACCTGTGTATGCATGTCCATCCGACGTATTGCCTTTATCTCACAATCAAACAGATTTCCAACTGTCTCTCTGAATGGGAGTCAGGCATTCAGGTGCAGACCAGCTTCACCAGTTGTGTTTACGAGGCAGTCTACATTGCTATGTGGGACTTGATCAATGAAACAATGCAGAACGACTACCATGGAAGGAAGCTCCAGGTCCTCTTAAAGCAGATTGCAAAAGAAGGGCAGTTCATCGGCGGCATCATCTTTTACATTTCAAGACTGCTTATATTTTTTTGCATCAGTGAACAGAACTCAGCTCGATGCGGCGACACTTCCTCCCCCGCCTTTACTGTCAACCTCGATTGACCTACTCATTTGCCTGTGGAGTTGGATACTGGTGGCACATGTGATGATGAAGGCACATTTCCTTGGTTGGGTGCATTTCTTTGGTCAGGCACATTAATTGTTTCGGTCTCCATCTCCTGAGTGGGAGCTTTACTTACTTACTTACTTGTGTTACCCCGACCCGTTGAATATACCGACCTGTTGAATATACCGAACTGAATATGAACACGTACAGAAGTCCAATACCGAAAAGCCCGAGATTTAGGGCTGTATTTTATTTTTCCCATTCAGCACGCTACGCACATAATACAATAGTCCTGTAGGATGCTAGTGTGGTAGTACTACAGTAGAACTATGGTAATAGGCCTGGTACTACAGTAGTACTACAGAGAACATAAATGTTGCTATGCCACTACAGATTGCTACAGATGCTATGGAGCTACTGTAGCACTACTGTAGCAATATGTAGAGGATCAAGGATTGCTGATGCTACAGTTGCTGTGGTTGTCGACATGTTGCTGGTGCAGTTGTGGTCATGGACCGTGGTTGTTGATGCCATGGTGTTGATGGTTGTGGTCTTGGTCATGGTCTTGGTTGTGGTCATTGGTCGTTATTGATGGTGTGTTCTTGTTTTGAGGCTGTTGTTGTTGAGGCTGGTCTGAGGAATCGATGTCTGTGTCGCTGCAGTCAGCCCAGGTGTCAGAATGGTGGTCATAGTTCACATTTGGTTGTCGTGGTCGATGCTGGCATTGTTGGATTAGTGTTGGGGAAGTTTGGTCTCAGACTGATCCAAACTCAGTTTGAACCCAAACCCAAACTGTTTAAATGGTTTGGGTTTGAAAATTCTAAAAAAAAACCAAACCGCTTGGTTTGCAGTTTGGGACCCCCAAACCAATACCAAACCATTCCAAACCAATTAGGAAAAATTATTAAAAATTATTTAAATTTGTTAAATAATCACTCAATAAATGGTTTCAAACTTGGTTTGAACTGAGTTTGAACTGAGTTTGAACCAAAACAGACATTTAAATTTATTGTTATAAGAAAATATTCATGTTTTTGGTCTATTAACTGGTTTGAACTCAGTTTGAACTCAGTTTGAACCAAACCAAACTGTTGCGTTTATACCTGAGATGCCCAAGGGGTTCCTTCAAGAGGACGAGGTCCACGCATTCAGGTCTATGACTCAAGAGCATTGGGAGGCTTGGAGGCATATCGAGGTGAGTTTCCCATCAGCTTAGAGGAATGAGAGCTGGCTGTCACGTGACCTGGCACGTGACCTGCCTAGAGCTGGTCCAGAAGGGTCCGGATGAGCTTGCACCCAGATTGGAGTGTGAGATGTGACTGATGTGACTGCTGACTTGAACGGCCTTTGATTGGGTTGTGATATTAGGGTTTATGGCTGTGTATTAGGGTTGCTGGACTTGAAAGCTCCAGCCCTTGTAGTATAAGTAGAGGGGCATTTGTGTATGAACCCCTTAGCTTTGATATCTTGAGGAATACCTTCCCTTTCCTGTGCCTTAGCTCCTTGTCCTGTGTGCATACTCTTCGTCGTTCACCAGCTCCCTGTTATAAAGTCGTGCACATCGCCGACTTCTCCTTCATCATACTCGACTTTGCCATCCCCATCCTTTGCCTTGCCTATATCGGTCACGCCTGGTGTATCACAGTTGCCACTATTCCACAAAGTGTTACATCCCATAAAAGGAAGGTGCCAAGAAAGTCACGTTGTTGGATTCCAAAACGAGACCGTCACTCCAATTAGCGTTCGAACTCAGATTGGGAGAACTTTCCTTTAGTCAGCGTACATAAACATGTTTTGTTTTTATTGTTAAGTTAACTTATGTTTAAAACAAGAATTTTATTTTATTGTTATTAGCTAACTACTTTACATGGATTTTTCTAAGTCGATCTACTGGTGCGGGGTGCCCGCCGTTCGCGCGCGCAGCCTCGCCCCGGCTTCGCTTCGCCTCGTTCACGACACCCTCACCATCACACTCTCCCTTTCGCACCCGCGCTCCGATGTGCATATCCTTCCGGTCGTGCGCAGCTCCCCCACCGGGTTGCGCTCCGTCCCGCCTCGCCCGCATACCCTTCGCGTGACTCCTCCGCTCGCGCTCGGGTTGCATCGTCCCTCATTCCGTGTACCCCCTTCACGTGTGTGCGTGCGGCCCTCCCCCTTGCATGCACCTCTTCTCGGGCGCGGGGTGTAACCCTGGGGTAGCACACCCCGCGCGGAGGGGGCTGGGCTGGGCGCACCGACCCTCTTGCATCCCCGGGGGTGCGCCGGCGCGGCGGGGAGCGTAAACACCAGGCTGGCGTAGCCCGTGCGGAGGGGGCGGACGCGCCGACCCTCCCCCTTGCGTGCATGGGTGGCGGGGGGGCGGACTGGCATGGCCCGCGCGGAGGGGTGGGCGCGCCGTCCCTCCTCTCGCGAATGCGGGCGGGGCGGGGCGGGGCGCGGTGCGTGGGATTGGGCTGGTGTCGCCCGCGCCGAGGAGGGCTGAGCTGTGCGCGCCGTCCCTCCCCTTGCGTGCGTGGGCGGGGCGGGGCTGGACGGACCATCCGTCCTCTTGCGTACGCGGGCAGGGCGGGGCGCGTGGGGCTGGGCTGGTGTCGCCTGCGCCGAGGAGGGCTGGGCTGTGCGGGGCTGTGACACACCGTCCGTCCTCTTGCGTACGTGGGCAGGGCGGGGCGCGTGGGGTTGGGCTGACGTGGCCCGCGCGGAGGGGTGGGCGCACCATCCCTCCTCTCGCGAATGCGGGCGGGACGGGGCGCGTGGGGCTGGGCAGGCGTCGCCTGCGCTGAAGGGGACTGGGGTGGGCATGCTGTCCTCCGTGCGCCGGCAGGGAGGGGCCGGGGTGACGTGCCCTCATGCGCACCTTTTCCGCGCGAATGGGGCAGATGTTGGGAAGGGAGGGGCCGGGGGGCGGCGGGCCCGCGCGAATGTGGTGGCCCAAACACGGGGGAAGGGCCCGCGCGCCCCTTATCTGCGTGCGAAGGTGCGGCGGCGGTCAATGCGGGGGACAGAGTGGGTGAGCGACTTATGGTGGTGCGCGATGCAGGGGAAGGGGAGGAGGTGGACGAGGGAGGCGGGAGGAGAGGGGGTGTACTGGTGCCAGAATTGGCACAGGATGGAGGGATGTAATGGGGGATGTAATGGGGATGGCTGGACCCTGTGGCGGAAGCAAGTCGTGCCTGCCACGTCAGCGTACGTGGCACGCCTCACCCTCACTACCCAGTTCTGTAAGAATTGGGTCTCCCATTCGCGGACGCAAGAGGACAGGCCGACGCTCCTCCCCTTCCCCTGCATCACGCGCCGTCGTAAGTCGCTCAACCCACTCTGTCCCCCGCATTGACCGCTGCTGCACCTTCGCACGCAGATAAGGGGCGCGCGGGCCCTTCCCCCGTGTTTGGGCCACCACATTCGCGCGGGCCTGCCGCCCCCCGGCCCCTCCCTTCCCAACATCTGCCCCATTCGCGCGGAAAAGGTGCGCATGAGGGCACGTCACCCCGGCCCCTCCCTGCTGGCGCACGGAGGACAGCGTGCCTACCCCAGTCCCCTTCAGCGCAGGCGACGCCTGCCCAGCCCCACGCGCCCCGTCCCGCCCGCATTCACGAGAGGAGGGACGGTGCGCCCACCCCTCCGCGCAGGCCACGTCAGCCCAACCCCACGCGCCCTGCCCTGCCCGCGTACGCAAGAGGACGGACGGTGCGTCACAGCCCCGCACAGCCCAGCCCTCCTCGGCGCGGGCGACACCAGCCCAGCCCCACGCGCCCCGCCCTGCCCGCGTACGCAAGAGGACGGATGGTCCGTCCAGCCCCGCCCCGCCCATGCACGCAAGGGGAGGGACGGCGCGCACAGCTCAGCCCTCCTCAGTGCGGGCGACACCAGCCCAATCCCACGCACCGCGCCCCGCCCCGCCCCGCCCCGCCCCGCCCCGCCCGCATTCGTGAGAGGAGGGACAGCGCGCCCACCCCTCCGCGCGGGCCATGCCAGTCCGCCCCCCCGCCGCCCATGCACGCAAGGGGGAGGGTCGGCGCGTCCGCCCCCTCCGCACGGGCTACGCCAGCCCGGTGTTTACGCTCCCCGCTGCGCCGGCGCACCCCCGGGGATGCAAGAGGGTCGGTGCGCCCAGCCCAGCCCCCTCCGCGCGGGGTGTGCTACCCCAGGGTTACACCCCGCGCCCGAGAAGAGGTGCATGCAAGGGGGAGGGCCGCACGCACGCACGCGAAGGGGGTACACGGAATGAGGGACGATGCAACCCGAGCGCGAGCGGAGGAGTCACGCGAAGGGTATGCGGGCGAGGCGGGACGGAGCGCAACCCGGTGGGGGAGCTGCGCACGACCGGAAGGATATGCACATCGGAGCGCGGGTGCGAAAGGGAGAGTGTGATGGCGAGGGTGTCGTGAACGAGGCGAAGCGAAGCCGGGGCGAGGCTGCGCGCGCGAACGGCGGGCACCCCGCACCAGTAGATCGACTTAGAAAAATCCATGTAAAGTAGTTAGCTAATAACAATAAAATAAAATTCTTGTTTTAAACATAAGTTAACTTAACAATAAAAACAAAACATGTTTATGTACGCTGACTAAAGGAAAGTTCTCCCAATCTGAGTTCGAACGCTAATTGGAGTGACGGTCTCGTTTTGGAATCCAACAACGTGACTTTCTTGGCACCTTCCTTTTATGGGACGTAACACTTTGCGGAATAGTGGCAACTGTGTATCACCCTAGCCATTGCCTATGGGATACTGAAGACTTTCAACACGTACACTCAGCAAACCAGTTCCAAATCCAAGTCGGATTGATACGTCCAGAAGGAACGTAACACAAACCCATTAAGAAGCAATTTAAAATGTCCTTTTTTAATCAGTTTGAAACAGTTTGGAATGGTTTGGAGCGGTTTAAAGCGGTTCGGTCCAGTTTGGTTTTGGTTTGGCAAAAATTAAATGGTTTGGTTTCTGGTTTGGCCCAAACTGGCCCAAACCAAACCAAACTGAACTTCCCCAACACTATGTTGGATGGTTGTGGCTGTAAAGACTGGTTGGGACCAGTCCCAACCAGCCCTGTGGCAGTTCAGCCAAACTTCAGATTCCACGTGAACTGCAACCAGTGCCACTCCAAAATAGGAAGGACCGCAACTGCAGGTCTGGTTGCAACTGGTTGCAGTCTGGTCTGGTTCCAGTCTTTTTTAGTGATTGAAAGTCCGGTCTGGTCCGGTTTTTTTGCCTAATTTGGAAAGACCGGGACTGCAACCGATGGATCGGTTCACCCCTTTTCCCAGAACCGGACCGGACCGATGAAAAGACCGGTTTTTGCAGTCTGAACCGGCTCATCCTGAGCCGGTTCACAACCGGTCACAACCTCTATAGACCGACTGCAACCACAGTCATAATGATGCAAGTTATATTTTTTATAATACTAGTACTACTGGTACAAGACTAGCTAGCTAATACAGTTGTCGCTGTTGTAGTCGTTGTTGCAGTCATCGTTGTTGTTGTTGTTGCAGTCGTCGTCGTCGTCGTTGCATTCGTTGTTGTCGTTGCAGTCGTCGACTCGTCGTCGTCGTCGTTGCATTCGTTGTCGTCGTTGCAGTCGTTGTCGTTGTCGTTGTCGTGATCGGCGATATGGGTTGGTGAACCGCCGCAGCGTCGCCGTCATCGTCGCCGTAGTCGTCGTAGCCGGTGTTATGGCTGTGGTGGTCGTAGCAGTCGGTTGGTGAGCCGCGCAGTGTCGCCATAGTCACTGTAGTCGTCACCGTAGTAGCCGTAGTCGTTGCCGTAGTCGTCGTAGTCACGGTCGCCGTAGTTGTCGTTGTAGTTGTCGTCGCCGTAGTTGTCACCGTAGTCACCGTAGTTGTCGTCGTAGTTGTTGTCGCTGTGGTTCAAGTTGTCGCCGTTGTTGTCGCCGTAGTCGAATCGACGCCGTAGTTGTCGCCCTAGTCGCCGTAGTTGTCGCCGTAGTCGTTCAAGTTGTCGCCGTAGTTGTCGCCATAGTCGATGTCATAGTCGTCGCCCTGGTCGCCGTAGTCATCGCCGTAGTCGCCGTAGTTGTCGTTGTAGTCGTTGTCGCCGTAGTTCAAGTGAATCAAGTTGTCGCCGCAGTCGTTGCCGTAGTCGTTGTCCTAGTCATTGTCCTAGTCGCCGTAGTTGTCGCCGTAGTCAGTGCCATAGTCGTTGCCCTAGTCGTTGCCCTAGTTGTCACCCAAGTCGCCGTATTGTCGCTGTAGTCGTTGCCCTGCAGTAGTCGTTGCCCTAGTCGCTGTAGTTGTCGTCATAGTCGTCGTAGCCATCGTGATGGCTGTGGTGGCCATGGTGGTTGGCGCGGTTGTTGGGAGGTCTTGTCCTTGTCGTCGTCGTCATTGTTGCAATGATTGTCGACATTGTTGCGGTTGGCGTCGACAGTGTCGGTCGTGTTGGCGTGGCGTGCCATTGGATGCCGGCTTACCGGTTAGGACCGGTCCTAACCGGTCCTGCAGCGGTTTCACCCACATGCCAAATTTGGATGAACCGCAACCGACGGTCCGGTTGCCATCGGTTGTGGTCCGGTCCGGTCCCGGTTTTTTTCCGGTTCATAGGACCGGACTTTCGAACACTAGTCTTTTTGCAGTTCATAGAACTGGACTTTCGAACACTACTCTCATCCTGGACATTTCCCTTTGCATTCCCCTTTCCCCTCCTTATGTAATGTACCCTCTTTCCTTAGCCTGCATTCCCCAGTATATAGGCCATGTAATTACAACTTTACACCTCATGTTATAGCAGAGACTTTCCCTCACAGATTTCAGACTTTTGAGCTCAGTGAAGCTCATCCCTTGCATTCCCCAGCATGCCGCACTTGTGCGTGGCCTTAGCAACTCAAACCCAATGCATTCCCGACCCCACATCTGTAAAATGTGAGTGTGGCCTAAGCGAGCCCAAATGGTTTTGACACTCTGACCGCTCTGAACGCTTCCCAAATGATCGAATAATTAGTTTCCGTGCTAAATCGAGATTCGGATCATGTTCCTGGTTGTGCCACCTTGCCGGACCACCAGACAGGAATAAAAAATATAAATTAGGTCTTTTGAAATTCGGAGTTCTCAAATATTATCACTTAATATTCAATATCTGTAGAGGGGGGCACGGCGCACGTTCAAGCTTTTCAAGGCTGGCGGTGCATGTGCCGCCGATTTTTGTAAACGACTCGGACTTGACACAGTGTATTGTAGTAATCATGATATATACATATGAAGCCAGCAGAGCAGTGGTGGCACAGTGCGAAAAAACTCTCGAGTCCTCAATGTCCTTCAAGTTCTGGCTGCTGCCTGTGCGTGGAAATACGAGCCTGTAAGTTGATTTTGCCTGAAACAATGCCGGTGCTCATAGTGCTCATTCTCCACGCAGGCCGATGCCGGCGCTTGTTTGCCCAGTGCACGTCGACACTGGCGCTTGATTGCCCCCTGGCATCATCATCGTCACCATCCTGTGAGTTGCTAGCATCACCATCATCCTGTCAACATGTGTTAAGTGGCGTGCATTTGGAAAAGAGATTAAGACTGACCTCCGAAAACACGATGGAGGGAGCTACATGCTCCGCCATATCAGGGATGGGGATACCAACTTGATCCATAAAACAGTGCAAGCTACCAACTGCATTGGTGGTGCTCACTATGCTGTTCTCTACATCAACCATCTGCTCTTTGAGCACTTGAAGGGATATTTCGTGCTCTTCAATCTTCTGTTTGATCAAGCGCTTCTCAAGGTGCAAGGAACTACGCCGCAATTGGGTAAGGTGGAAGGAGCGACGAAGTTTCTGACCAGACTCTCTCACAGAAACGTGTAGCTCAGGTTTCTAGGGAGAGAAAAAAAAAATGAAAATCTTGATATGGGTTATTCCTGAATGCTTACCAAAGGCATATCATAATTGTTGTACTCAGGGTGCGACAATAACATGGAACCGTTGTGAAACATGGGAGGAGGGTGGCAGTGACAAGGTGTGCCACTGCCCGGAGACCTTGCCGGAGACCCCAAGTCAAGCCCCAAGTCCTGGAAACGGCGCTTTCGGGTAGTGGCACTACTAGCCCTCAGTGGGGACATGTATGGAGATGGTGGCAAGAGTGCTGGGGACGAAGGGAAATGGGCCAGGTCTGAGTGCATCAGAATGGGGTGTGGACATAGTCCCGCTAGGGTAAGTACGCTAGAGTAACTTACGAGGTGGACGTGTCATTTTCCATTGTTTGTTCCGGGCGTGGGAGGAAATATTTTCCCTCTTTCTTTTGTTAAGTTGATCTCCCAGTGGTTACTGTCCCGTCCTACCTCAATGTAACGTTCCACCGGACGTTCTTCTAGAAGCGCGGATCTAGGCAACAACAGTGACCTAACGATCACAGAGGATGTCGAAGTCATGTACACGATCAGCTATCAGCTCACAAGTGAGACGTAATAGCGTAGCCCAAAGGATGTGAAAGGCGGTGAACACAAGGGCTAGGAGTAGACGATCAAAGGCAATAGACAACCAGCCAATGATGAAGTAGATGAGAGAAGGCGTAGCAGCAAACAGCCAGCAAACGACTAGAGGAAAGCGGGAAAGGAAGGGATATCACACAGCGGCAGACACAGCACACTGGAGAACAGCTAAGGACAACGGGATGATATTGACCAAAGGACAATCAGCGCACAACTGGCAGACAGCCTAGGAGTGGCAGTACAATGGGTGGTATAATCCAAGAAGTCAAGCTTAGGTCTTCAGCGACCATAAGCCCCTCTACTTATACATGTCTGAGGAGCTTTGAAACTCAGCTCAGAACTCTAATACACGGATCCTAGGAATGAGTCACAACGCGTCAGATAACGGTCAGCCAATGGCGTAAGGCACTCATGGCATGAGTCAGAGATAAGGGAACACAAGTCATACAATCCATCAGAATCAAGGCACAATCAATATGAGTCACAAACACGAGGCGTTCTAGGCCAGTCCAGGCACAAGCTCATCTGGACTCTTCTGGTGCATTCTAGCCAGGTCATGTGCCAGGGTCACGTGATGGGCGGTGCTAAGGTCACGTGCACTATTCCCAAAACTCCGGGTCTCTTCTGTGAGCGGAGCCAGGTTCGTAGTGTGGCGTGGGAGACTTAGCTCTGGTTTGGGCATGTTCAGCCACAAGTCTTCGTATTTCTGCCTGTTCATTGGCATCGTCTTCGGGGGTTCTCCTCCTAATGGTGTTCGGGGTCGTTGCGTAGGGTGCTCGAGGGTCGGTCTGAGGCGAAACCGTAACATCAAGCCCACGAAGAAAAAACAATTTTGGTGAGCATATGTGATCTTATAACACTGACACCAACCTGCAGGGCTACCACTACACCCACTTCCATCTACACGAACCAAGCCGTGCCTGCCTGCCACTGCCAACAGACCTGGTCGTCGCCTTTCTGAGTTGCTCACACAGACGCTACATCAAGTTGCCCATTCTCGAGAATGAGCGCAATTGACTTGTTCGCTACGACCCTGGCACACCTGTGCTTGCGCTGTCCGTTCTGAGTTTGAGTACAATTGGTGCGTTTTTCTTATCCGCTCACAATCAACCCATCTTCCCTCCCCTCCCACCTTTCTTTCTGTCACTCACACGTCTCCCTGCGCCAGCACGATAACTACGTTGTTGACAGTGACGGGACCACTTGTCCACGCAGTTCCCTGCCACGCCCGACGATGACACTGGCTGCAATACACCCCACACCCCTGTCCTGTGCGAATCCAATGTCAACGGTGACATCACCGGCAATGATAACTTGCTGCATGCACCCCAACAATGACGATCACATGGGCTGTGACAGAGAGCACTCCGCCACTGGCAGCAGTAATGGTGTTGGGACCACCCACCTTCCTGCCATGCACACCCCTGACAACGACGGCGACGACACAGGCTACGACAGAGGGATATCCACACCAGCACCAGCACTGGCTCCTCGCACTCGCGTGGTCCTGCTGCGTGCACCCCTTACGACGACAGCGACCTCGTTGCAGCCACCCCGAATCACGCATTCCCCGACGACAATGACAGTGACAGTGACGAAGAGGATAACGGCACCGGCACCGCCCCAAAACCCTCGCATTTTTGGTAGCAACTCGTACTAGGGTAGAATAGCTAGATAGCTTTTTGTGGTTTACAATAAATTTATTTCCTTATTTTTTATGACAGGTGAATCTGAATTCAAATAGAGAAAAAAAGCTGCAGGGGGTGATGTCCGTATTGAGAATTAGTGTCAGTGCCTGTCGCCGAATATGGGTTGGGCTGACAGGTGTGCCCAAATCAGGGCGTTTGACAACTGTCCTCAAACGGTCTCAGACAGGCTAGGTGGTCAAAGCGGTCAGTGGTCACTAAATGGTCTCAGACTGTCTTGACCACCTCCCAATATTACAGATGGCCAGTGGCCACCGATACAAAGTTTCACACCACGCTGATGCATGCGTGACCATTTCTGACCACCCACAACTAGCTGACCCCATTCCCCCTCTCAACATTGCCGCACTTGCATGCAGCTCAAGCCCTTTGACACAGATGCATCCGCAATCACTGTGGACCCATATACAACATCTCGTGTCCTGTGGAGGCCTGTGCGACTGCTTGCAACACTTCACACCCCCTAGACCCTGCACTCATCTTAGACTGTTATGAGGCACTTTGCAGTACCCCTAGGGGTGGACTTTGCGTCAGCAGATTCAAAGACAGGTGTTACGGCACTTGTCAGCTGCATTTAGGATGGATCTCATAGACACCCAGTAGTGCATACAAGGGTCACATTGATAATGGGTGTCCAAGAAGCCCCAACACACACCTGAGGTTGCATCATGCATGTAATATATATACAGCATACCATGGCATAATTATCTAACTACGAACCTTGTGCATATCATGGCGTCTAGGACGCCCCTGTGTGAGCACGACATTCAAATCTCATATAGATTAGATGAGATCCCATGCACGCGTGCATCAATTACCATTTCAATAAGCCAAGAAGTGTTTTGTGTACGCGTGCATGGATACTCATCCAAATAAAACCAAATTTGAGGGTCACACTGACATGCGCTTCCAGGACGCCCTCACACATACTGCCCTCACCACGGCCCGGTGTGCCGCTTCTGCGTCACATAATATATATAACATGTGCATGGCAACTGTGGCATAACTATCTGACTACAAACCTTGTGCATATCATGGCGTCTAGGACGCCCCTGTGTAAGCATGACATTCAGATCTCATATAGATCAGATGAGATCCCATGCACGCGTGCATCAAATACCATTCCAATGAGCCAAGACATGTTTTGTGTACGCGTGCCTGCATACTCATTCAAATAAAACCAAATTTTAGGATCGCACTGAAATGCGCTTCCAGGACGCCCTCACGCATGCTGCCCTCACCACGGGCCGGTTTGCCGGTGCTGCATCACATAATATATATAACATGTGTATGGCAACTGTGGCATAACCATGTGACTATACACTCTGTTCATGACAAAGCGTCTTGAATACCTCTATGTGAATGTGATATTCAAGTCCCTTATAGATACGATCAGATTTGATGCACGCGTGCATCAAATACGATTCTAATAAGCCACGAAGTATTTTGTGTACGCGTGCATGCATACTCATCCAAATATAACCAAATTTGAGGGTCGCACTGAAATGCGCTTCCAGGACGCCCTCACGCATACTGCCCTCACCACGGCCCGATGTGCCGGTGCTACAACACACATAATATATAACATGTGTACAGCAACTGTGGTGTAATCATGTGACTATACACTCTGTTCATGACAAAGCATCTTTAACACCCCTATGTGAATGTGATATTCAAGTCTCTTATAGATAAGATTAGATTTCATGCACGCGTGCATCAAATACTGTTCCAATAAGCCAATAAGTGTTCTGTGTACGCGTGCCTGCATACTCATCCAAATATAACCAAATTTGAGGGTCACACTGAAATGCGCTTCCAGGACGCCCCCACACATGCTGCCCTCACCACGGCCCGGTGTGCCGGTGCTGCATCACATAATATATATAATATGTGCACAGCAACTGCGGCATAACCATGCGACTATACACTCTGTTCATGACAAAGCATCTGGAACACCCCTATGTAAATGTGATAATCGAGTCTCTTATAGATAAGATTAGATTTGATGCACGCATGCATCAAATACTGTTCCAACAATGTTTGGTGTATGCGTGCCTGCATACACATCCAAATAAGACCAAATTTGAGGGTCACACTGAAATGGACATTCAGGACGCCCTCACACATGCTGCCCTCACCATGGCTTGGTGTGCTAGTGCTGCATCACATAATATACATAACATGTGCACAGCAACCAGCGGTGTAACCATGTGACTATACACTCTGTTCATGACAGAGCATTTTGGATACCTCTATGTGAATGTGGTATTCAAATCTCTTATAGATAAGATTAGAGTTCATGCACGCGTGCATCAAATACCATTCTAACAATGTTTTGTGTATGCGTGCCAGCTGGTGTTTTTCTATCTCTGGAAATAAAATTCGGAAAAATATGAAAATATTTATGGAGGTAGATCTTCTTAAAAGCCAAGGGGTCCTCTGCCAACTCTAAGCGATCTGAACAACCATTCTGATGTTAGCTGAAGGGTGTCAGCTAATACCCTTCAGCTAATGTCAAATAACTCCTGAATGGTTTCTTGGATTGCTTAGAGTTGGCAGAGGACCCCTCAGCTTTCTTCAAAAGCCAGCTGCTCAAATAGTTTCATATTTTTCCAAAGTTTATTCCAGAAGATAGAAAATGCCAGCTCCAAGTTGCCGCAACACTAATGTCATTGCATGCATGCCTGCATACTCATCCAGATAAGACCAAATTTGAGGGTCACGCTGAAATGGACATCCAGGACACCCTCACACAGTGCTGCATCATTGTGCATCATGCTGTGACATCATGGCACAAAGCCCACCATAAATCCTTTATCTCACAAGCACTACCTATCATGAACCCCTATCTTAGGGTTTATATTTTGCTATTATAAACCATAATTTAGGGTTTATACAGCTCATTGGGAAATGCACACAAGGTAGCAGCATGAATGTAGCTTTCATCATCATGATCTGCAGGTCTTCCTCTGATCATCCTGTCTGCAATTAATAGTCATGTGACCTAAGAGTGTAACACAGTGTATGATTTCTATCATTGTAGTACTGTAATTTTAAGTCGAAGAGCTGTACTGTACAGCGGGGAGCAAGCAACGCGAGCGACCCATGCTGTACAGTACAGCTCTTCAACTTAAAATTACAGTACTACAATGATAGAAATCATACACTGTGTTACACTCTTAGGTCACATGACTATTAATTGCAGACAGGATGATCAGAGGAAGACCTGCAGATCATGATGATGAAAGCTACATTCATATATTCAAAAGCTGCTGTATATGTTACAATCACCCAGATCATGTAATGTCTACCATGGACATTTGTGTTATGGTTTTCTCTTGGTGGAGCATTATTGAGGACATTTCTGAGGAGGCATGAGAGGAGTTGGACACCACCATGTGACCCCAGCATGTGGCCTGCTGATAGTCGGTCTGGAGGAGCCTAGATGAGCCCATGCCTAGGCAGGTCTGGATGTGGAGAGGCCTGCCTGTGAGTGCCTCATGTTCCTTATCTCTGACTAGTGCTATGAGGGCCTTATGCCATTCGCTAGTCATATCAGAGTTTCAGACATTCAAGTGAAGCTTTAAAGCCCCTCACTGTAGTATAAGTAGTAGGCTCAGATGCCTGAAGACAGTAGCTTAACTGTCTTGTGTTTTCACACCAAGTAATTAGGAGTATAGATGTCACGATCACGTGACACGATGCCGCGTAAGCGTTTCCCGATTCGGACAGTGACTCATATTGGTGAGCTGGCTGCCAGCTCACAGTGCCAGCAAGATTGCCTGTGTGCTGGCACTTACGCGTCCTCATAAAAATAGTACAGAAAACCATAGTCTTGTACCATATAAAAGCAGCCTGTAGTTACTCTGTAGTCTTCATCTTGGTCTTTTAAACAATATAGCCCACTGTCCTCTTCACTTGCCCCCTTCAAGTCCGACGCTTTTCGCTTAGCTAAGCGACCCGACCCGCCGGCCCGACCGCCCGATACAACGCAGAGTCGCTTCGACTTTAAACGAGAAACACAGAGTCGCTCCGACTGTAAACGAAATATACGAACGTCTTGAAACGATCCGGGTGATCGTAACAATAGAGCTGTTCCCCCTCTACTTGGCAGTTGTGTAGCTCAGAGTCGGTCCCTCCCTCTGCTTCTCTCTTGTTTCCCCTTCATTGGAGGTGTTCCTGCTATTACAAGTTGTGCCCAAGTGCTGATATCGTCTTGTTGGTTCCTAGTCAATGTCAGAGCTGCTAGCACATTTGTCCTCAAGACACACACATTCCAAGTTGGAACAAATGGTCATATTGATAGTTTTGGGAGCTCAGAAGCAGCACTGATACCCAAAGCTGCTGGTGAGTGCTTCTAGTGCAGCTTGAGCCATTGGGTTCAGGGATGTGTGAAACCATGCTGCTGGTCATGCAGGCCTTCATGGGTTTTGTAACTTCGTACAGGGCTTTGCTAGTGTCTGGGATGTGTTACTGCAAAGTTGCTAAGGGCATGGGCAAATGCAAGACTCTTGGGAATGAGGTGTCATGGTATGCACAAAGTGGACTCTTACTGTATGGTGATGACCCCTTAGTAAGATGTAATGTGTCATGGACAGTTGTCTCAGTCAGCATAGTACAGTATCACATGCCAATGTGGCATGAGTCATTCCTAGGATAGTGATAGTAGTGTTTGAGCCATTATCGCTAGTCGTAGTACAGTTTCAGGAGGAGCTTCAAAGCTGCCTCATATTTGTATAAGTAGTTGTTGTCAAAGACCAAGGATTGCCATCCTGGTCTTCTTCAATCACCACTTCTCACCCTTGCTTTGTAACTCTAAGTGTTTGCTTGTCTCCCTACATGTAACGCCACCACAGGGGCATTAAGTACAGCGTGTACTTCGTAAGTCAACGGGATCAGAAGAGCGCGAGTCCGTTAAGACTCAGTTCGGTGATGAATAAGTACCACTAGGTCTCCCAGGGACACTAGGGTAATAGCGGAAAGCAGGGCTCAAGCGCAAAGGCAAGCAGAGACGAGGACTCAAGCGCAAGGGCGAGTCAGATGAGGATCGTGAGGCAAAGACAATGTGGTATTACACAAGAAGTCAAGTCTACTGTACAAGCTAGGTAAGGTGTGACTTATATACTAGTACAGGATGTTTGCGAGTCGCAAACATATGGCGCAATCCTAGGATACTGGTCCTAGAGAGCTAACAAAGGAAGACACATATGTGGAACAAAGGAATCCCGCGGGACGACGCATGTAGCAGAAGTCATCAGTGGGTTCTGGAAGTCGTGCTACGGGGCATCAGAACGGTCATACAGTGGGTGCGAGCTAGAAGCCAGAAAGTGTATCGAACTGGATCATTGTTACGATCGGACTCATTGGTACGGACTGCGTTCTCATGGGGTTCTGACTACCCTAGTATTAGTCAGGGACAGTTGTCTCAGTCAGCTTGTTGTGGTTATCACATGTCACGTGGTACGGACTTGACTCATACCTAGGACAGTTGTAGTAGGGTTCGAGCTACTATTGCTACTGGGTACTTTACGTTCAGGAGGAGCTTCAAAGCTCCTTGTCAATTGTATATCTAGTGGGTAGTACGAAGACCGAGCTCCTTAGCTTGGTCTTCTTGAATCCTTATCCGATTCTAATCTCTCCTATCTTCGCCTGCTTCCTTCTCGCTCTCAGCCTATTACCGCGTCTGGCCTTAGTTAGGCAGATCGCTCAATGATGCATACGCCTGGTGGACTTCACCCCAGTGCCAGCAGCGGTCACGTTCCTCCTGAGGTCGTGTACTCATACTCGCTAAGTCACCCGCTGCATACCTCGCCACTCTGTCCTCGCTCAAGTCGAGCATCGTTAGGAGTGGCCTAACGCAACATTAAGACCAAGCTAACCCTCACCAATGACACAGTGGCGTTCACAACAAGAGATTGGTGGGACCGGAACCAAGTCCAGTCGTATATTATCCCCAGCAGAGGAGAACGGAACGTCCCCACACGCTATCTGAAAGCTGCTAGGTGGAGGACACACAGAGGAGAAACCGGGTACTTCGTTGATTTCCCTAACCAACCAAGTCGGTTCTACCCAGTTGAGTTCAGCTTCAAACATACTTGTTGGTGTATACTCGCAACAAATGACGCAGGAGTACGAACTGTGGTCAGACCAACCACACGAGACTATCGGTGTGACATCCTAGAGAACGAAGTAGTCCCCCAAGCAAGAGTGGGACCCATCGACGGAGCAACTACCACAAGTACCACAGAGGAAGGCTCCGGATCGGATCAAAGCAGCGAGGAGTCAGAAGAAGATCACCTCTCCCAGGTAAACGCAGAAGAAGAGGAGGAACTTGCAAACCTAGCAGGAGGGATCACGCTTAACGAAGCGTCCCAAGCTGAGCAAATCATCGTTCACCCACCAGACGAGATGACAACCACACAGTTAGAACCAACGTACGCACTCCAAGTGGACCCTGTACAACTACCACAAGACGGAGTACCAGAAGACCTACTCCCCATCGACCCTAGTACAGGACACCGAATGACCGCAGACGATGCGGCTCTCATGAGGGCCATCGGACCTGACGAACCAGACCCTCCCGAAGGAGGAGGACCACCCGAAAGAGGCCCAGGCGGAGGCCATCCGCACGGAGGAGGCGGAGGACACGGAGGCGGAGGAGGACCACCCGGAGGAGGCGGATTCCCAGGGATGGCTCCCATAGGTAACCCACCTCGATCGTCAGATAGACTCCAAGGCAACCCACCTATGGTCTTTAACGGGGACCACACCAAAGCCCTGCAGTTCAGAGCACAGTGGAACCTCTATCAAGGAGTCAACAGCACAAGCGACATCATGCGCAACTACTACCGCCGATCACTCCTCTTCCTCGGCTACATCCAGGGAGAGATGGTTAATGAGTGGGTGATGTATATGACTGACTGGCTGATGCGCCAGACAGAGGCTGGATTCCCCGAACACACTCGACGCCTCTGGGAAGAGACTCTTCACGCCTTCACCAGGCGATTCGCCAACACCATGGAGAAAGAACAGGCGCAGGCGGAGCTGCGCAAAGGCGTCCATATGAAGGAAGGGGACATTGACAGCTATGTGGCTACCTTTGAACGCTTAGCCCGACAAGCTGACTACAACCTCGACGCCCCTCAAACGTTGGACCTATTCACAGCGGGACTACCAAAGGTGTTGTTCACCAAAGTCTACGAGCAATACAAACCCGCAACATTCGAAGCATGGAAACAAGCGGTGATAAAGAAGCAACAGCAGTACATGCATCTACAGGCACGTCTTAACTCACTAAAAATGCCTACTCCAAGGGCTACTCCACGCCCTAGCCCATGGGGAAACCCCCAGAGCGGATGGACGCCAAGGAACCTTCCCCATCACCAAAACCCCAACGCGATGGACACCTCCGCGGATAGAACACAGGCACAAGGTGCGGAAGCAGAAGACACACAGGGGAGGCTCACCAGAGCAGAGTTTATACTCGATTGACAACGGCCACCCTATCCGCCCAGAGGAGGACCAAGAGGGCGAGGAAGAGGAAGGGGGCCACCCCGAGACGCAAGGGAAGTAATCTGCTACACCTGTAACCAGAAGGGACACTTCAGTCGCGACTGCCCACAGCATCGAAACAACGCGCAGGGCAGCAACAGTAGGAGGTCAGAAACAGACTACTACACCCAAGAACTGAGGGTACAAGCACGCACAGCGGTAACCCCGCAGCAACAATGTCACGAAATCCTCTGCCATGAACCCCTCATCTGCCCTTCATCTTTTGTCCCTTCTACCATTCCCTTTTCTTCCCTTCCCCTCATTATCTGATTCTAGCCCAGACTCCCCTGATCTTGCCCCTGATCCTGTTCACCCTGTTTCACCTTAATCACTGTCCCTTAGCCCTTAATTACTGCCCTGAAGCCCTTAGTTACTGCCCTGAGGTATAGTACTATATAAACCCCATGTACTCCCTCTATATTCCCTAGCTTAGTCTTCATCAATATACTGCGCGATCTCCTTAGCCTTGTAAATTCCCCTCTCCTCTTCTTTGAAGAGCCCCCAGAACTCGGGTACCGTTGTACTCTGTACCGGACCACCTCTAGTGCCGTCTGCCCCAGGCAGGGACTAGTTACAGACCAGTAGACGCACCCCTGCAGAGGCGTGACAAACAAGCCCAGGAGTGGCTCCAGGGAGTAGCTGAAGCGCCAGATGAAGTAAAGGACCTGGTCCTCCAAGAACTGTGGGGGAAAGAGGGTTTTCCAAACACCTGAACCCGTCGGCCTGGGTGAGGGCGCTCCGTTGTAATTCTGTAATAATCACATGCTACCGATCGTTGAGAATTCCAGTTTCCGTTTGAACAAGTTACAACATGGCCGAAGTAAAAGCACTGGTGGACTCGGGAGCCACAGACAGCTTCATTAAACCCGCGTTTGCGAAACGAATGGGGATTGGTCTCAAAGAGCTAGAGACCCCCAAAAAGATATGGAACATCGATAACTCTGAGAACAAAGCAGGATTAATCACACACTGTGCAGATCTCGACGTACAGACCAAAGGAACCCACAAAACAATGAGGTTCCTACTCACAGATACAGGGAACGAGGACATCGTTCTCGGCTACCCATGGCTGGCTGCCTATGAACCACAGATCAGTTGGCAACACGCCGTCATCAAGGAAGACGCCTATCCAGTGGTCCTTCAAACCACACACCCAGAGGAGAGAGGAGTAACCATCGCATTCGCCCCTACCGAGTTCACCGAAGACAAGAAGCGCCATGCCGTGCAACAGCTCTACAACGAATGGGAGACAGTCAGGGCACGCACCACCGCCACGGAGCTGGCCATCGAAGCACAGCAATTCACCGGCACGACAGAGATCCCAGAAGAGTATGCGGACTTTGCCAAGGTGTTCAGCGAGGAAGAATCCCATCGCTTCCCACCCTCACGACCTTGGGATCATGCCATCGAGTTCAGGAAGGATGCCCCAGCCGCCATCGACTGCAAGATTTACCCCATGTCACGCGACGAAGACATCGCCCTGCACAAATTCCTTGACGAACAACTGGAGAAGGGGTACATCCGACCATCAAAATCCCCTTACGCATCGTCCTTCTTCTTCGTCAAGAAGAAGGATGGGAAACTGCGACCGGTCCAGGACTACCGAAAAATTAACTCGTTCACCATGCGTAACCAGTACCCCCTGTCGCTCATACAGGAACTCATCACAGACTTGGGTAATGCGGACATCTACACTAAGCTCGACGTCCACTGGGGGTACAACAACGTCCGCATCAAGCAGGGCGACGAAGAAAAAGCTGCCTTTAAAACGTGCCACGGGTTCTTTGAACCACTCGTCATGTACTTTGGCCTCACCAACTCGCCTGCCACCTTCCAGGACATGATGGACTCCCTCTGTGGCCCCACCATCAACAAACACAAGCTGCTGGGCACCACCATTCGCGTCTACATGGACAACATTGGCATCGCCTCCTGAAATGGCCGAGCAGGCCACATCACAGCTGTATGCGTTTCGGAGTTCCCCCCTCAGAGGGAATGGGGACAGGGCCTATGCCACTACCTCTGTCATCAACGTCCATGGTGTCATGTATCTAGAAGCGTGATAATATGTGTCAATCGAGGCATTAATAAGAGTTGAAGTGATGTACACTCAAAGCGAGAGATGAGGTCGGGGCACCCACGGAGGGCGTCTCAGTGGTCTGGTCATCTACAGATATTATCTCTGGATGATGTGTGGGGGCCTCCAAGACCTCAGAGGGGTTGTGGGCGATCCTCTGCGAAGCTGGGATATGGTCCATAAAGCTGCCAAGTGGGGATGGAGAGCGCTTCTTCCGGCGCTTAGCATCCTCCTACCGTGTGCAAAAATATGTCGGAATATCATTCCAGTGGCACATTTAAATACTCACGCGTGGGATATCTGCAGGACGAGCCACAGATGGAATGGGCACAACCGGTGAGGGCATCCTGGATAGGAAGTTGATAGCATCGGACCCCCCCATAGATGTCGTGTGTTGTTGCAGTGGTGGGCCCATAAGCTGTGGCTGGGGCGATGGCTGCTGCGATGGCGGGGTGCCCGCAGCTGCACGGGACTGTGAACGAGAGTGACGAGAGATATCGGACATATATGATGAGGGTCTGTGTGGATGTTCAAGTCATTTCCAGTGTAACTATATATAAGGAGAGACAGTCCACACATCCCGATCGAGTCCATTCAGCTCTACAGCTCTAATAGATCCTGGCCACCATTAAAATCGATTGCTTTCCAAATACGAATATGTTCGATCTGAGTGAATCACATGCCTTATTCCCACATCCATAGAACCGGCAATCAGCAGTGGGGCTCCCAACACGTTTCAGAGTCAGTTCTGTGACGTTCATCACCCCAAAACTCCATGGTCAGGAAACCCGCATCTGAGTTGACGGCCAATGAGACGTCGCTGCTCAACATAGCAGCCAGGCTTATGTCTGCTGCCAAACGTGTAACGGACACCCCGACAACCCCCGAAGAACTGGAATATATGGATGTGAGGATCGATGAAGAGATTGTGAGTTAATTTAATACTGTATATTCCTATGTAATATGTGTAATGGTATGCTATTCAGATGGCTATACAGAAGATATTTGACACCTTTAAGAGCGGCTCCAAGATGCCGCGTGTCCATCCAATCATCCAGGCTGTTGGAGCAGAGTGGAAGACTGCCAGTGATACAAAGCGCAGCTTCGACTGGACTGTGCTAACAACTCAATACATTACCCAGCTGTGTGACACCATTCAGAAGGAACACCCAGAGTGGCATGCGTCACTTTCAGCACTTTCGCTCAACTCATATCTGGATGGTCTTCATCCCACGAAGCTGTGGTGGCTCAAGGGGCACTCCGCAGCGCAGAATACCCCAGAAGGTGTGTCTCAATTATTGCGTCGACTTATACTCAATCACATCATTGTTTGCAGCTACTAGCAGTGATATGCAACAAGATCCACCGCCTTCAGTTGCCATTCCGGGCCCTCCTTCTCCTCCCCCTCCTCCTTCACCACCCACTCACTCACACAATACACGCGGCAAGGGGAAGCGTGCCGTAAAGGCACCGGTGGCGGACCTCCCCTTTGCCCCATCCATACCCCCGTACTCACTGAGAGGCACTAAGCGCCGTGCTGATCCGGACAATCCTGAGGGGGAGTCCGATAGCACAACCCCTCAGAAATCCGATCTCCCACGGGTCGAAGTGGAGCAGGCGTCCCCCCCTCGACCCACTCAACGGCAGCGCATCGAAGCTTCTGAAACCATCGCATCTGGACAGGTGAGTGTTCTCAGTTTATTGTTGTGCATTGATGTACACTATTATATCAATTATAGGACCGGTGTGGCCCTTGTGCACTGGCCAATGTAGAGGAGTGCCGGGCTCAGTCTAATTTGCACTCATTTTCGTGTGTGCGCTGTGCAATGAAGCACAAGGTATGTGACAACCCAGCTCCATCATGGGCCATCCCTCTTTGCCGTGCAATGGAAGGAAGGTCGAGTGGCGCAGGGTCCCCTGGTATGTTTTACCCTTCCAGATCACACTCACACACTGCTAACTGCCCACCTGACTTCGCTAGCCATGTGGGACGCCCGGTTCGACACACTTGAGCGGAGAATGGAGGCGATGGAGGCAGTGAACCAGGACACCAATGAGAAGATTGTTCGCGTTCTGTTGGAGCTCCAGAACTCGTGCCAGGACTCACACAACACGCGCCTTATGACTGGTAGACTGCTGGCCAACCAGGGCATCGATGTGCTGTCAATCCCTGGTGTTGGGGCACCCCCATACAATCGGCACTCCGCATCCCCCATGAACTCAGCATCCTCTGTTGGAGCCCAGATGTCTGGCCTTGGTATTTCTGATGCTCGTTCCACTTCCTCCTTCTCTAGTGTGCCTTCGGATCGCCGTCGTGAACCATCTGGTGAGTTATCATATGATCTCAATTCGAGTCTCACTCTGATTCACACACAGGAGGAAGTGTTGCCTCAGGAGGACGTGGTGGCTCAGTGGGACGTGTGGCCTCAGGGGGACATCTGACCCCATCTGGAGTGTCGGGCAGATCGTCCTCGGCTGGTGCTGTGGCCTAACATGTACTTGAAACGTTGTATGTGGTCTGAACATTCTCCACTTGATATGCACACTGTAACTACGTTGTGGGGCCCTCCGAATAAATGAGGGTCAATACAGTTTCATACTTCTAATGTTGTAGCGCTGTGGGATGTTGTCTAGACACACTGCGATCCAATAATGGATAATCTATTGAATCGATATGTGATTATGCATGAAACGTGATGACACAGGGACCATCAATATCTATATGTGTATTAATATATCGGGCCATCCAGTGGATCAGATGTACTTGATGACGTGCTCTAGAAACATATCTAAGTTACAATCACCATGTGGTCCGGCCACAGACATCAGATAGTCTAAGGTTTGCAATCAATATGTAACTGAGGCATGAAACGGGATGAATCCATTTGGGACCGCCTGTCACGATCACGTGACACGTGACGTGGTCGGAAGAAACTCAGCTCAGACTAATGACTCCTAAGCTCGCGATGTGGCTGCCAGTTCACTCGCCAGCGGGCTTACCCCGCTGGCACTTACGCGTCTCTGTAAAACCGTCCTGTAAAATCCAGTCTGTACGAATATATAAGGCGGAGTAGACTAGCTTGTGTTTGGTAGCTAGTCTTTGATAAATTCTCAGCACGATTCCATCTCCCTCTCCTTTGCCTTGTGTGAGCAAAGTCCCCGAACCTCGCCTCCTCGAAACCCTTCGTCTCAACCCATACTCGGGTTGTCCTCAAAAGGATACGAGCTTGTGCACGAACTATCAACTGAGAAGCACTTTGTGCCGAACGATCCGCTGAGATCGTAACACCGCCTGACATGTTGGAGATGTTAGTTGATATATTGGGCAGTCCAAGGGGCAGTCCGATGAATTCGACGCACTTGATGATGCTCTAGACCTCCATTGCGTCACCGTATGATCCAGCCACAGACTTCAGATATCTTAATTGAGACACATGTGTGACACAACGGTTCAGGGTCCCTGTTTCAATTGGATATGGTCATGTGATATGTCGGGAGGTCCGGTGTATGAGACACACCAGATATCTGCACTGTTCCAATCGCCCATGGGTCTATCCATGGATATTCTAAGGTTGATACACACCTGATATGCTCAGTGCTACATGTTACACGTTACATGTCTTTGACACATGTGGTGCAATCGTTCAGTGCTTCCGTTTCGATGTGGTGGGAGATGGCCACGTGACCTGTCGGGCAGTCCGGTGCATCAGATCTAAATGCCATGCACAACGCATAATATCCATGTTCTGCATCTTGTAGATTGATGAAAGGCTACTTATACCATGCAACAGGTGCACACTGCACCGTACAACATGAAGTCATCTACATCAAAGGGTAAACGTGTACCCTCTACCTCAATCACTCCCTCAAGCCCTTGCTCAAGCCATGCACCTATCCCTACAGAACCGGGCACCCATACAAGGAATAGGGGCTCCCATCGGAAGCATAAGCGGACTCCCCGTCCTTACTCCAAACATCCACCCACCATGTTTTCCGATCCCATAGACAGCTCTGATGCACAGTCCTTCGATGAAGACGATATGTATGGGTCAGATTCCAATGTTGAAACCATCAGTCTGCAACCAGACTCTGTGGAACCATTTTCCGATAACACAAGCTCAACCAATGAGGGTGTGGTATGTACCTGACCACATTAAACCATTCAATTTATCTGATGTCTCAAGGAAGAGGCAGGTCTTGTATCTGAGACGGAGGAGTTGTGCACAGATCTTAGGGAGGTCCTCCTTATGGTCAGGGCACTATGTGAAACAGAGGGAATCGATGTATCAGACATCAGTCAAGTGACAAGTGAAACACAAGATGGCCAGTATCAAGGACATTCCCCTCACACATCAGAGATGTCATTAGGATCAAAATGTGACGATGGAAATAGTGATGTAGGGGAATCCTCCATGGCATAGAGCACATTGTTGTAATCCGTTCAATGTTTCAGACAAGGTTTCAGATTATAATTGCTGTGCGCCACATATCCCAATGCATAGAATTTCTAAGGTGGTCCAAGTGACTATAAGGGAGAGGATTCATATCACTCCAACCACTTTTGTCCACATCCTCCTCACTTCATACACATCTGTTATAATGCCTCGCAAGAACAACTTTTCCATTCCTATGGGAGACGTTACTGAGGTCGTCTCTAAAACAAAAAAGTCTAAGCAGGGACTCCGAACCACCATAGAGGAGGTCCCATTCCATTCTTCCAAGCAGAAACAGTCAGGCCAGGCTTCACGCCAAGCCAAGGTGGTTGAAGCACAGTCTAGCCATCCAACCCAGGTGATGCATGAATCAGACACCCTTCAACTCATAGAACCATATGAAACCGATGTGCATGACATTCAAACCGAGGACACACAACCCCAATTACATGTATGTGACAGAACTGCCTTTCATCCTCAAAGCTCAGATCATTTGTAGACACCTATGGGCCAATGGATAGACATCCGGAATAGATATCTCTACTTGTTATTAGAGATGGAGGGTCTGACGAGGGCTCCGAAGTGCTCCATGTGCACCAGTTCGATGCAAATCAAGTGCTCTGATTGTATTGGAGGCAATTACTTTTGCAAGGGCTGTTGTCTTCAAACCCACATGCGGTCCCCATTCCATCGGATGTCCCGCTGGACTGGTGCACACTTTGCACCAATATCATTAAGGTCACTCAGATTTAAGCTCTGTCTTGGGCATGATGGACAGCCATGTCAACTTACAGTTGAGGTACAAATGTATCATATATATGCATTGCCACATGTACTAATCTATAGTTAGGGTGTCCAAGCAGCACAAGAGCTACAGTCAATCAGGTGGAGACCCCGACGCAATCAGTCTGCATCACTGATATCTGTTGAAGAGAATGCCCCTTTATCAGAAGATCTGCACCCACGTCTGTCACAGGAGTTTGAGGGTATGCATGGCATCTCTGACACATTGTTCGACTCTACTGGCGATGTGTTGGATCCATCTGAAGGACACACACGTGTACTCGGACTGCACAGTCGGGGAATCTGCTGATCACAATGGTCAATCAAACAGGTGTCTTTGAGATGGAAGTTCTCTTCTGTGTATGCCCCAATGCTGGCACCAATGATGAGCAACTGCTCCAAGCTGGAATGTTCCCTTCGACCTTTAGGCATATTGAGACTACATTTACCTTCTCAGTCCTGGATGACTTCTTGGCCGATAACCTGGAGTGCAAGACAACTGCACAACAGTACTATTCTAAGCTGCAAAGCATTACAAATCAGATGTTCCCTGACAATGTACCAGTATGTTACAATGCTATCCCTTCATGGTGAATGATGTTGCTGAAAGAGATATACAGAATCTCTACAAGCAACTCCTGAGGGCATCTCGTCAATGGCGTGATTTAAAGAACCGGATTCAAAGTGGTCTGGGACATCAGCTAGACGGGGACTCCGCCATTGATGGATCCATGGCCATATTCTGTCCTGCTTGTCCACAGCCAGGTATCAATCTACCCGAAAATTGGAAGGACAGATATCATGATGACCCATATGCATTCGTTTAACAAGTCAGATATCTCATTACTGACGTTCTCAAAGGAATCAACTAATTTGAACATTTATAATGGATGGCAACTTCTCAGCAGAGCACATGAGGTGTAGAACTGGGGATGCGGACCTCCCGCTATCTGCAGGGATGGCCTTCATGGCGAATCCAAATTCATACAAGGCTCACCTCCATAGTGGGCAAGAGATTGTCCAGGTATTTGGGATACCATTACTAGGTCCTAGTAACTTATATTCCCATAGCCCAGCACATGCAACACATACAGAGCCATTGAACAGGCCAATTCAAGTCGCCCCCATCTTGATGTTACAGGCATTGGAGCAACTGCCCTTGCAACTGCCTGCTGTCATGGATTCTTCGTCCCTACATCTGTAGTTGACTTCCAGAAAGGAGAGAGGTATGTCCAGTGTTTTAAACACTCTAGGTGTGGATATAACACTGCTATCATGCTAGGCAAATCAATATGGACTATAGCCTTTGCAAGGCCCTCTCATACAACATGGAGGACATCCCAGTGGCCTTGGTCATGTATGACATCATGTGTCAGTATGGGGTTCACTTTCAAGAGCGGGTGGAAAGGAGCCCAGAGTTATCTCTGTCTAGCTCTTTGCAACTTCGGACTGGCATTGGCCTCTTTCATATCCATGGTCATCAAGATTCATGCTTACCCCGTTTTTCCCCAAGCTATATCCCTGGGGCAAAACAGGTGGATGGGGAGATCATTGAGACATTGTGGGCACCACTCAATAACATCTCACGGAGTATCCTCGGGATGTCCCTCGCCCATCGCCAGGAGGTATTGGATGCACATATGAACCATTCTAATTGGAAGAAGATGGTCCGCATTGGTCTGTCACATTCATGTCTATGGTTCTCTTGATTCTCATATGATTCTCCATGTTCCAGTTCCATCACTTCTGAAGCGGTGGAAGCGTATGGAAACTGGCATAGATCTCAGTGCGGAGACATTGAATGCTCTCAATACACGCCTCAGGACGAAAACCAAACAGTGGCTTGCAGCAGAGAAACATGCCCAGTCAAAGAGGCATGAAGACCCTACTCTGATGGACATCTATGATACAGTAATATCCAAAGGTATTGTGATCTGATATATCTGATCTATTTTATGCTAATGACTATCTTTAGCTCCTTCTCGTGCAGAAATCCAGCAACGGCTCATTTCAGATGAAAGTAGAGATATTACTACCCATGGGCAAACATCATGGATCGCATGTGGGATTAAAATTCAGGAGTTGCAGTGAGTCCAATCAATGACCCATATCATTGTTCACTAACGTCCTGTAAAGACTGGCCATCAGATATCAACTTCGAGCACATGGTCTGAGGCACAGAGAAGGCTCAAATCATTGAAAATAAGCGGAGTCGCCTCCAGAAGCTCATTGATATGTTTGAGCATCAGGGCAATTCCTTCCTCCTCCACCAGCAACCCACAGATGATTCCCCGATATCACCATTGGGTGATTATGATGAATATGACCATGTGGATGATCTCAGGGTCCCCGGTGAGACAGATGACAATCATTCGGGCTATGCTTCCAGTCGTCGTACTCCTCAAGCATTGGATGGATCTGGGATGGACGGGCTCAATCCCGAGGATGTTCCAATCCTTCTCCCCTCATCCCTTGGATGGGAATGGTGTGTTAGGCATGGTGTTCAATCTCTCGCTGGAAAGGAGGTACAGCTACGCCATGCTCAAGCTAGTGAATCCATTCATAGGATCCGCCTTGCCCTTGGATTCAAATCAGCTCTGTTCCGCACTCATGTCCGACCTGCCCATACACAGCAGACAAAGACCCGTGCTTGGAACGCCATACACAGTGTTGATACTAATGTCCATGAGCATGCACGCATATACAGCATGGCACGGGACGCATACTGCAAGATCCAACAGGCATCAGTGAATCTGCCGGCCCTCCCGAAACTACGTGCAGAGGACCTCCGCGTAGCCACCTTGGTCCTTGGATCAGAGCCAGTAGGACAGCGTAACAAGCAAAAGTCCTGGATATGGGGGTTTGGTCACACTGTTGAAGACGATGGAACATGGATGGATGATTGTAGGTTCTCATATTCTTCAGTGCATCCATTGATGTGCTCACATATGTAACAGTTGAAAGGGTTCACTGGCTGCGTGCAAAGGCACAGTTTGAACGATGGTTAGAAGAGCAGCACAGCATCCATAACGAAGCTGAATGGGTCCCTGCATACTTCCATGCCAAGGCAGAGATATGGAAGAAACTCATGACCATTGCTACACAGGGGTCACTCAAAGGGCACCAAGCATATGCGTCATACCAGATGCATGCATGGGAGGAACTTTCCAGAAGCTCAAGGAAGGCCCTTACTCTGATTACAGATGCTCCATTAAAGCATTGTAAAATCAAGTCGATCCACTTGTCTTAGCATATTCCCCTTATTGTACATATACATGAATATCAGTTCACTTTAACAGTTTAATGATGAATCAAATAAAATGGCCTTTCTTGAGGTGTAATAGCAGGTTGGACATTCGTCCCCTTCATGAGGGACAGGATGTCCACACTTGGGTACATTCTTATGCATATTCAGATAGATAAAAGTGTGTACATGGCAGCACTGATGGGGTGTCCGTCTGTGTGAGAAGCATAGGGCCTCTGAACCGTTGTGGATTCCCATCAATGCTAGTTGGATATATCACCCATTCAAGATGGTCAGGAGGTCCGCGCTTAGATACAATCTTTTGATCTCTTCTGACAGATAGAAATATATACATGGCTACACTGATGGAGTGCCTGTCAATGTTAAGTCCCCTGAACGCATTATGGATACCCATCAATACAAGGTGACTTTAACTGGTTGGACATGTCACCCATAGAAAATGGTCGGGAGGTCCGCACTTAGCCACATTCTTATGTTGATCTCTTCAGAAAGATAGAAATATATGCATGGCTAAATCGACAGAGCATCCAGCTGGGAGTTTAAAATCAGGTCCCTGAACCAAATACCAGAACATATGAGGTGTCTTAACTAGTTAGATATGTCACCCCTTCAAGATGGTCAGGAGGTCCACACTTAGATGCAATCTTTGATCTCTTCAGACAGATAAAAATATATACATAGCTACCAAGATAGCTACACTCATAGAGTCAGATAGAGAGCCTGTCAATGTCAGGTTCCCTAAACCCATATGGATACCCATCAATACAATGTGTCTTTCATTGGTTGGACATGTCACCCATAGAAAATGGTCGGGAGGTCCGTGTATAGATGCGATCTTTTGATCTCTTCTGACAGATAAAAATATATACATGGCTAGACTGATGGAGTGCCTGTCAATGTTCGGTCCCTGAACTCATATGGATACCCATCAATACAAGGTGTCTATAACTGGTTGGACATGTCATCTATGAAAGATGGTCGGGAGGTCCGCACTTAGCCACATTCTTATGTCGATCTCTTCAGAAAGATAGAAATACCCACTCCTGGCACACTAAGTACTCACTTCAAATTCATCCAAACTTCCTGGACTCCCCATGGACCTGTTATGCTGTTGATGCCATGATTGATGCATCCCTGATCCCCCCTCACATTCATTTAGTGATACCCTTCGGTATACCCTATTTCCTGTGTTCCCAATGACATATATTTGCTACAATAGGTGCTAGTTTCACTCATGTAGACTCATGATCGAAAAGCGGACCCCCTGCCCCCAGCCGGCGCTGGCTGGAGTATCAACCATGTGGGAGTCTCCGACGTTGGCTGAGTATGAACGATAGAAGATTCTCACCGTCGGCTGGGGGTATCAATTATATAAGCCACCACTGATCATTATGTGTATGGTGCGAACGTTGCAATGTCCAAGACGGCGATGCCAAGTCTCGACATCTGGAACGCGCTGTGCGTACATCGCCTGCGCGGAGGCGGGCTTTGGAGTGGTCAGGTGGTAAGCGGAAGGGGGAATGGAGAGGACATAGAGGTTCTGGTGGGGGGAGATTGTGCCCCGCATAATGACAGTGTTGCTTTTGTTGGTAATCCATGTTAGAGGCGTGAGAAAGCGCGACTCAGTCTTCGGGAGAAAAGACTAATGGTATTAGTTGTAGCTACCTGTTAGAGGCGCGAGAAAGCGCGACTAAGGTACAATCAGTAAGGTAGCATACGGAAAGTAAGGTGAAGTACTGACCTCAGTCTTTGGGAGAAAAGACTGAGGTGTCGCTACTGTGACTACGGAGTATATAAGTTCAACAAGCGGAAATTTTCTACACTAAGTCTATAGGGGTATAGTAGGCAGCTGTACTCAACTTGGTCGTTTCCGACCCCAGCTAGCTCGGAGTTGTCCGACGCTTACTCAGCGTGTGCGGCTGAACTCCAACAATCCAACACGTGTCAGCGTCGAAATGGCAAGTGTAACCGCCATCGCGACTGAGTGATAATACGGAGACGAGTCGCACGGTTGCATCAGGAATATAGAGGACGTTGTTGAGGGTCAACTTGTGGCCGCTGGCAATTCACAGCTCTACCATGCCCGTGCCGACAGCGAAAACCGACGCGCCGCCAAGGCCTTTAACAGGGTGGTTAGGAATGAGGTAGAAGGTTTTGAAATCGGAACGTGTTGGCGAGATGTGGCACGTAGCTCCGGTATCGAGGATGAAGGGCGAGTTCGTTGAAGGTTCGTCAGCCTTGCGGGTGTATGCCGCCCAATCGAGCGAGGTCGAGGGCGGTTTGTCTTCACTCGCCAACAGCGCCCTATACTCCAACAGATCGCCGTCACTCATGTCGAGATTGAAGTCGGGCACGGAGACTGCGGTCAGGGCCGCGTTCGTGGGTGCGCCGGTTTGCGGTTGAGGGACGAGCATGTAGGCCTGGCCGTTGAATATGATGGGTTGACCGACGGGTGGGGCAGTATTCTGCTGGGTACCCGTTGCCTGAGCGACTTGAGCGGAGGCTGTTGAGGCCGCCTGGGAGCGGTTTCCTCTGGGTGGCCTACCGGACGCAGCGCGTTGGGCGGTCCGAGCTTCCTCGACTGATTTCCCGGCCATCTTTCCACCGGGGAGGATGCAGAAGTCGGATTGGTGGTTATTGCGCTTGCAATTTGAGCAGACTGGCTTGGTATTGCTCGTCTGGGTGGTTGCGGCGAGGGCGGTGTTACTGACGCCGTCTTCGGTGCGTCGGTTGAGGAGGGAGTCCTCGTCTTCGAGTCGCTCCATGACTTTGTCGGATGAGAAGTCGACCTGATTGAGTAGACCGTTGATAACGGATTGGAGCTGAGGGAAGTTCTCGCTCAGCCCATTGATGAGGAGTATGGTCAGGAGCTTGTCGTTGTCGAAGCTTCCCATCTTCACGATCCTCTCCCACAGCTGCTTGATCCTGTTTGCGGTGATGACGAGGGCGGTGTCGTGTTGGAAGCGTACATTGAGTGCCTCTTTGATGAGGAGGACTTGAGCGTGGAGGCCGATCTGTTCATGGCGCCTGCGGAGTTTTTCGTACACCTCATGCGCGGTTCCGAGCTTGACATGATGCCAGTTTTTTTTTTCAGCAGTTTTCGGCACCCCTCCCTGTGAACGGACGAGGGCAAGAGCGGGAGCGAACAGCGATGGCGAGGACACGAGGTGGGAGCGGGAGCGGAAGCGAGTGACAAGAGGCGATGTCCTTCGAGTGCCCGCAGTGCCATAGGGCCTGACTTCGGGGATGAATGCGCAGTGAGAGAAAAGGGAGAACCAAGATGATATTTCCGAGTCAATAGGGTGAGGTTATATACATGCAGATCAGTAACTACACAGACAAAGAGCTAGGAATGATGAAGGTAAGGTAAGAGGGATAGGTGGCAGGACAGGACGCGAGGACAATCGAGACCGAGTCAAAGGGATATGAGCGTGAACACGAGGAACGGAAACGGATTATCCAGGTGAAAGGTAGTGAGATTACGAAAATAACAGATAAAGGAAGCCGAGACATCATGACGCACGACAATAGTCCTCATCCGAGTCTGACGATGGGCGCGATGATCCGTGCGGCGACTAACGGCGTCTTGCGGGTGGCTAAAGGGCTGGGAGAGCAAGTGAGCTGCGATCTGAACATCTTGAAAGACATGCGAGGTGGGCGATGTGACGGAGACGGGGTGTTGAAGGACAAAGGATGCACGAGGCGGCGCGGGGACGCCCGGCCTGTCTTTGAGTGCTTATGAGCCATTTGCGAGGCGACTACGGGCGGCGGCGGTTCATGGATGGCAAAGGATGTCGGAAGTAACGAGGCAGGGAGAGAGAGGGAGAGGGAGAGAGAGTGTGTGTGTGTATGGAGAGAGCGAGCGAGAAGGAAAGCGTTGATCGATGGGGAGCGATAGCGAGGTGCAACGCCGTGAGAACGCGAGACGGAAATGGTAGCTGAGCCACGCGACGCACAGGACCGAGACCGAAAAGAGCCTGACCAAAAATAGACGATTTCACTGGCAGGGCCAGAGGATCCTTACAGCAGGAAAATGATGGAACATGCGGGAAAGTGGCAAAGCGAGCGTAGGAAAGCGCAAAGGCTTGGGAGAGCACGCACAGGCTAACATGGGGGACCTCAAAAGTGTGAAATTCTCATCCAGAGAGCGTGGTTGTACCACCGGTAGGGGGACCATTTCCTAATTAGGAAGGTTCAAATTTTTTTCAGGCCTTCACCGCACTCCCCCCAACGTCCTGTTCGGGATTCCAGGGGATTACCAGGGGTAACCCCGGGGTCATTTCGACCATACCCCTAACCCGCTAAAACCCCTACCCATTAGCTAGGGGTAGGGGTTGAGGCAGGTTGAGGCGGGTCGATGGGGGGCTTGAGGGGTGCGTGCGGGTTTCTCGAGTACCCGTATCCGCATGCCGGACACTCCACTTGTACACTATGTAGTCATACTGGTAGTCTACTAGTCATATGGTAATCGTGATTTGCGAGTGAAGAGTTGAAGAGTTTGCGTAAATAGGAGTAATCCGGCTTGTCGTCATCGTCGTCGCGGCGCAATCTGAGGGCCTTTAGACATTTGGTCAGTACCTAAGGCGAAACGAAACGAAACTAAGTCGAAATGTGTGAGGAGGAAAGTGTAAGGCGGGGGAAAAGTAAATGAAGGGTTGTAGGTAGGAGAGGAGTCGAAGGGCGAAAACACGAGGTAGTAAACGCGAGGCAAGAAACACGAGTCCAGAGTAAAGTAGGGCGTTCGGTGAGCAAGGGTGCATGGCCGAACAACAGCGCCGGCGATAACAACGACGCGCACTACGAGTACAAGAGAAAGGTCAGAAAAAGAAAAGAAAATTCAGGAATATAATAGGCGCACCTGTCCCCGACACAGAGAGCACGAACTAAGACGATCCGACAAGAAAACGGGGTTTGAGGCACGACGACGCGATGTCGATCGGCCGAGGGTGAGGATGTCGTTGACACAATAGAGGTGGAGAAAATGATAAAAGAATGGTGGGTGATAGACGCATGGCAAGCTTGAGGCAGTCGGCGTCGCAGTTCGAGATGAGGTTAACCCAACACTGGTAAGGTGTGGTGATCAAAGGGCATGCGACGAGGACGGGAGAGACGGGGATACGACAAGGCAAGGAATGACGAGTTTGGAGACACGATGGGAGAGGGAAAAGAGATAGAACGAGGCGAGACGAAGCGAATAAGAGCGAGTGGGCGAGTTGGTGGTGATGGCCGAGATAAGGTGTGACCGGCGACCGGTGACGACTCAGCGGCTGGAATGGATGGAAATGGCCAGTTTCGGGCTCCAGAGGCCGAGCTACCGTTCATTGAATCGCTCCGAGTCACTCGCAGAACAGGCGGTGGAAGGACGAGACCGGGATCCGAAGGCGTACACGTTGGCGAAGTGCCGGTGCGACAGCGATCGGCACAGTGCCGAGGTGGTGCGAACAAGAGCCCAAGAGTATAGGTGCGAACACGAAGTGAGCGGAGCGAGAGGTGGAGAGTGTTGGTTCGATTTGCAAGAGTCCCGGGTGTGACCTGACCTCAAGAATCACACAAGCGAACGTTAGGTAGAAGGGAAATAACGGATCACATTTAGTAACAAGAATCTGTGGTTTAAATACAGGTGGACCCCATTAGCTACCACAGAAGGTAAGGTAGGAGAGAAGGTAGGAAGGAGGGAATGATGCATGGAAAAGACGAGACCGAGGCGATCGAGACAAGGCGACGAGACAGAAGGGGTAAGGTCACATGTGGGCCAAGACAGGGATAAAGGAGGCGACACGAAACGACGAGAGGCGACACGAAATGACGAGAGGCGACAGGAATCAATGAGAGGTAATACGAGACAATGGGGGGGCGAACAGAGGCCGGCGTTGTGCCCGACGACAGCGTGCTCCTACATTATTGTTACGAATTAGTAAAAAATAAATAAACCGCGCCCTTGCCAATGACAAAGGGGGTGACGTGGTCGAGGCGTTCTATGGGCAAAGTGACTTGACAGGGTGAAAGGAGGAAGGCGGTGGTGGAAGATACGAGGAGGTCGGAGGGCTGATGAACAAAGGCGACTCGAGTCTCGAGGCGCGAGGACGCACGGCCTGTCTGCAAGTGGCCTAATGGCCATCTTGCGGGGAATTGGCATTGTCATTGTCTGTTTGCGTGGTTACGAGCGAAGGACCGATGGAGGTTGGAGGAAAGGAAAAAGAAAGAAAGAAAGAACAAATACCCGGGCGGGTTTGGCAAGGGTTTGAGATCGCTTACCCCCGGCAAACCCTTACCCTAAACCCCCTGCGGGTTTTGCCGACCCCTGGTGTAACACTGGTCAAGCCACTAGACCCCGAATGTTTAACTGTCCGACGTGGGACTTGCCGTCGTCCGTGTCTCTCGACACTGGGATGGCACGATTTTGATGGTGTGGCCCCCGTCCCTTCGGGACGGTACATCATATCGTATTCATAAAAATAGAGCTGTAATTGAAGATGACCTATGCATGAGGCACTTACAATAACGTTGGGAAGGCGCGTATACGTGTGACCGAGCGTACAACCTCACTATTCGTCAACATGCGATACAACTTGTTATCGTTCGCTCTCTTGTTACTTTCCTGGTGGCTGGCGCGTTCCCTTCACTCATTCCGATCGTTTCATCGCTAATGTATGTAAAAAAAAAGTTCGTCAACGTCGATTTCGGCGACACGGTCGGGTACATTACCTTCGAACATGCCTGGTTCGACGCCACAAACCGGCGTGTAGGTAAACTTCGATTCGCCTTCTCCTTTGGGGCGCTCGACGACGACGGACAGGCCGCGGGAGCCGATGCGACTTGACAGAAGATGATGGGTGGTAGGGGCGGCTGAAATGCATCGTTTGTCATTGTCGTCTGTGCAGTCAGCGCGTCTCCCATTCCCTTAATATTATCGGTGTTCGTCCCATGTGCTCGCCCGTGCTCGTCTTCGAGCCATCCGTCGACCCAGCGGTATGCTGCCGCCTTCACACAGTTCGAACTCTTTGCGTGGTTCGGACGTCACCGCTCAGCGGCGCTGTAGCCCTTAATCGTTGTATATTCAGACCTCCCCGGGTTGGCTGCTTAGCCCGATGGCACAGAGGGACAAAAAAAAAAAGGAAAACTATTCATACAGACTCTGCAATTTTGTCGTACCCAAGCCGGCAGTCGTTGTTCCCTCGCTGAGAACTAAGAGTAACTAAGAGTGTTGGCCATGAATTGAAAAGCGACTAAGGAACTCACCTCGACGTCTCCATGACCACCTGCCCGAGTATATTGCGTCTCGTGTGCATGAGATTCGAGGCTTGAACACATCACGTAAAAGACAAGGAGACGCACTGAAGGGCCTACAGCGCATCCTACCATAACTGCGATGTGAGTACGAGCATCTAGATGGACCTCAACCTTTCAAACTGATGGGTTGCTGATCGAAGCACAGAATGTTAGCATGTCATGGGATTTACAACAGCAATGTCGCATGTTGGGGCGAGGGGTTACCGATCATCAGTGAGGGCAGAACATAAACACATTACACTTTGGGATGAATATCGAAACTACTAATGCGAAAGCGGTCTTGAAATAATAGAGCGACTCTGGTGACTTGCGCTTCACTATCCCTCATGTTGCTCCATCCTGGTGACGCCCTCGTTAGGGCCAGGAATGTTAGAAAAAAAAATTCAGTGGGCACTCACAGTAGTAGACCCGAGATGACTTACAACCCCCGCCTTGCTTCGCATTCCTCTCGTTCCGATCTTCCTGACACGGAATCACCCTGCTCCAAGCCGGCTTCACAAGACCAGCAACCAAATTGGATTTACGCGTCGCACCACGTAGGATATCCCAATGAGAGAGATGGCAAGGTTAAGAGATGTCAATCATCCCTCCACCTTGGGTCGGGACTCCTCAGCGCGGAAGCATGTGTGTTTGCCATGACATTCGAGGCGACGTCGACAAAAAGTCAGCCGACCCTCTCGAACGTGCCTTCCTCCCGACAGTCAGGAAACCGTCGCCTGAATCAGAGAGCTTAAGCGGGACCGTAGGCCCACCGCCCCTACTCGACACCCCGTCGGCACTCCCCTTACCTGCCTGCTCGTATGGACCGCTCCACCGGGCGCAGGAGGATTCGGATCTCCCGCCGGCACTAGGCAAACGACGGGGGCCACGTGAGGGTTGCCCTTGCGGGCGGTCGAGGGACCAATGCGTTCGAACCTAGCAACAGGCTTCACGGGGCCTTCCCCGGCTGAGCAAGAGGCCCGCGTAGCGGGGGCACATCTTCACCGGGGGCTTTCGGTCTAGCAATGGTGCTTGGTGGGCACGAGGTACGGGACGCAAAAGTCTTCTGCGAAGCGGCGGTAAGTGACGCGCGGTGCAGTACACCTTGTCCGAATCCGTCGACAACGCGACTTCATCTTCGGGCAGGTCAGTGATGGTGCTCTGCGGGGGTGGGTAACAACGTACCTAAGGTAGGGGTCATCAGGAACCCACAACCCCCTCTACGACTTGTTTCCGCTTTTTCTCGTTCAAATAAAAATATTTGTCAAAAATAAAACAGGAGACAGAAAGATGACCTTGTTTCCTTTAGGTCTCACGTACTAAATTTTTACCTTTGTGTGAGTGAGGGAGGAGAAAGCAGACGAGTCGTAGAGGGGGGTGCGGGTTCCTGATGACCAACGCAGTGCTCAGAAAACACTGAGAAGGTCGCATTTCACTGCGAAAGATGCAATCAAGCTACGACAGAGGTCAGACATATGAATGAGCATCACATAGGCAAGAAGGAACTCCCACCACGTGACTCAGATGGCGCATTTTGAGGGTTGCGAATGCCAAGTGGGAACGGGGGGAAGGAGGAAGGGGCAACGAACACCTCCACCGCGAACAACCAGACGGCGCGTCAAGGTTGCTCGCGAAGGGTGGCGCACGGATGGAGGGGACGACAGAGAATCGGTCGATCGCGCCTTGAACAACTCGAAGAATACCGACACGAAATGGGAGGGAGGGAACGACGAACACTCCCACAGAGGCAACCAGACGGCACGTCGAGGTTGCCCGCGAAGGGTGGCGTGCGGATAGAGGACGACAAGAGGACATAGAACTGACCGACCGCGCCTTGAACAACTTGAAGGGGAGGAAGGAGCAACGAACACTCCCACCGAGGCAACCAGACGGCACGTCGAGATTGCTCGTGAAGGGTGGCGTGCAGGAACGGTGAGAAAAACCCAGAAGGAGAGGGGAAATGGCTTGGGAAATGGTGCAGATTGGGAATCGGAGCGGAGCGGAGCAGTTACTATATTATTGACTGTTTGGCCATCTGCACGTGCGACATTATATCAGGTCGTTCCAGTTCAAGTTTCTCCGTTTCGACAGTTGCCCTCTGTTTTTGTATCATCCTGTATGTCGTTCCCTTCCTCTCCCGCACTGTTGTTACTGACTCATAGATTATAAGATGTCCTCTTCTCAATCACACCTTGTATACACGTGCTGGGCCCCCGCCGATGACTGGCAACCTGGATGTATCATGCTCGCCGCTAACGTCAATGCCATCCCCACCCCCCCACCCCAGTCCCAACCTATCGTCAGCGTTGATGGCTTCTGGGGTCTTCATGAATGGACACTTTATCCTCAGCCGTATCGTCGCGATTTTCCCTATCTCTCCTGGATCGCTCTGCCCTCACCAAGTCCTTCTGCTTCTTCCGATGTCGTTAGTCGCCCTGTTGAGAAGACAATGTGGCAAGCTCATCCCCGCAAGTCCGATACACATGTCATAAATTCTGATCTGTTGGCCGAGCTTATGGTCAAATGGAAGTCGACCAAAGTGGCGCTAGAAGATTCATTTCGCGCATTTTCATCTGTTCCTTCGCTTTCATCTGTCGAGCGGCCAATGAAAGCATACGCTAGGGCATTCGAAAGCCTGGAAAAACTGGAGACAGAGTTCCGGGCTTGGCGTGATTTCGTCGAGGTTTTTCGCAACCTGCAGCGGTCTTTGTTAGAGCTCTGCGCTTTTCTGGATTGGTGGAATGACGTTCACGTTGGCGACTCCCATCGATCACCCATTCGTGCGCCGACCCGTGGTGCTCTCTTTCGAGACGAGCAGTTGTATGCCGATCATGTGCGTTTGTCCGTGGCAGCGTATCTCATCATTCCAAAGTCAACATTTGTTCTCGACCCAGCAAAGAAAGTTCAATTGTCCCCCCGCACATTGTGTAATACACAACCCATGTCCCCACTGCCCGTCATCCACTCTCTTCATCATTGGTACTATCCCCCGCTCGTGCACCACCTCGTGATTGACCTGGAAACCGTTGCCCGGGGCTATGGAGAACGCTTGGACGACTTCAGACCGTCAAAGATGCTCAAGCGTAAGCTGGAAAAATCGGAGAATAAGGCGAACAACGAGGGCAAGTGTTCTCTACCTGTCCTTGATTCAGAGCAATGACCTATGTACAGCTGGTCGCAGGGCCAAGGAGGCGAGGACCAGCACGGCCCTTCAGGTCACTCAATCGAGTAACCTGGAGCTAAGACGTCTTACCGACGCTGGGGCAGCACCTGTTTGGTTCCCGAAAGTACCGGAGGTCTGGACTGATGCCGTGGGCCACGTTAGCTACCTCGACCTCGCTTCCCCGACGTCAACTCGTCGCTTCGCCCTCCCTCCCATCCACCTCTTTTGGGGTGGTAACGAAAAGAATCAACAGCTATCATATTACCACTTCCTCCTCCTCCGCCTCGAAATCAAGCACCGACACACACGCGATGTTCCAGCACTTACCACGAAAGAATGGAGGTCCATCCTCAACGGCACCTACTGGAAATTACAGTGGCCGAAACGAGACAATTCGTCACAGGATGCAACGTTTGATCCCAGTGTTTTCTGGAAGCATGGCGGTCCTCTCTTTTTCGGTGATGAACGGAGTGTCGATGTTGCTGCGGGACGGCATAACCCCACGAACGCGTTGCCTTGTGGTTGTGATGTTCAGATGACCTCCGCTGATGATCCGGACGTTCGTCAGGTGGCTCTATATTATCTTAATTCATTCCATGCCATTGCGGAGATCAAGGAAATGGAGCGCCTCCAGTTCCCGGCCGAGTTCGAGAGGCGGTGGAGACAACAAGGCCCCCTGGTCGAATCAATGGTGGAGATGTGGGACCCTTCCGGGGGAAATAACGACTTCACATTCTTTCACAACAAGAAGGTATGGAGAAATTGGCTTTGGTTGGTACGCGAGGTCGTGATGCAGTGGGATGGATTTGATGACTGGGACTGGGGCTATTTCTCCGACGTGCGGCGTATGGGAATCAAAACGCTACCTGAACGGGATTTTTACAGGCTCACGATACGGCTTCTTTCATTCTTCATTCATTCATTTGTCTCTCGCCTGGGGTATTATCCATCCTCCATTCTTAATCCCCCCATTCTCGCTACTGTCTCTTGCGTCAAACACCGTCGGAAGTTCGGTTCCGGGTACCTCAATCACATCATGTGATGTATTGTGTCGAGATTGGATCTGGGACTAGTAGTGACGAACTACGAATTACAGTACGGTAGAACCCCTCATATCCCATACTCCTGACACCCCATAACCCCTTATACCCCATAGCCTGATCCGTCCACCAGCTCGGTGGGCGGGGATTTTGTGTACATAACCCATAGGTCCGCAATCTATTACAATATATAAAGCATAGACGAAGGATTTGCTGACACATATTTTTAGTTTGCTGACACATAGAATTCTGACCAATCGTATGTGTATTGTGTCGGGTGTCTGCCCCTATTGCTGACACATAGAAATATGACCGATCGTATGTGTCTCGGAAGTCTGCCCCTATTTGCCGTTCCCGTGTTGTGTTCCCTCTGCTCTTGCAACTTACTAACATCATCATCTCCACTGCCCCCCTCTTGTGTGAGCTCGAAACCAGGTCAGCTTTGCGATTGTGGATGTGGATGGGCGATAGTGGGCATGTCGACCCAGTCCACAGCGTCGCCGCACCCATTCGGCTTCCGGCGGTCGTTTCTTCGAACAGGTACTCTGACCCCTATTCGCAACTTGCTACACTAAAAAAGCTCAGAGACTGTCGTTGTGACGCAGCTTGGAGCTCGGTGAAGATCATCCATTGTGTTCCCCTGCGTGCCGCACTTGCACGCGGTCTTAGTGAGTCGAACCCGACGCGTTCCAGATCCCTGCGGAGACGTATCCAAAATTTCACGCCGCGCTGAAGTGTGCATGACCGTTTCCGACTACTCCCGACCACCCGACCATTTGCTCACGGTTCCTCATAAGGAAGTCCTAGAGACCGTCGCCGCCGAGTGGTCAGCTCAGGGAACGGGGACTGTCATTCCGTATGTATGATTTGAGATTCGGCCGCTCTAATCTGTACTGATAATCCTTCATTAAACCGATAGCTTGCCCCTTGATGTCTCAGATCACAACAGTATTATCAAGGCGAAGAACATCATCGAAGAAAAGGATGGTAAATTGCACATCTTGGTGAACAAGTAGGTCTACTTCCCCCGATGCGGCACCACAGGCCCACCCGATCCCCCAGCGCAGGAATCGTAGGCCCTGTGTCACATTTCCTCAATGATCCAGATGCTCCACAGAATGCCAATGCGGAGACACTTGGAAGCGCACTTTTCAATGATGACGGCCCCGACGCATGGTCCACGCTTTACAAGACTAATGCGTTCTCTATCTATTACATGACCATGGCATTTCTCGGTCTGCTAGACAAGGGCAGTTGAGATATCGAAGGCTACACGTCCAGCGTTGTCAACATCACCAGTGTAAGTGGAATCTTGAAGATCGCGCAGAGACACGTGAGTACATCCTTGCCTCCATTCCTTGGTGGTGACCGTCAGAGGAAAGTTCGCATATAATAGTGCCAAGGCGGCAGCGGGCCACCTCACCAAGATGCTTGCCACGGAAATCGCCCTCAAAGGTATTCCCGTGCGCGTCAACGCCATCGCTCCAGGCGTTTACGCGACCGAAATCACGCTCGGTACCATTACGAGTCTTGAAGACGTAGTGAAGGTCTCTCAAAGCTTGATCCCCGTGCCAGCTGGGCGGGCAGGCACGTATGTCAAACAGCCCGGATTCTCGGTGTCACTTGACCCAGATGTTATCCCGCAGGGATGGAGAGATCGCTGGGACAGTCATCTATCTTTCGTCTAAGGCAGGATGTTATACCAATGGCCAGGAAATCGTTGTAGGCGGAGGCTATGCTGCCGTCAATCCCTCCACAGCCTGATGGACCTGATGTCAGGAACACTGTTTAGCCGACCTATTGCGTTGGCCTGCCCATCTGTTTCCCCACTACCGACGTGGGACGTCAAGCCGCTGACGCTCCTGACGCCGCTGGGCCCGACCATGCTCCCGCTAACGCACACGACGGGCGTGGTCAAGCAATCAACGCGACGCATCGTGCGTGTGGATCCCCCGCACGTACCGCGCCTGCTCGCTCAGAATGTGCCGGCAGCTGAGGCAGTCGAGGAGAACCTCGCGTGTTGCTTTGCGCGCGCCGTGGGAGTGACTCAATGCGTGCACGTACGAAACTGGCTCGGACGTGTTGCCCCCGACCGTGCTGAGCACGAGCTGCGGCGCAGTCCCACTCTCGCGTTCGTGTGAGCTTACTGTGACCGTGAGGTTCAATGCACTCTCTGGCAAAATTTGAGAAAGGTCACTGCCAGCTCGCCGTTGCTTTGCGAATTGGTTCACGTCTGAAACTGTCGTGTGCTCTTCCATGCTTCCTCAGAGATCTCAATTTGTTCACGGTTCCTCACAGGTACAGGAACACCGTTTAGCCGACCTATTGCGTTGGCCTGCCCATCTGTCTCCCGCTACCGACGTGGGACGTCAAGCCGCCAACACTCCTGCCGCTGTTGGGCCCGACCGTGCTCCCGCTAACGCACACGACGGGCATGGTCGAGCAATCAACGCGACGCATCATGCGTGTGGATCCCCTGCGCGTACCGTGCCTACTCGCTCAGAACGTGCCGGTAGTCGAGGCAGTCGTGGAGAACCTCGCGTGTCACTTTGTGCACGTCGTGCTCGCGCCGTGGGAGCGACTCAATGCGTGCACGTATGAGACTGGCTCGGACGTGTTGTCCCCGACCATGCTGAGCACAAGCCGCGGCGCAGTTGTGCTGGACGAGAAGGACATGGGGGAGGGAACCCCTGCGGTCACGCATCGCCCGTGGAAGGACGAGATCGGGGTGCTGGTGGACCCGAAGCTACGTGTTTATGGCAGGGATGGGTCTCGGTGCTATCTGGGTGGAGATTGTGCGCAGTCCCGAGACGGAGACGGGCAGCAGTTTCCATCCTTGCTTCCATCTGTGCCTCCTCGCTGACAGCTAACAGTCGCTCTGAGTTGGCCCAGGCCCAAGCACCGCAGAGATGCGGGGTGGGGGTTGCTGACTTTAGGTTTGATGCACTGTTGGGCACAGCGACGGTAGCGTGACCAAGTGAATATATTTGATAATGGCGACGCGCTGCACAATGACTGACCGCCAATGCACAAAGGCCGGCCCGGAGGGCCGGACCGCAGTCGCTAGTAACCCATAACCCATACCCCTTTGGGCACAAAACCCATAATTATTAGTCATAATTTTAGTTAGGTAAGCGGTGGTTGACGCAAACTTCATGCACGCTGCATGCGACAAAACACCATCGGGACTGTGACCTCAAGACACCAGGCTCTCCGAGTTCCTCCAGTGGGTGAATGATGCACCACTTTCCGTCTTCAGCTTGTGATCCTCTTGAGTCTTGTCTGTGCTGTGTTCAAGAGCGACAACTTTGGATCAACAATAACAAGTCTATGATTTTGTACAAGATTTTGTAGCTAACTTTTCCGTGCAAAAAAATATAACAAAGTGGGTAGATTGCTAAGTAAGAGTGATCATGATGTGCTTGTGAGCGTGCTGCTTGACTGTGCACTGTTCGGCGAAAACCTCGAGATCAGTGGGGGAGGTGACATTGACAACGACATTCCTCCGAGTCTCGAGCCACATCCAACTCAGGGCCAACATTCTCAAAGCCGTATCGATGATTAGTAAGTATACCAATGACATAAAACGACCCCCTCAAAGACCCCCTTGCACGCAGCGGAGAGGCAGTTTTGGGGTCGTTCAACAGGTTGCTCCGGCGCAATGAGGCCTGAAAGGCCTGAAATATGAAGGAAACAGTTTGAACGAACTATTTTTTGAAGCTTTGACTCATATTTTAGAGTGGTAAACTGAATACTTTACAATAGATTTATCTTTCGGAATCGATTTTTTAATACATTTTTACCATACCTCAGATGACCCATGACCCCTCATAACCCATAGACTCACCCGTCCACTGAGAGGTATGGGATATGAGGGGTTCTACTGTACTACAGTGTATGCCTGATCACTCATTCGGACGGCGGACGGTCAGTTACGCTTAGTCAGGGCCCCATTTTTGGAAGATTTGGAACTCCACTCGACCGAAGAGCGTCCACTTGTAGTCAGCCACAAAATTGAACCCCGACACAGCGTTGGTCGGCAAGCGCGACATAGAGCCTTTTTCTAACTTCGCAACACAACAAGATTTTAACAAAAAAAAAGTTCGAGTGCATTAAAGAGTAGTAGTAGACACTGTGTATTTAATTTGGTGGGGATTGAGCCAGAGGCGAGTGAGAAAATCGATGTGTTTGACTCAATGGTCGCGTCGCGTACGAATGATAAGGTCTGTCGCCAGACTCGCCACGTTCCCATCACTACCTACCTTTCGACATCCCTCTTTGCTACTCCCATTCTGCACCATATCCCCTCCTCTTCGCTGCTCATGTTTTTTCACCCTTCCTGCACGCCACCCTTCACAAGCAACCTCGACGTGCCGTCCGGTTGCCTCGGTGGGAATGTTCGTTGCCCCCTCCCTCCCATCTCGTGTCGGCGTTTTTCAAGCTGTTCAAGACGCGATCGGTCGATTCTCTGTCGTCCACTCTATCCACACGCCACCCTTCGCGAGCAACCTTGACGCGCCGTCTGGTTGTTCGCGGTGGATGTGTTCGTTGTTCCTTCCCGTTCCTGCCTGGCGTCCGCAACCTTCAAATCTGTCAAGTCTTTTCTCGTTCTTTCCGCGCGGCACACTCGACTTGATGCATCCATCTGACTGACGTGGTGAGGGCACCTTCCCGCCTAAGTGACGTTCATTCGTCTGACCTCTGTCGCAGGCTTAGAAGCTCGATTGTACATCCTGCACTGAAATACGGCATTCTCAGTGCTCTCTGAGCACTGCGGCGAGGCACGGGTCCTAGGTGCGTTGCTACCCACCTCCGCAGAGCACCGTCACTGACCTAGAGTCCCCCGGAAAAGGTGCGCCCCTACCTTAAACGGATTGTAACGGAGGCCCGACTGTGGTGGTCCCCTGCAGCCTGCAAGGGCCTGGGCTTGTTGCTGATGCCGAGTGGCGTTGGTTGCGGTGAACCGTTTGCCTGCCTGACTGACGAGGAGCAGGTGCGCCTACCCGAAGACGAAGTCGCTTCGTCGACGGATTCGGGCAAGGTGCACCGCACCACGTGTCACTTACCGCCTCTTCGAAGAAGAAGACTTTTGCGTCCCGTACCTCGTGCCCGCCAAGCACCATTGCTAGACCGAAAGCCCCCGGTGAAGATGTGCCCCCGCTACGCGGGCCTCTTGCTCAGCTGGGGAAGGCCCCGTGAAGCCTGTTGCTGGGTTCGAACGCATTGGTCCCTCGACCGCCCGCAAGGGCAACCCTCACGTGGCCCCCGTCGTTTGCCTAGTGCCGGCGGGAGATCCGAATCCTCCTGCGCCCGGTGGAGCGGTCCATACGAGCAGGCAGGTAAGGGGAGTGCCGACGGGGTGTCGAGTAGGGGCAGCGGGCCTACGGTTCCGCTTAAGCTCTCTGATTCATGTGACGGTTTCCTGACTGTCGGGAGGAAGGCATGTTCGAAGGGACGGCTGACTTTTGTCAACGTCGCCTCGAATGTCATGGCAGATTCGCATGCTTCCGCGCTTAGGAATTCCGACCCAATGGGGAGGGATGATCGACATCTGTCAACCATACCTTCTCTCTTGTTGGGATGTCCCACGCGGTGCGACGCGTAAATCCAGCTTGGTCGCTGATCTCGTGAAACCGGCTCGGAGGAGGTTGGTTCCTGCGCCGGTCGGGGCACCTTTCACGAGTAACCCTGGCGTGCCATCTGGTTGCCTTGGTAGGAGTATTTATTTCCCCGACCTGGTGTGTAACATATTTCTCCGACAAATCTATTCTAACGAGGGCGTCATTGGGAACTGAAGCGACGCAAGGGTGCGAAGTTGCAATGTGCAGGTTTACCAGTGTCAAATACCCGTCAGTCACATTTCCCGAATCCTACGGACAACGTAATTCGAGGAATGTCTCCCGGGCTGTCCATGGACTGCTCTGGGATCCCTACCGAGGTCTGTCTCTTATATGATCATGGCGTGCTACGAGCAGGTCTGACCGCGGTTGGACCCCATCCTATTCCTTTATAGTGGTCTCTCGCCCAGTTTACAGCCCGCGCGATCTCCTCTGTGCTATTTCTGACACCCCACTTAGGAAATCCAGCTGGCAATGCAGCTCGAAGGTGTGTTGTTCGTCCGTCTATCAATTCAATCCCACGTTAAATCTTGTTTTCAGTCTAACTCTCTATATTAGCAATTCAGATATATTGCAAATCTATAGGACATCCCCACACAGAGCCGCTTTTGTATGCTATGTCGTACTGACGTTTATGTGCTTCGACCTGCGACCCTCCAAAGAGGAGTTTTCCTATTCATTCCCAAACCACCTGACGATGCTAGCCTTCTGTTGGCTGTGTTGCGGGTTTAGACAGGTAGTGCGTGCCGTAACTTACGCGTTTAACTTAAGAGCGGACTTCCTTGTGCGTATGCATACCACGTGATAGTAGACTATCTAACGCAGTCGCCTAAGCAATATGCTAAGATAGGTCAACCGCAATCTTCGCGCCTGATCGGAAAACGTCACCAAGGCCTTGGTAAAAGTAATCCTGCCTTTTGTTTCTTGTTTTGATCATTGATGAGTCGGTCATCACTTGAGTCGACTGACAATGTTTGAGATGGTTATGACGGTTACATGTGTCACACACGAGGCTAGTCCAGAATAGTATTACAATGGACCCCGACCTCTTACCCAGATGTAGGCAACAATGATGATACACTGAGGTACGGGCCCAGAATGGTGGTGACGTTACAATGTACTCCAACTTCTAGCCTAGAAACGGGTAACACGATGATGCGATGTGATGAGCGCGATGGCGGGAACCTTCGGAATTTTCTCATCCGGTGGGTAAGAATGAAGCCATAAACGGAGACATTGCATTGTTATTGTTTGTGCTTTGCCCGATGAAGAATTCAGCTGAGGTATATGTCGTTTTTTATTGATAAAAGGCTGACTCCCGACCGCTGTTCACATTGCCTTTTCTCTTATCCTAATCCCGCGACATGGGTCAGTATGTGCTGAAGAAGACCATACACAGACATTGCGATTCCATCAATGCGCTCGCGTTCTCTCCTGATGGGTCACATTTTGCGAGTGGGGCGGACGATGGCATCATTATCATTTTTCAGGGCAATGGCACTGGCAAGGAAGTTCGGCGATTTCAGATCAAAGCGCCTGTAACAACTCTGCTTTGGCGCTCCCGCTTTGGTCACACTGTGGTGGCTGGAGATACGAGTGGTGATGTTCATACCATATGTCTTGACGGTTCAGCCGGTGTCAGTGTTATTCAGAATGGTACCTCATCTTGTGATATATTTCGGTTACAGGGAAACCCATACTACCACACCATCAACTGTGTCCCTGGCCCCGTCCATTGTCTTGCGCAGGACGGTGTATGGCTAGCAATTGGCTCAGGCAAGGTCGTTCAGCTGATTAAGCAGGCGACAGTTGGTGCGTTTCGTGCCTCTGAGCTGCCTGGAAACTGTCCTTACTCATGCAATTCACAGCTACTTGGGAAAGGAACCGGCTTCTTCCAGACCCTCCCAAGTTCCCAGAGCTAGACGGAGAACTCCCAGAACCCATGGCGCGTTCCTTCACTTCTTAGGAGATGGTGACGTCCTCCTGGTAACGTACCTGGACCATGGGGTGATGTGAATTATCGTCTGTCTACTAGCTGACTAATGGTAATCTTATTCACGATTGGTAGTGCATGGGACTCGAAGACCCTCGAAATCAAATGGCGCATCCGCCCTCGCGCGTGTAAAATGTACAATCAGTCATCCTCAGCGTCAACCTCACTTATAGGACATGTAGAGGCTGTTCTGCTGTGTCTCCGAATGAGAAGATACTTGCAGTGACCAATCTCTACGACGGGATCGACTGGTATTCTTTGAATTCTAACCACTTTATGGATGCTTCGTTCCAGCACACTACAACTCACCCAACTCCTGAAAACGTCATCCTTCCAGTGACCTTCATTCATAGCAATAGTGCTGTGCTGTCTGGCACATCCTATGGATGTGCTCGTATCACTACTGTAAAAGATTGGGCCTTGGCGGAGAGACTTCGACATGACTGTGAGTAATTCATTTCTTGAACGAAAGCTGAGACCGGAAATTGTTCCAACAGCAGAAGATATTGTGCAAGCTGTGGTACGTGATGCGCACACTTGTCCTTGTATAGCGGTTGTTCTAAATGTCACCTAGGCATACTCTTCTCGCGGAAACGATCGCCAAATTGTGACCGGCGTCTCTGAGAGGGGTACAGAATCGGTAATTCGGTATTGGATACAGGTGAGCGGCCAGAAAAAGGTCGTAGAACCGGAGAACCGAGCAACCGCAAGCCGACCCTGGGCATATCTGGCCGAACATGTGAGATGAAGTTAACTAACTCACTGGCCACACAGCGACTTATGTGTTCCTGACAGAAGCTAATTTTCATGACTGCCATTATCATTTGCGGAGTCGCAATCAGCTTGGCCATGGTACAATGGGATTGGGATCGACTGTCTCCCGGTCGGGTTCCATCTTGGTCTAGTTTTGTAGAGCATGAAAAAGAGCTCTTTGCCTCCGACGAGGCCGGTCAAATCGCAGAGGCGGGAATGGAAATGGGCTCCGATGGGGAGAAATGGGTCCAAAGTGACGCGATGTATCATACAATAAATTAAAACGCAAGGGCGTTCGCACTTTTTCGTCGCTCGCGATTTCGCCGTTTTCGTCTGCTCACGTGCACGTGATCCCTTTACGGGGTGCTCTTCCTCATCACTGACAAAGATAGGTGTCATCGCTCTTTATCTTGGCGAGTACGGACGAGATCATGTGAGTCCAGAGGCGGAGTGAGATTCTTGGTGAGATTCCATAGACGGGTGTGAGCCGTCCGATTTTCCGATTTAGAAGTGGGCTCAGGGGTTCTGAGTAGGGCGTCCTCCAGCGTCCTGCACTCGCGCGCGCCCTTAACTACTCTAGTAAAGCGTGCTGCAGATAGAGGTGGACTGCTCCACGATGTTTCGTGACGCGCAGCAACGTGCGCGACCCCTCGCGCGGCAGATCTCCGTCAAGCCCAAATGGTTCATCTCTCGCATTCCCGGGGGTGCTGCACTTTCACGCGGACTTAGTGGATTTAGAGGGAGGCATCCCCTAACCAGATGGACGTCTGTATGAGGTTTGGAACCGTGCAGAGGCCTGCGCGACCGGTTTCAACGCCTCACCCCCCTGAACTCATTGATTACATAAAGGAGACGGGCCAAACACTTTGTCGACTATGACCTTGCTTGGTGGGAGTCATCGTGTGGGAAACTGATCTTTTATGTATTGGGATAGATAGCAGTTTGAATGTAGGTTTTCTTCTTTCAATGTCACTAGATTTTTATGTTTTACTATGATAGCATTGAAGGGACGGTCCGGAGACCGTCCTTTTGCAAACGATGCGAAACGATGCTTGAAGCGATGCGTCTGTTTCCGCTGTATGAATCCCCCACGAAACCTTTCTCATACCCTTCCCTATTTGACCAAGGCCGAGATACAGAGCGCGGTTCTAAGCGCCATATTCCCACACGCTTCACCTTGCTCTATGTACAAAACACTGCGTTCGCAACGTCGCCACAAATCAACGCCGTGCGTTGGAAGGGAGAAGACATGGCACGTGCTGGAAGAGTGGACGGACATTCAATTGTTTGGGTACACGCACGACGAGAATATGCACATTGCGCTGTACGGTGCAGAGTCCGAAGGCGGAGGGGATTCCGCAAGGGTCAGGGAGAAGGAAGCGAGTCAAGAGATGGGCCGGGGGGAAGAGATTCGACCCCCGAGCCGGAGCGTGAGAGTGCGGGTGCGTGACCTAATGTGAAGCGGGGAAGGAAGAAACAAGGAAGCAATTAAAGGCGGGAGAGGAAGGAAGAGGCAAGGAAGGAAAGTGGGTTGAGCGAGCTGGTGCGAGGTGCGAGGAAGCGGGTGGCTAAGTCGGCGACGGTGGGCAAGAACTCTGCCTGGACGAGGCCTGAGGTCAGCGGCTCGGTCGTGGAAGGCGATGACGGCAGGATTCTTCTAAGGCGGCTGTTCTTCGAGCTGGGAAACTTGCGAGTGGCACCGGGAGTAGAAAGGCAGACTCAGAGATGAAGAGGAAAGCAGAACATTGCCTCTATCTAGTCAAGAACGCTACATGTGAGCCGTATACGACGCGATCCAAAACTAAGTTGGACGAATAGGAGAGGTAAGAGAGTAAGGATGGATGAGACAGTAGGTGCGATGTATGAGGTATGTCGAGGAGCGGCGAATAGTGACAAGAAATATGGGCGCGGACACGAGGGAAGCGATATCAGACATCTAAGTAAAAGGAAGCGACGAAAAGAGGCCATACGAGAACAATAGAAACCAAAACACGATAACTCACGACAATACGAATCCATCTCCAAGTCCAACAAGCGCGGGTTCCGACGGCGTCTTGAAGGTGGCGAGGGAGAGTGAATCGGCGAGAGACAAGTCTTGGTGAAGTGAAACAGGGAGAAAGACGAGACAGAACGATTAGGCAGAGACGTTAGATTAAGAAAGACGCAGCCAGGCCTAGCGTAGTCTATAAGATAGGGTGCAAGTGTCAAATTCACATGACTTACCGCGCAGTGTGAATGTGTGATGCAGCGCGATGTCGTGCTCAATTACCGTCTTCCTCGGTGAGGTCAATGACCTCGGGCTTCGTCAGCAGGCCGAGTGTCTCGGTCTCGGGCTTCTTCTTCCGGTTCCGACGGCGCTTCTTCTTTTTAGGAGCTTCTCGCGGGACCGCGCGGTAGCGGGTCATGGCAGGTGCTTGTCGGGGTCGTTCCGACTCAGGAAATGGATGTTCCGCAATGTCTGCCTCAAGGCGACGAATTTCTGCGCTGAGGCCTATGTCCTCAGACCTCTCGCGCTTCCTCGTCTTCGGATTGGGTAGTGGAGTTGGGCGCCGAACGGATGCCCTCATCACGGCAAGTTGTGGACGGGGTCGAGGTGGAAGACCAGCGGATTTCCTGGCTGTCTGCTTGGTTCGGGCCATACGTTATGATGGCTTTTCTCAAAGGCGATGTGAAACTCTTATATAAGGTAGCAGTCATCCCCCCCTTATATAAGCTTGTAACCCTAGGGTTTGTATTATGTAAGCGTATCAAATCTCAAGGTTCAGCACCTCAAGCTTACCCCGGTACGTTTCGACGTCTTGCGTTTCTGATGTGCCTGATCTCTCTCAGTTGAACGTTGAACAGCTACTTTCTGGGCTTCCTTTCACACCTAGATAATCCGTTCGGTTTCTCGTTTCTGCGCCCATCTCCCCTTTTGTTTGTCTCGATCGTCTCCACCCGCGTCTCGTTGTTCACTTCCACTATGTTGCCTCTTTATACCTCTCCATTCCCACCTACTTGTCTGGGTAGCTATTACTCTGCTTGTATTTAAACCTCGCGTTCTTGACTCGGAATGATCAGTTTATCATGTGTTCTCCCATTTCCTCTTGCTACGCGCTCGTCCCGGAAGTCAGGCCCTACCGCGGGCACTCAAAGGACATCGCCGCCATCTCACCTTGTCTCGCCGCCACGGACGGCATCGTCTCTTGTTCGGTTTCCTCCTCCTCGTTCCCGCCTTTACCTGTTCGCGATCGCACCGGCTGTCGACGTTGCGAATGCTTCGGGCTCGGCTCTTCTGTTCTCTCCTCTCTGTAACTCCTGCGGGACCCCCTCCGCCTACGAACTCACACGGACTCGGCTCCATACAGCGCGAATGCGCACCGCTGATCGTCGGACTCATCGGACAGGCCATTGGGATCGGGGCCATCGCATGTGTCCTCTAACGGGAGAGGATCGCTCGACACCGGTGACTCGGCGGTGAGTTTTCCACTTCTATGTATACAGCTACAGTATACAGGGTCGTTGGGGTCAACACTTGGACAGGGGCCCTCATTCCCGGCGGTCTCTCCGTCGACACTGCCAGCTTCTGGGTCAATGCTGGGTCCTGTGAGGGTGTCACAACGTGGGGCTCGCATCATCTTCCTTTATATATTTTTATAAAACATACCACTCGGCCTGTCATTCAAGCGCTTTTGCCGCGCAATTGCAAGAGTTTTTGCGCGGGCCTTTTGGCCTCGCGTTTTTCGGCCCATAGGTCACGTGATTGATTATATAATGTATTGAAAGTGCGAGTCATTCTTTTTGCAGAAGGGCGTTTTGCAAAAAAGGAAAACATTTGTTTAAATCTCTGTCAAATCTCAATATTTCTAAATAAAAATTAGTACATGTTGTAGCTACGGATGTACACTTCAACCCTTACTGAATAGATAGTTATACTTTGATGATATGGGAGAGGAATTTAGAGGGCGAGAAAAGGTGAGTGGCTGCTGGGGACGGTTCCTGGTGACTGCTACCTTACTAGATTTGGTGCAGATCACTCCACTGTTGAGCAGTTCTAGGCTCGTGACCAGCCTGTATATGATAATCGATATACAGGCTGGGACAGCTGGGTTTTAATTCCTATAGCGTTGGTTTTCCCACGATTTTGACCTGCCCTGAAGCGGATTAGGTCGCGTCTGGTTTGGCGCGTCGCTCGGTCTGTGGTGGGCATATATGCGTTTCTCCTCTAATCTTTGGGACAGTACCTAAATACCATGCGAATAATAACCATTATAAGCTGGAATCAGACTAACTTCCGCTGCTGGACAATCGGATGAATATCACGATTAAATTTGAGGTTTCTCACATTCCTGAAGCGCTCGATTAACACAAGTCACATGTGCTCGAGATTGCCACTGTGGACTGCGTAAAGTATGCTAAAAGTCCCTGATGACGCCTTTGCGGGTCCCGATGATCCACACTAATAACCTCAACCGTCCCTGATCGCTAGGGAACGCGTCCAAGGTGTGCAGGAATTGGGAGGTGTGAAGCAGCACAAGGTGTCGCACAGGCCTCTGCTGGGCACGAACTGTCGTATGTGGGTTAGTAAAGATCACGGACGCGTCTGTATAGAAGGGCTAAGGCCGCGTGCGAGTGCAGCGAGGTCGGGAGATGCTACACTGAGCCTGAGGGGTCGGGTGGTCGCAAGTGATTGGAGGCGGTCGCGCACGCGTCGGCGCAGCACAGAACTTCGTATAGGTGGCTGTCGGAGTCGAGAAAACGTCGGGTTAGAATCGCTAAGGCTGCGGGCGAGTGCGGCGTGCTGGGGAACACAAGGGATGAGCTTCACTGAGCTCAAAAGTCCGAAATATGAGGGGAGAAATCTGCTATTAGAAGTCTGAGGTGTGAAGTTGTAATTACATGGGCTATATACTAGGGAATGTAGGCCAAGGAATGGGGTGTATTAGATAAACAGGGGAATGGTAAAATGCGGAGGGGGGGAGAGTAGTCCGGAATGAGTGGGAAGCCAAGCATGCACAGAGAGTGGGAATGCGGCGAGGTGGTATTGACAATAAAAGTTCGCTCTCAAAGCCGAGTGTCTGCCTAGGAGCAGTGCGCATGGGTCTGAATATCTAGAGATGAGCGAGGCGGCATGATGGATGTGTTCGCAGGTTCGCAGGTTCGCAGGAGTCCAGAGATCTTACCGTTCGGACGACAGAACGTGACTTACAGTACTTCAGGGCAGGTCGAAATCGTGGGAAAACCAACGCTATAGGAATTGAAACCCAGCTGTCCCGGTCTGTATATCGCAGGTTTACCTTCATATACAGACGGTCACCGGTCTAGAGCAGTTCAGTTACTCAAAAGTCGAGGGCGATGGCCCATGTGACCAGTTGCGCCTCTGACTGAGATGGGAAATGTATACTGTATCCGTAGTCGCATCTTAGCCACACAAATGTATCGAGATCTGTACTGTACGTTATAGAAGCAGACATATTTGAACTCCCGCAATTCCAATGGGGAGCTTTCCATGGTGAAGGGAGTATGGAACGGGTTGAAATTTGAAATACCGTGCTTGGTCATCGCAAGATCACCACCACGTCTCCGTCCCTCTTTACCGCTCTCATCAATGTTTCTCCTCTTCCCCTGGGCCGCTCATGTTTTTCTCTCTCTCTCTCTCCCTGCACGCCACCCTTCACGAGCAACCTCGACGTGCAGTCTGGTTGTCTCGGTGGGAATGTTCGTTGCTCCCTCCCGTCTCGTGTCGGCGTTCTTCGAGTTGTTCAAGGCGCGATCGGCGATTCTCTGTCGTCCCTTCCATCCGCACGCCAGCCTTCGTGAGCAACCTTGACGCGCCGTCTGGTTGTTCGCGGTGGACGTGTTCGCTGCCCCCGTTCCTACCTGGCGTCTGCAACCTTCAAGCCACGGCACACTCAACCTTGATGTGCCATCTGATTGACGTGGTGAGAGTTCCTTCCTGCCTGGGTAACACTCATTATTCGTCTGACCTCTGTCGCAGGCTTAGAAGCTCGATTGCACATCCTGCATTGAAATACGGCCTTCTCAGTGCTCTCTGAGCACTGCGGCGCACAAGTCCTGGGTGCGTTGCTACCCACCTCCGCAGAGCACCGTCACTGACCTAGAGTCCCCCGGGAAAAGTGCGCCCCTGCCTTAAATGGATTGTAACGGAGGCCCGACTGTGGTGGTCCCCTGCAGCCCGCAAGGGCCTGGGCTTGTTGCTGATGCCGAGTGGCGTTGGTTGCGGTGAACCGTTTGCCTGCCTGACTGACGAGGAGCCGGTGCGCCTACCCGAAGACGAAGTCGCTTTGTCGACGGATTCGGACAAGGTGCACCGCACCGCGTGTCACTTACCGCCTCTTCGAAGAAGAAGACTTTTGCGTCCCGTACCTCGTGCCCGCCAAGCACCATTGCTAGACCGAAAGCCCCCGGTGAAGATGTGCCCCCGCTACGCGGGCCTCTTGCTCAGCTGGGGAAGGCCCCGTGAAGCCTGTTGCTGGGTTCGAACGCATTGGTCCCTCGACCGCCTGCAAGGGCAACCCTCACGTGGCCCCCGTCGTTTGCCTAGTGCCGGCGGGAGATCCGAATCCTCCTGCGCCCGGTGGAGCGGTCCATACGAGCAGGCAGGTAAGGGGAGTGCCGATGGGGTGTCGAGTAGGGGCAGCGGGCCTACGGTTCCGCTTAAGCTCTCTGATTCATGTGACGGTTTCCTGACTGTCGGGAGGAAGGCACGTTCGAAGGGACGGCTGACTTTTGTCAATGTCGCCTCGAATGTCATGGCAGATTCGCATGCTTCCGCGCTGAGGAATTCCGACCCAAGGGGGAGGGATGATTGACATCTGTCACCTTACCTTCTCTCTTGTTGGGTATTCTACGCGGTGCGACGCGTAAATCCAGCTTGGTCGCTGGTCTCGTGAAACCGGCCTGGAGCAGGGTGGTTCCTGCGCCGGTCGTGTCCCTACTTGTTGGCCCCTCCCTTCCCTGGTGTTGCGCTTTCTCTCGTCAGTGCGGACATGGGATCAATTTCGGGGCGCCTTTCATGAGCGACTTTGACGCGTCGTCTGGTTGATGCCGACTTTCTGCTCGCTGTAGAGGTTCTGCGGTGGCGAGCCGTGTTGGGGAGCCCTTGGCACAGGTGAGTGTGTTGGTCGGCCGATGTATCACGGCCGGTTCTACTGCCCTTGGTAGGTAACTGAGAATATTCGCCTTCTCTGACTAGGGTCAATCTCGGGTTTGTCACTACTGTGAGGTGTCGGGAGGACCAGGAAAGAGGAAAGCGAGGCAGGGCAGGGGTTGTAAGCATCACACATTGTGGGTCTACTACTGTAAGTGAGCAGCTCACGAATGTGTTGAATATGTTTCTCTAACATTCATATTTCTAACGAGGGCGTCACCAGGAACTGAAGTCACATAAACAAGTGAAAATGTGACACGCATAGCTTGACGAAGTTCTCGCTACCTGCTTGCGCTTATTTTCAACAGTACGTCTGTTGTACGAGCAGGGCGTCTCGCGAGCTTTCGAGTCTGACGAAGGATTTGCCTCCGATAGTGCTTCTGTTATGTTTTGCACTGTGTTTATGTTTAATATATACTGTCCACGCATGTACCCCGATTGAGTGCGCCTAGTGATTGATAATGCACGCGGAGGGTTCGTCGTACACCTTTCTATCATGTTAAGCTCACACAATCTTTATTTTCTGGCTTGCTGATATTATTTAGGTTTACAGTCGATGATCTTCTGTACATATCTTATGAACCCATGTCAATGTCGGAATGTCTAGCTGACCGAGCCTCCGACCGTGCCATCGCTGTTAAAATATTGTCCACGCGAACATTTCCGCAACATAAGGCCTAAGGTCCGGGCCCGCTGGAAGGTATCGACGTATTTGTCGGCGGTGCCACACCCTGAGAAGTTAGATTGCGCAATAAACCAATGTAAGTTCGCTTCTTATCACCGTCGACTTTGCATCTAAGCTGATGTATTCACGTTTCGCACCTTCTATGCAACATTCAGGCCAGAATGATTGACTATCCAATGAAACTGGCTGACTAGCTCCATCCTTGAACGACCATATATCTCAGCTGACAAGACGAAGTAGGACGTGGTCATAGACTTTGCGATCGTAGTTGTGTCATTGACTCCGGACTCGCAGGTTGGTTCCTATCGATTAAAAGGGCGTCGTATGAACTCATGCTTACGAGTGTCGCGATTCCGGTGCCAATGATGGCCCATCTAGAACAGTATTACAACCGTCTCTGATTTCCATAAGTGGGTAACAATGGTGATGCGCTGTCGTGATGGGCGCCTTTTTTAACGAGTATAACAGTGAATTTTGACCTCTAACCCTGAACAATGGTTGTCGTGTCTGACTCATGTGAGAGTTGAGTTAATGAATTCCATAGTTTGGCGGTCGCGATTAAACTCGTGAATGTAAACCTACCCCATTAAATGAACTATTGTTCTCGGTCGAATTTGCTTCGTGCACTCGAAGCTTTCCCCTAACTTCTATGGCCCAAGCCAATGTCTGATCCAATCTCTACGGATATTTTCGTTGCTATAGATTCAGAGCTTTCTGCTCGTTCTACGTGGATTCCCAATATCAACTCTTTGGACTTTGTCAATGACCCTACCAATAGCGGCCCTTATCACATCCAAGATCCTCAGCAAATTAGGCGTCCCAATACTGGCCTGTACGCACTGACGTCAGCACCCATGAATCAAGTCTATTTGGAGCACGAACATCGACTTTGCGACATTCTGGATATGCTCGAGTCAATGGAAGCCGCCGATGCGAAGGAGAATACCGAGGACCGTGTCCTGCAAGAGTTGATCAGGATAAATCGTTTAAAGGAGGTTGAATGGTCCGGTCAACGAAGCAAGCGGGGTGTTAAGGGCGCTATAGTTAATACAGGTATCCCTCAGTCCTTACTCGTTGCTGCCGTGTCTGACAATGCAACAGAAACCTTTTTCGTGGCGAGGCACCCCAAGAATCCAACTCTTCTTGCGATCTATATCACAACTTTGTTCATGTATGTTCTATATCGGCTTCCCCGTCGCGGCGCAGCCATCCTACTCGCTGGCATGAGGTGTATATTGAACAGCGAAGCATCACTTCGTTCCTTGGCGAGAGAAGTGCCGATGGACCCGAGAAAGCTCCTGGTACAGTATGACCTCGATCCAGTCACCCGCAGCTACATTTGCTGCCCTTCTTGCTACTTCCTCTACGATTATTCTCTCTCTAAAACCAACGCCTGTTTCTTTCGACGACCATCCCTTCACAGAGAAGGCCAAGAGCGAGATGTCAGAAAATTCGCAACTTGCGTAAACATGCCAATAGCAAGGCCAAGAAACTCAAGAAATTGTTGCAGGACGTACGGTTTTCCGTGCCGCGTGTCCGTCCGGCTTGTTGACCGCACCAGCTGACTGATTCGGGTTGTAGGACGAGAACGCCCGTAGCAACGCCCTCCGCTCCATCCAAGAAAACGCTGCAGAGTTGAAGAGTGAGAAGGAGAAAGCTGACCAATATGAGGAAGAGTTACAGCAGGAGGAAAGGGTGCTTGAAGGCATCCGCGACAGTCTCGAAGGTATCGATCTGCATATCCTCAGACAGTTGCGCGCTCATCGGCCCTGCAGATAGGACCCGGGTATTTCGTGATCGGATCGAGCAAAACCAGAAGGAGCTCCAGCCTTGGAAAACGAAGATTAACCAAAAACAAGCCAAGGTTGACGTCAAGACAAGTGAGCGAGACATGTTGGTCAAGAAGGCCGAGGTGGTCGAACAGGCCAGCGCGGAGGCACGCGAGACGCTTGAAACAGTCAAGAGCAACCAGAGGGCCAAGGTGTGTTCTCTTGGTCCAGCCATATCGTTCGCTCTCTAACCACGTCACGCTTCAAGATCGGAGAACTCGAAAATCTCGAGAATAAGGGGCAGTCTCTTCAACGGGAAGCAAACGCCGTGAAACAGAGAGTCCAGGTACGATTATCAAGGGCTCGTTACAAACGGCTAATACGAGGCTCTCGCCCTGTGCAGGACTTGACCATGCGCATAAACCAGCACCGTGCTCAAGTATCTTCCACGAGGCAACGCGCCGAGGAAGCGAAGGCGTCACAAGAGGCCAGCACTTCACATAACGAGGTCTTGGACAGTCTGGCCCACTTGAGGGACTCGGGTCGGATCAGCGGATTTCACGTAAGTACCGCATGCAAGTTTTCAGCGAACCTCACGTCCCAGAGCAGGGTCGACTCGGAAGTCTTGGGACTATCCCCGACATGTACGACGTGGCGATTACAACCGCATGTGGCTCCCTCAACGACGTGGTTGTGGACACGGTGCAGCAGGGTCAAGCCTGCATCGAGTACCTCCGAAAACAAAACGGTGGACGCGCAGATTTCCTTGCGCTCGAGACGATAGACGAGACGGACGGAAAGAGGTCCATCCGGACTCCAGAGAACGTCCCACGCCTGTTCGACCTCGTCGAGCCGAAGGAACCGCGGTTCGTGGGTGCGTTCTACAAGGCATTGCATGATACGTTGGTCGTGCAGGATCTCGCGCAAGCAACTCGCATAGCATTCGGTGCGCGCAGGTGGCGAGCTGTCACTCTCGCGGGAGAGCTCGTCGATTCGTCTGGCACGATGTCCGGGGGCACGGCAAAACCCAGAGGTGGTGGGATGGGCTCAGAGCTCGAAGCCGATACGGTTCCACCCGGCGTACTGCAGAAGTATGAGCAGGACAACGAAGCCGCTGCCGTGCGGCTCGCAGAGGCCACGAAAGAACTTCGGGAAGCTGAAGCGGAGCTCGAGGCTGTGGGGAAGTCTGGGCCGCAGATCGCCCTCGAGATTGACCTGGTCAATCTCGACATTCGAAACGCCGGGAAGCGTGTCATAGAAGCCGAAAAGTGGGTCCGCGACCTCAAGTGAGCACTGCCTCACTCTCTATTGTTTGCGTATGCTAAGGCTCGAGTGCACTTAGGACGCGGAGCAAGCCAGACACGGGCAACCTCTCTCGCGTCGCATTCCTAGAACGCGAGATCGCTACCACCCAAAACGAGCTAGAAAGGTTGCAATCACCGTCGGGTGCGATCGAAGAAGCGATCAAGGCCCTCGAGAGGAAGATTCTCAATATCGGTGGTTCCCAGTTGCTTGCGCAGAGGTCAAAGGTCGATGGCCTGAAGCTGCACATCGATGTCGCAAACGAAGGGATCACCAAAGCAGAGGTAGCGATGGCCAGAGCAGAGAAAGACTTGGTCAAGTTCGAGGGCTCCATTGCCAGTAACGGGCAAAACTTGCAAGGCGTCGAAATCGAACTCGGGAAGCTAAGCCGACGACATCCGAGCAAACGTTGAAGCACAGCGCAAGCCAAGGTAGAGAACATGAAGGACGAACTGGACGAAAAGACAGAGAGCGTGGGGGAGGAGCGGTGCACAACGCAGTCATTACAGCTTGCGGGAGCGTAGCGTAGATCGTGTTGAACGCTGTGTATAGTGTGTCTTATCCCGCACTTTTGCACTAATGTAGTGAGTATCCTCCCAACACCGAGATGAGGGAGCGCAAGGATTTGATGGTTTTGATAAGTAAAACAAGACAGGTAATAACTCAGACTACTGCACAACAGCCGACGAGCTTCCTCCTCCTACACAAATGCAACGCCAGACGCGTCGCGTCCTCGGACCCCGGCACCCGTCACGACCATGGATTGTCAATCCCTGTTGCCGCCGTTGGTGTCGCCATACTTGTGCCTGAGGCCACGGGGTGCACGTCATAGTGGAGGGTGGGAGTGACTCACGACCATGGATTGTCAATCCCTGTTGCCACCGCTGGTCTCGCCATACTTGTGTCTGAGGCCGTGGGGGGATACGCGCGTGACGAAGGGACGATCATACGAGGGGGGGTATAATGGAGAGTGTGAGCGACGATCCCGGACGACCTAGTCGGTGGCGGTGGAGGGAGGACGAGGCGAGGACTGAAGTCACTCCCACCGGCACCTACGACAAGGAAGAGGAAGGGCTGGGGGAAAAAAGAGAAGGGACGTGGGCGTACCGAGGCCCAAGGTCCAAGGCAGTAGGGTGCCGACAGGCCATACCTGTGCCTGAGGCCGCGGGGGGCACGCGCGCGTGACGAAGGGACGATCGTACGAGGGGGGGGGGGGGGGGGAGTGGGGGTAGTGGAGGGCGGACGAGGCGAGGGTCGTCCGGGCGGTGGAGAGCGGACGAGGCGAGGGGGGAAAGACCGAGGTCGCTCCCACCAGCGCCTACGACAAGGAAGGAGGGACGTGTGAGGGACTTGGGCTGGGGGAAAGAAGAGAAGGGACGTGGACGTACCAAGGAACCTAGTCGGGGCGGTGGAGGGCGGACGAGGCGAGGGGGGAAAGACCGAGATCGGTCCCTCCCACCGGTACCTATCATACGATACGACAAGGGGAAAAAAAAAAGAGAGAGAGAGAAGAGAGAGAGAAGGGACGTGGACGTACCGACGGGCGGCGGCACCCGGAAGGGGATGAAGGGGACGAGACGATGGTCAGAGGCCGACTCGAACCCTCGAGCGCACGCACGCTCGTAAGTTACCAGTACCAGTACCCACAACTGCTCTCGACCAAGCCGAGCGAGAGCGCTGGTCACGCCAGGCCCAGTCACGGGCGCTTGCGAAGTCGAAGGGGGGCGAGCGAAGTCGAGGAGGACTTGGGCAGCACGCGCCCAGGGAGAGCGCGAAAAGTGCGAATCCAAACGTGAATCGAGGCCCCGAAAGTGCGAATCGAGCGCCGTGACAAGTGTGAATCCCCGCCAGAATCTGGTCGATTCACAATTCACGTTGGTCACGGGCGCGCTGGCGCGCCTCGGGCGGGGTTCCAAATTCACGCGACTTCGACTAAGACCTTGCAGAGCAAGGTGACACTGACGGTCTCGGACGCCTCACAACTTTTGTACATGCCGAAAAATACCAAGAAAAATGCTACTAAAGATCAACTCATACTTCAGAAGACCCCTTGTTCTGAAAAAAAGCTAAGAAAGCTCCCCAGCTGTTTTGACTGTTTCAGAAAGAGCAACGAATGTCGTTTTCAGAGTGCGTTCACCCATAACTAGCCATTAAAGGTGAAAATTCTATCATGTCTAACGCTCCATTTGACAGATAAACGCTTCTATAGTGGCATGGGGAATGTGGTGTTCGAGTTCAAGTCTTCTGGACCTCCAACGTACCGGCAAAGGATGGATCAAAAGGACACCTTGAGGTCCATTCGCGCAAAGATGGTGAGTCCCTTACCAAGTTGAAGTCCCTGATCTCAGCTGTGTTTAAGTCCACCCTCGTCCCGATCCTTGAACCAGTACTCCGTGATGAATACTCACATATCACTTCTAGCGTTGCCACGATGCATCGTCCTCTTGAACCCCGTGAAAGAGCTTCATGTGGTAAGGCAGTAGATTCTCATATCACTCGTCACTCGCGTCCTTCCTCATTCAATTATATAGATGTGTGCTTTTCAGATCTTTTTTCAAGGGCACGAATCTGCCGCTCTTGTGGATTTGAGGTTTGTGGAGAATGTTTGTATGAGAAAAGGAGTGTGAGTACCTTATAGTTTCGCCAGTCTGATTGCGTATGTCATTGACGTGATTATCCGTCGCTTTAGTTGCCCCGTTGCTCTATCGATGAATACCCTGCTCACGAGCCGGAGTTCCTTGCTCCTGTCTCTCGATTTCGTGCCGAGGACATTCGATCTCTCCTGGAGCAGATGAGCGCCTTCTCTGCGCCTTCCCTGCCATCGTCGTCGCTTGCGCCCTTGTCAAGGTATCTGGCCTCTACCTTGGACTGGATGCCTACTGATTATGTATCTTCTCATCGTCAAGTGCAAAAAACCGCGATGCGCTTCGACTGCGATCGTGGCAGCTTTGCTCTAACGAATTCGCTATTTCCTGGGCTAACAGTGTGCCGGTCATCTGCGAGGGCACCTTGTCGATGAAGCAGATATCTCTTACTCCGGCGTTTTTCATGCGGACATTTGGAGATGAGGAGGTTGACCTCATTGATTGTGAGTCGGGCGAATTCGAGGAAGGCTCACTCAGGGAAATCTTGAGGCTGTACGACACTCCCGAGCCATGTGATCGAGTCCTGAAGGTCAAGGTTCGTTCTCCTTTGCTTCATGTCATCGAAATGGACCCATTGCTGTGTCAGGACTGGCCGTCTCAAGACACCTTCAGAGGTGGAAAATTTGCAGAAGTATACGAAGAGTTCGAAGATTGCTTACCATTTCCCCGTCTAACACGTCTCAACGGCAGAGACAATTTGGCCGCACATTTTCCAGACAACGCGGGCTCGCCGCCAGACCTAGGTAACGGCGGAGCTACCTGTTCGTACTCGATGGCTAAATGTAGCGGTGGCGGTCTAGGCCCTAAGGTTTACTTTGCGCTCGCAGCTAAGCAAGATGACAGTCACCATGGATCAACACGACTCCATTGTGATCTCACTGATGCGGTCAATGTCTGTGTGTTTGCGGCTCAACAGCATGACGGATCTCCAGGGGGTGCCCGATGGGACATCTTTTCGCCTGAGGATACAGCGCGGCTCAGAAAAATCCTCTCCGTGCATACCGAGGATCCTGTCCTTGCTCAAAACACATATCTTACTCCTGCCCGATTGCGTCAACTAGAACTCAGCCACGATATCAAGGCGTACACGTTCTTCCAACATGAAGGAGAGGCTGTCTTCATCCCTGTGGGATGTGCTCATCAGGTAAGTTGCGGCCTGATTCGTATCACGATCGTCCAAGATGTCGAGAGCGTAGGTCAGCAATGTCACAAATGCCATCAAGATCGCCTGTGACTTTGTTTCTGCTGAGCACTTGTCAACCACAATCGGACTCGTGTCAACCTTCCGTCAGCATCGCATTTCCAAACAGTCTGGGGATGATGTACTTCAGGTGTACACCACACTTCTACACGCCTGGTGTTCCCTTTCTAGGTTTCACGAAGTGTATTCGGAGCACTCTGACATGTGTTTTGATGGTGCGTGTAGTTCATATCCCAATCAACATTTCCACTCAAAATCAACAGACCGTGACGGAAATTCTAATATTAGTTCGCTGAGGACATCAGCCATGGATGTGGATTCATTTGATGAAGCGAAGAGCATCCAAACCATCTGCATACCACACACGACACCTTCTTGCTCGATCAGTGCGGGCCCATCCTCACGTACTATGCCTGGCTCTCAAAGCCGCAGACGTCGGAAGAAAACCCCCGGACCGCGACGGGGGGGAGATTTGAGCTGTCCCGTTTTCCCTTGCAAGAAGCGGAATTTTGTTCCCGCTGGGCTAATTGATCACATGTAAGCTGGCCTTAGCACGGATTACCCCAGGCATTGATGCAGTTCCCAGTGACGAAAAGCACAATGAGTATCGGATAAAGGATGATATCTCGAAGAGGTTGCGTAAACCGGCTTGCTCTTCAGAAGAGTTCATGATGACAATTTTGGCTCACGTTGAAAAGCGGCGCGAGGAGATGGATCTGATTAAAAGCCAGTTGACGTAGGTAAAATTCAAGTCATCACTCTTATCATTCCAGCTGACCTCTTTGTACTAGGGCCCTGAAATAGTTGTCATACTGTATGTGCTCGAAATATACGTCTGATGCCTGACTCGGCCGAGTCGCGGTGCGTATGCCAAAGACGTCACACACCCTATACCACCATCGATGGACTGTTCATAGTAAGTGCAGAATCGTAACTCAATTGCTTGGAGGTTTCCCTTGCCTGAGTGTGTGAGATGACGCCGGTGTGATTACGAACGGACGGACAGCTTGTCCTCGGCATTGCTCGCAGCGAGCGCAGAATTGTCTCATTGGATCCACTTCATTACTCTCTCGATTGCTTCGCGCATTTACCCAAGTGCGCGTGACGATGTCGCGTAATCGCCATGAGAGCAAAGCTTCGCTCGGACGCATGTTCGCACGGCATATAGCGAGTTCCCGCCAAAAATAAGCAGAGAGAGAACAAATTTCTATATTTTCCGACGCAGACTAACCCCTCCCCCTAGTTAAACCTATTCAACCTCCCCACCTTGGATGGCGACCACCCCACGAGGGAGCGCGAGTCGCACCGGTTGCACCACCCGGTCGATGGTCTCCTCTGTTTTGGAGATGATCATGAGCCGTATGGAAACGAAGATTTCTGCGTGCCAGTTCATGCGTCGCATCTATCGAACGGTCAGCGCGGCGTTCGCACAGCAGATCGAGACGTATCCAATCCCCCAGTGGCTCAATAGCCATGCTACGCACCCAGTCCCAAGCAAATCGAACGAGCAAACGAATGTATTCAAAAAGCAAGGAGTCAACGCTTTTTGTCGCGTGTTGATTGACTCACTGTGCAATGGTATGTGTGTGCGCAGAGGGTTCTTTCTGGTTTACCTTCACAATGTCCTTCTCCGAGCACATCTCATCCCCCGCTCCCCAGCGGTCCACCCCTCTGTCTACTGGCCCCCCACCCACTTCTAACAGCTCTGACCATCCTGTTGCAAAGGGGAGGGCAAAAAGCAATTGGTCTCATCCTGTCAGTGTCGACTTATCGGTCTTCGACATCCTCAACATATTTCGTCGTTGCTGGTTCCTCTCCAGGCCCAACCTCTTGGCCAATGCCATCTCTGCTCAAAAGACAGAAGACGGAAACATTTCCTGGGTGGAGTTCTCTCCCCCATATCATTCACACCTGGTCAAGAGCGCTGTTGCCCTTGTGCCTCACCTTGTCCATGCGGTGAAAAAGGTGATGTTTGTATATATTTTGGAGCTTCTTAACGGAGAAGGCAACCTCGCATTCTTCAATCTCCAAAAGGGGCCACAAGGCCAATGATGCCCAGAAGGAGAAGAAGCGTCTTGCATGGAAGCGGAGTCGAGCTGTCAAGCGTGAGAGGGCTCGTGAAGCCGCGAAAGTGGCCAAACTACCCACACGTGAGCGGCAATGCGAGGCATGCGGACGAAAGTTCGAGTCCTGCAAAACTGCCAGGAAGCACAAGTGCACTGCGACCAAAGTGGAGAGTGCAAGGGGGGTAGCAGCTGCTTGAGCAGCTGATAAAGCAACGCCGATCAAGCCAACGGCTCATCCCACCCCTCCTGCCCCCACTACCCCCACAAACAGTAACCCCCAACCCACAGTAACTGGAGACTCGTGGGAAAGCACAGTGCCCTCCTACGCCCTGCACGGGAGCTATACCGTATCGATGCTAGACCCGAGGGGAAATCCACGCCTTATACCAAGACGTCTGACAGATTTCCCAGCGCTATTGAGGGAGGGCTGGCTTTTTTCTGGCCCGGAGTAATCGCGAAGTCGCTCTACATACTGATGCAATCCTGTCTCATTCATACAATGATTCGTTATGATAAAGTGTTTCGGGTCTGCCTTAGGGCAGGCTGAAGCTCATCTCAAATCGGAAAACCGCCATCCAAGTAGCGACATATATTCAGGAGACAGGGAGAGTAACACAGGAAGGATATGGAAGCGAAGTAACGCTGTCAAACAGGCCCTGACGGTGTCCCGGACGGATCATTCCCGGGCCGTCTTTTGTGTCAGTTATTATGTCCGCTTCCTGTCTTGTGTCTCCCATTTGTTGACCCATCCAACCTGTACCAACCGTGTCCCAGTCCGGCTTCCCCTGAGTGGGTGCCCCTTCTAGCCCGAGTTATTTTTCTTGTACTATTTACCTTCGCTTGGCACATGCTTTACGCATCTTACTATACCAAATTTCCCTCATATCTACAACCAAAGACCGGCTTTGTATTATGTACTGCTCCGGATATACAAATTTTCAAAAAAAAAAAAAAAAAAAAAAAGTGAAGTAATGCAGAGGAAGAAAGATCGAATAGAGGAAACAACATTAACAGCACTCATCATTAATCCCGCCCACCGCCCACCACTCACGAACCACAACACACCCCTCCTCATCTCCACAACTTGCCGAACCAACCAAAACAGGTTCACTCAAGACCCGAAGAAGAAGGCGGATGACGTAGGAAGTGGTCATGACGCACATCTCAAGACCCCCCGCAACCACAATCGCACCTCACGCCTTGGCGCCTAGTACGCCCCTCCAACTTCAACGCTTGACAAGAAGCCACGCCGCTCCCTTACAGGGAACGGGGGAGACCTAAAATAATAGGGTAGAACCCTGGGAAGCGGAGAGAATTGGACGCGTAGTATACCAAAGAGTGTAGTGCTACATAGGGTAATTTGCCCTCAGGTGCACAAAAATGGATTCAAAAAAAAAAGTGTGTGCGCGAAGAGACGAGCCAGACGCGATGATGATGCATGATGAGCGAGGTGGTGCCAGTGTTGGAAAAAACGACTTTGACGCGCACCGTGGGAACGAGCACCGGCGTCGCTTCACGTTCGCCGCAGCGTCGGGACCTATCTTTTTACACTGCCATCAGCAAAACGACAAGAGTTTAACCCGGCTTATTTCATGTTGGTCATTCTATCACTAAGCCATCAACGGTGATAAGCGACCACTAATCACTATTCAGCAAGCTATTCAGAGCCTTAATTTTCACTCAAACACGCAGTGTTACATAAGAATACCAAGAGAGTAAGACATCAAAGTATACAGTAGCTAAGTCCCGAGCCCCTGAAGACTGTCGTGCCAACTCAACATGTGCACTACCACCCCAGTCGAATAGGCGTTGTTGGGCTCGGGGTCGCATGCGGAGGGGCGTCGTCGTCGTCGTCACGGTCACGGTCACCACTTCCATTATCGCATTCTGGTCAGGGTCGTGTGCGTGCCCGCGGCAGCGGGATCGTCGTGGCTGCCATGGTTAGAGAATTCATGGGATGCGCCGCTGAGCAGCAGGGTCGGGGTCGTCATGGTCAGGGACTTGGGCTTGCATGCGGCCGGCTCGGTCTCGTGGTTGGGAGCCCGGCTTGTGGCTTGCATCGTCGAGCCGCAAGTGGCTACGTTGACATCGAAGTGGGGACCCACATACAACTAAGCGGTGGCGACGGCGTGCCGATGCCCGACGTGTCGCTGGCGGTCCGGCGCGTGGTGCGTCTCTTGGGCGCGATCGAGCTCTTGGGCGTGTCGGCGCCGCGTAGGGAGGGCTTGAGCGTGGGCGCGAGGCTGGGCTCGATCTCGCGTCACCGTGGTTGGCGGTGCACGCAGCGTTGTCGTAGTGCTACATTTGAATGTATTCCGGTGTGCGCCGAGGTGATGAACGAGTTCCGCGAAGTACGACCACATCAGCCAAGCAGGCGTCGAGAGTGACCAGGACTGTCTAGAGGACAGTTGAACACATCCAGACGACAGCGAGGGGAGATGGGCCCAGGACGGCAGCAACACTTGGCTCGCAATGTAGCGAGTCGACTTCGGAATGTACAATGTTTGACCAAACAAACACAAACACCACAACAAGGAGCCGATCCAAAGTTTAAAACTTCGACGACGCGTCTCGCGTTCATCTCAGTTGTCCTGACTAATATGTTGCCGCCCGCTTTCTGCTTGTATTCGTTGCATCGTTTCAGTCCCAAAACCTGACCAGCCTGTGCCAACCTTCGACTGCATGTATGTTTTGTTTTACACTCATCTCCACATTCGACGACTGACTGCCTCTGCAATACAGCAACATACCATCCTCCCCATGACACAAGGCCGTGATGTCGTTGCCAAGTCCAGTCCGACACGGGTAAAACCGCTACGTCTCCATCACCATCAAGCCCATGTCGTCATCGACGAGACTGGGTACTTGTGTTTATTTTTATTTTTATTTTCTATCACAGGCTGACGAGACTCTAGCCTGTCTGCGTCGTTGCTGCCACGTTGTACGCCTTTAGATTATTATTTCTTTTTTCTGCGCTTCCTACTAACCTTTCCCCTACTCTAGTCTCTCACCATCTTCACCGGTCACACTGTCAGATCAACCAGAAGTCAAGCTCACCGCGTGACCTCATGTGAGACAAAGTACTTTTCCTTTTTAGCTTTTTAATTCACGTTTTGTGATCCCATCACCCCCGCAGATACGTTGGGACACAGCTGCAATGCATTCGGAGGTGTGTTTTCATTGTGCCCCCCATTATGTCACTGATTCTGCGACTGAGCAGCGTCCCTTCGATGTGATGGTGACGACACCACCCCCGCCATCAAGGCAACGATGGTGATTCCCAGTTCTTCAAAGCAATGACGACGACCAGTCTCATGGCTTTGAGCTGCCACGACCCAGCATGGCAACTGATACCTGTCCGCAACACCTCAACACGTTCGCTTGCCCATGGAGGGAGAGTCTGCGCCCCAGTTTGCTGAAGTACTCGGGCGTTGCGGGGGGATAAATACCGGGGGAATCAATATTATGTATCGTAGTGGTTCCGAATACACATAATAGACCTGATCTCTTCTTTTCTGCTTAAAAAATAAGCCAGGTGTTTAATAAATAAGGACAGATTCAACTGTGAATTGAAAATTAAGCTCAATTTCAGGAATGGGATCTAGAGAGCGGAGACCTGCGGCACCAAGCGCGGCACTTCCCGAGCACCTTTTTTCTTTTTGTTATACCATGTGGATTACTCAATTTTTCCTCGCCTTCCAGTGTTGTGCTTTGCCGAAGCTGGCAGCTTGACGCTGTGAGCTTGAGCATTTGCATGAATTGGTAGTGCCTCGCCGAAGCTCACGGTTCTGAGACTGTGTGACTTGAGCTTGTGCGCTCCTGGTTGTGTGTACTTCTCTTTCTCACCCTCGCTTCTTGGCTCCTCCAACGACCCGAGGGGGCACTTTTGCTACACGGACTTGATAGCCCCTGATCGGCCCGATCGTCCAGGCTTTCACGGATCTCTCGAACGTTGGATGTGGCCTCTGAATGTGCCTCTGTCAGCCGCCAACTGCGCCGGCAGCACAATCTGACGGAAGCGCGCACAGTACGTGTACAGGTGGTATGTTGTCGGGGTTCCTCAGTGGCCCCTTCGGCGATGGTCGACGGCGGTGGTCCTCAGGTAAGGGAGACCTGGGCAGGCTGAGTGCCGTCACTCAATGAGCACGACCTGCGTGTTGACTCATTAGGGGATCCCAAATATGGCTTGATTGACCTTAAGGCGGCACAGACGACGTATCGATTTTTGAAACCAGAAATAGAAATAGCCCTCGAAAACGATCATTTGGTGCGTCTGTTGCACTGCGACCGTCACAAGCGCAGGACTCACCAGGTACGTGCACCCAAGCCTTGCTCAGCATCCTTAGCACGCTTCACATGTTTCGCACGTTTTTCCGCTTTCGGTCATTAGCCTCTTCAGGGCGCTCTGTTTCGTTATTTCCTGAGCCCGAACCTGTCTACCACACGGTTCAGAAGTGCAGTGGCGTCGTGTTTGCCCGAAGCCCGAGGGCCACCACGCACTCGAAAGCACCCTAAGGTTGCTTTGCGGTGTTTTTTTGGGCTGGGACCCCCGACGTCTCGACTTTTTCAACTCCGTTTACACTGTTCCCACAGCCCATCGTTGTGGCCCCCAAGTCTTCAAATCCTTAGGCCACTTCGAACGCTTTGGTCACCGTGCACACCCCCCATCCGAAACATTCACACGCCGTACCTGATATAGTGGCGTCGCCACGGATGCGGATGCCCGCAAATAGTATGTACCGGCCATATGACCTACCGGCCGCGACGGGAGGACGCGTCCTCCTGTATGAGTGTGTGTGAACAGACAAGGAAACAAGCGCACTGACTGGTGGATATTCAGGTGGCATTATGACCCCGGCTTCATTCCTGGCCATCCCTACGGAAAGCGCAAGCCAAAGTGTTCCAACGCGGCGGTTTATGTGGTTGAACCAGATTCGCTCGAGTACGAGGTTTCCTGAGACGTCAACTCACCAAAGTTGACATGCTCTACGACCTATAAGGCATAAATGGGTTCGAGAGCCAAACAAGTGTTGTTCCAATCTTTGATCACCTCCGCACTCTCCAGATCCGAATCCAACAACGGCTTTTACGTCAAACACGATTGATATGATCAATGGGAGCTTCTTGATCTGTCCCGGTCGAACGGCGAACAATGGTTGCTTCCTATTACCTAAATACCAAGCTTCCTACACTTATTATTTGCACACGCCCTGGTGTGCACTCCCAGACTGGCTGGCGGTGTCCCCACGATTGCATGAGTAATGGAAGGGGGTGTTCGGCAGGCGGTGATTAGCTTGTGCCCCACCATCGTCTCCGTCTGCTTGCTCCAGTCACAATGGGAGATTCCAATTCTACAATTTTACTCCAGTGCATTCAAGTTTCAATATTTGGCAGGCCACCGAGCACCATCCGAGTCGATGGCTCTCCATTCCAAGTCGAAGTGCCCGCCAAGGGGGTTTGTGGTGAGATTGTAGGCGCCGTGGTGAAGGTTAGTCCTTCATTGCAGGGCGTGGACCACAAAAGGTTCAGTCTCTACAAGCCCCCTTTAACCTATTCCATTACACTTTCCTACGACCTCAATGGCCGTGGATTGAGTCCAAGGCACCTCACGGAACCCCTACTGCCATCTTGCTCAGTTATGGAGATGTTTCCGGAGAACGGTGATGGCAGCCGCTGCATAATTGATGTCATCGTCCATGTTGAACCAGAGGTGAAAGGTGTGCTTTTCCACCGTCTGGCTGTATTGCGAGCACCTCACGCCTTCCAGATGGCACCGGCAGCTTTGTCCTGCAACCATTACATGGGCGATCAAAGAGCAACCTCCTCACATGTGTCACGTTTCAATTGAGATATCAAGCCGAACTCCAGCTCCCCCCGGAAGACCTGCTTGACGAAAATGGCCTCATCAAATCACAGTATGGGCCGGATTTCGTTGAGCTACTCGAGAAAGAACTGTGGCACCTACGCTCCCCCATTGGCTTCCATGTAAGTCTTATGGCATAATCCGACGCGTCCCTGCAGACCATGGTCGTTCCAGGGGGCCACAGCTCACATGTTAGATTGCTTGAGGGCTCTCCTTGGAGAGTCTTTTGGCGAATATTTCGCAGACTCGAGTGACGCATCTGATATGCGCCGCGTGTCTGACCTTGAACTGCTCCACTATATCGTGGCACTTTTTGACACTCACCTCGGCAACAAAGCTGCATATGTAGCTAAACCCGAGCCACATATATACAGTCTCCTAGGGAGATTTACTGAGCCCCCCCCCCACCAACCCGATATGGTGCTCCAGTGGTAAGCCACGATTCTTGTAACAACCAACAGCTCTGATTTGCTTCGTAGTGGCACTTCGTGGTCCTTTAGACTGGTCGTAGAGGTCCAACAGAATCAGTTCCAGTATACCCCCCGAAGCGACTTCGCTATGAGCATCAAATCTTTTCCGCACCTGCTCGTCGAGGTCGTTTCCAATAAGAACGGCGGAAAGGACAAGAACCGAATGCTTTTGCAGGCCTCCCGCCTCGTTCGATTAGGCAACTCTCTACTCGGAAAGCCCTGCGTGTTCGTTAAGGCTATCTACTTTGACAGTGACTTTCAAGCATTCGAATACACGCTTTATCAGAGAGGAACCGAGCCAGATAGCAAGGTGCGCTTTTGCTTACTGTCGCATGGAAAGACGTTCTGAAACCCACAGCAGGTCGAATATTCGGAGCTGCCCCACGACCTTTCTCAGAGACTAGGGCTATTCAAGCTCATTTTCCGACTTTACAACTTCCGCCTCTCGGTAGCAGCGCTGCATGGAAAGCTTTCCCCAAAGCTGGCCGATGCTCTATCCTCGATTCGCGACGATACCAAAGGGCTCCCAGCCATCACATCAAAGCATGGCCTTGGCGACAGCACAGCTTGTAGCACAGGCAGCTCTCTCAAAAGAAAGAGGGACCTGGCGAGCAGAGACACATCGTCGATGGGAGGAAGGCTTCACCGTCTGCAAGTGTAGACGTTTGTCCGGGGAGTAGTGTTGCCGCGAGTTAGAGTCCACACTGGTGTGAACCCTAACTCGGATCGACTTGAACGTTCACACCGGTGCAACTCTGGAGTTGTCGCGCCGCAGATATTTCCCTGGTCGCATTGTCTCCATTCCCATAACAACCTCATGCATTCCGTACCAAATAGTGGATATGTTGTATTAACAGACTCGGAGTCCTGGAAACGAAAATACATAGCGTTGTAAGGCCAGCATTTCGTCCGTTTCGCACCCTCGACTGCCATCAGTAAAAGTGACCGCGGAGTGTAATACTTTCCAATACGGCAATAGATAATATTTTATCGTGTTAGCATATATGACCCATAAAATAATTCCATAACCAATGTATGTGGTCCTATTCAAGACAATCCTCGGCCGTCGTAGCACATACAGTATCATTGAAATCTATTACAATCTGATTCTGTTAACCATTATAATGGGATTTTTATCGAAACTAAATCCCTTACAAAGTTATGCTACAAAGGGCGTCAAGATTTCTCGTTGATGGCAAACTTTCCGCTTTTCACTCTCCACGTTGCTTCGTAATGCGGTGCGAGTAGTCTGGGCACCAACTCGGATGACACACTGGCATCATCAACCGACGACGTTATAGTACCTCAATGATGATATTGCCGACCGTCACCATCAAGGCCACTATAACGACTTCTCAAGACTCAAACAATGTCCGCTCGACGAGGGGAATTACGCTCGGGCTTCGCCCGCCACCTCGCCCTCCATCAAATTCAGTGCAAGACGGTCACAGTCATCTCCGAGTCATGCTCGTTTGCAGTCTCGTCACCGGTCTTGGCTCCCAGACTTATGGCTATGCGTTGCTTCCCCTCTTCCTGCACCCACTCCCACTCCATTCCTACCATTCCCGATGGCGTTGAGTTCGAGGGTTGGCTTGCAGTCGCCAGTGTCTTCCCAATCGGAATTGACTCCTTCACAAGGTGCGTCATCATCTGTGTTCTACCTGCCAGCCCGCTGCTGCTGCTAGCGCCTTGCCAACGCACTGAACGCAGGCCAAGCCCTCAGCCCCACGGGCACCTACTGCAACCACAGCAGCGATGGGGGGCGTGCCAGTGCCGCTGATGCCGGCCCAAGCTGCGTGACCCGCCATCTTTGCTATGTTTTCCAAGCTTGAAGCACGCAACAACAATAACCGTCCGCGAGGAGCGATACGACAGCGACTATGACAGCCGCGACAATGAAACAGCAAGCATGACTCGGACAACAACTATTGGAACTACTGCAACTCGGATAGTGACAACAACAACAACTACGATGACGACAACAACGGTGGGAGCGAGCAGCCGGTCAACCGTGACGCAGCACTGAGCTGTGCCCGCTGCAAACCACCATTACCACGCCACCGCCCTTGCCATCGACAAAACGGGAAGACTTCCACAACAAGATCATCCTCCCTGTTGCCACAGCGCTGAACGCACGGCTCAACGTACTCAAACAGGAAGGCCTACCAGAGAGCCAGCAAATGTGAGCGTGCCACAGGTCTTCCCCTATCCCGGAAACTGACACACGCTCGCAGGCCCCTTGTCCTAGTTTCACAAGGCCGGCAACCCACCGCCGCCTCGCTCACTACCCCCGTCGCCGCCCCATCGCAAGGCGAACTCGCCGTCCAGCACCTGCTCGAAGTCGTGCGACCCGATGCATCTAGCACGCGCTGCGGCACAGCGACGGGGCCCTCACACGGCTGGTACGCACCCGTTCCTCTCCGGCAATGTCCTACACGATCGCCGTGGGCACATCGCGCACAAGCCCGGCCTACTGAATCTCGACGAGTCAGGCTCGGCTTTGAGGACGGCACGCTGACGACGACGATAACCATACCGTGACGACCGCGACCGCTACAATTGTGGGCGTCAGGTAGCAGCGACGACGACAGCGGCGATGGCAGAAGCGGTTGACCCCACAAGCACTCACACTGACAGGGGCTCGCATGGAGGAGGATGCGCAATTGGACCTGGCTTTCTAATTAAGTAAGATAGATCGGAACTAGCACGGTGGTGTAATAGTAACACTGAGACGGTAACTGATCCAGAGGTTGTGAGTTTGAATCCATCAGAGGCGACACTTGGTATAGTTAAAAAAATTTGATAAGATAATAAGATGTAAGTATCGAGCAAAGCGTACAAAGTGTAAATTAGTGGAGCTCAAATGATATTTTTTTTCGGTTACAATCTGGTAACACTATAACTTACCATTGATAAGGCATTACATGTAGTTGTCCAGTAGCGATCCAATGCAAGTCCGGCAATCCTTAGGCTGCGTTCGGATACGAGAATACGGTATTCTGATGCCATATTCTCACCTAAATAGGAAATCCGTATTTCTACAAGTGGTCATGTGCTTTGTGACGATTTTGTGGCGATTGTACGCCTGAACGCGACAAGTTGTTGAACGTTGATAACATAACAGAACCACATTTACCTCCTCCATCCCTTCGTCCCACGGCAACTCACTAGACCCTCTCCAATGAGAAGCCATTGGTTGATTTTCTCCATGACACTGTGCTGCCTCTGGGAATGGTACAACTTCAAGACGGCCACTTTTCAAGCTGCACGCAGCATCATTATGAGATTCTGAAATGAAACCCCTTTAGACATGCAGAACGCAGCTGGTTACGCACGAAGCTCTTAAGAACTTCGCTCACCGTTTCTCAACTTTATGCGGTAACTCATCTTGGTGCTTGCTCTACTTTCAGCAGCTCACACTTTCCAGCCAGTCGTAGATACCCATCGAAACGTGCTGTCGCGATACACAGAAGCAACTGAAGGTCAAAGGCACGTCGACCTCCATTGGTTGATGGTGTATGTGCCTGCTAACTAACTACTACCCCCACAGTCAAATGAAGAAATTGCATCATGGTGCGAGACCGTCTCGAACACGACGATGGCTGAGATGGAGACGTACTCGCAAATAGTCGAGGTCTTTGCCTCGATCGCCAAGGAGCACCTCATACTGATCTTTTTCGCAATCCCCCCCTCACTAACCTAACGCTCCGTGACAGGTCCTTAACCGTCTGTGCATGGCACGTTGCACGTTCGAGCCCATGATTTACCCCCCACCTGGTGTCCACCTCATGCTGGCCGTCCATCTACGAGCGCGACCTCGAGCACCCGTGCCTGGACTCAGACCTGCTCCCACAGCCGTGCCCACCCATGTTTGACTCAGCGCCGAATCCGCCGATGCGGCCCGTCAATCATGCCATCCAGGAAGGTATCGAGCCCCTGCTCTGGGGTCGTGCCAGCAACTGTCCATGGCGCGAACAAGGACGCGAACGTTTTCTGCCCATCCCAGGGTCTCACGCCTTGACCAGGGGATACGATCGCAAACACACTCCTGAGGCGTCTCGAGAAGAGCCGGCTACTCAGGTACTAGCATTACAGAGGAGTTCGAGAATGGTATGGTAGAGGAGATCTCAGAGTCCAGGCCTTGGTACAGACAACGCCGAAGTATGGTATGGTTGCATCCAGTAATAAGTTTCTCTAAAACAGCTCGTAAAGACATGTGAAAAGTAGGTAGTTACAGTAAGAACTCGCTGTTGCAGCCCAATCCATGTAAACTTATTGTCGGATTAACCACCAACAATACGTGTCACTTTCCGTATATGGATGTCACGTCTAGGTACGTTACACTTATTCTCTTCCCGAAACGCTACCATATTTGTCACGATATGACTAAGCGTAACATGTCTCAGTGACAAGACTCCTCCGCATTTCCAATGGTCTTGCATTTGCGACCTCGCTTAGTTGCCTCTGATATCTACCCTGGCAAGCGTACCCCACGTCCATTTTTCTGCTTTGTTTGTATATATATTTCCTGTATTCACGACTTTCAGATTAGAGAGACACTCCCATGGACCTCAGATCTCAGAAGGCTCAGTGTTGCTCATTGTCTGCATTCCCGAACGCGCCGTACTCGCGCACACCCTTAGCGACTCAAGTACCAACTGAGGAAATAAATTCTGCGATGTTTCGTGAAGCGCGGAGGCGTGCACGATATATTGCGTTGCCCGTCACGCGTCACTATGCAGCCAAAGCGGGCTCACCTTTCGCACTCCTGAGCGTGCTGCGCCCATGCGCGGACCTAGTTACTTGAGAATGGGTTTACTGCACTCTGATGTTGTTGTGTAAGGTAATAAGGTGACTTTCTCATGAATTATACAATGGACATAAAGTGCGACAATAGAAGTGATGAGGGCCCAAAGGGCCCGAATTTCTAGTTTTGTAGTAAAATGAATATGGCGCTCATGGCTGTGCACGTGGCCCACGAGTTACCCAAGTGTTATACCCACCTAACCTCCGTATCCCACCTTCTAATCGCCTATTGTTATCCCGTCTTCACCATTGTCGTCTGCTTGCTACCACCCCGATGAACGACAATTCTATGAATGTTCCGCTCCTCTGTGTTGTGGTAGATCAAAGTCTCAATGTTTGTGGCTCTTCATTCACCGTCACGATACCCTCTGGGGGGGCTTGTGGTAAGATTATAAGCTGTGTAGTGGAGGTCACTCCTTCATTACAGTGCGTGGACCACAAAAGGTTCAGGCTCTACAAGCCCCCTTCAAGCCATCCCATTCAAGTTTCCAACTCGCCCGATGGACTTCAATTGACTCAAGAGCACCTCACTGATCCCCTACTGCCACCTTACACAATTAAGGAGAAGTTTCAGGAGAAGTTTCAGGAGAACGGCGATGACCGCCGCCTCAACGTTGATGTTATCATCTGTGTTGATTCGGGGGGGGAAGGTGCGCTTTTCCACCCTCTGGTTGTAGTACCAGCACTTGACGCTTTCTGACTGGCACAGGAGGCGCCGTCTTGTCCTCAGGGTCAAGGAATAGCTTTCTCAAATGTGTCACGTTTCAATTGAGAACCCGCACAGAACTCCAGCTCCTCCCCGAAGACATGCTTGGCGCAAATGGCCTTGCCGAGCGACCAGTTGGGGAGGCACCAGATTTTATCAAGCGACTTGAAGAAGAATTGTGCCTCCGACGCTCCCCTAGTTGCCACGTAAGTCTTATGGTATGATCCGACTCATCCCTACTGACCATGGGTCATTCCAGGGGGCCGCGCTCCCTCTGCTAGGCTCCTTGAAAGCTCTCCTCGGGGAATCTTTTGGCAAATATTTTGCAGACCCGAGCGACGAGCCTGAGATGCGCCTTGTCTCAGACCCTGAACTTCTTCACTACGTCGACATCCTCTTCGACCATCAACTCTCGAGCCAAGGCGTGCATAGGGACGAAGCGTGGCTGCGCGTATACAGTCTCCTAAAGAGGCTTACAGCGCCGTCCCCCCTCCGACGCGATGCAAGGTTCCTGCTGTGAGCCACCATTTTTGAAGCAACCTGCGGCTCTGATTCGCTTTATAGCGATGCCCCGTGGCCCTTCAGCCTGGTTGTAGAGGACGTTCAAGACGATGCGCTTTACAGGCATACCCCTCGCAGCGACTTCTCCATGGTTGTTAAGGACTTTCCGCACCTACTTCTCGGGGTATATTCCGACAAGCCCCACAGGGTGGGGTTGCATCTCATGCTCCTGCAAGCCTCCTGCCTCGTTCGCCTGGGCAATGCGCTACTCACTAGCAGGTCCTTCACGTTCTTCGTAAAGGTCATCTACGTCGACCGCGACTACCAGGCTGTCGAATACACGCTATACCAGAGGGGGTCAAAGTCCTGCGATGATAGCGGTGATAAGGTAGCAGCTCTGCTCATTGTCGCATGGAAGGAGTGGCTAATGCTCACTCTAGGTCGAATATTCGCAGAGGCCCTACGACCTTTCTGACACGCATGACGTGTTCACACTCATATTCCGCCTCTACAACTTCTTCCATTCGATGAGTTCTCAGCACGAAAATCTTTCCGCGCGATTAACCGCTGCGCTACCATCTATTCTCGCTGAGGTGGAAAACCTCCCATACCTAACAGGAGGGCATGGTTACGGCAGAAGCGGCCCTTCAATCCCGAGTGGCATAGATGACGGAGATTCATCGGCCACTTTACTAAATCCGAGAGTGCAGGCGGCCATCCAAAGAGGGGGGTACACGCTACTCCCAGGAGGCAGCGTGCGGCTGAAACCAACAGTAGGCAAAGCCATCTCACACGGTACTTCCATGGGCGTGGTTGCTCTCAAACTCCTTAGCGGTGGGACGAAAGAGCTCCAAATCCTAAAGCACTTACTTGCGGTCCAATCCGAGACCAACCATACCATCAAGCTACTGGACGTCATTGAACTGAATACCGAACTCAGCAGCCACTGCCACGTAATCGTGATGCCGTGGCAAATGACGTTGGCTCACTGCTTGGAGGAGAAACACTTTCTCCTCAGGAGGGAGTCGCTTCGCGTCCAGTTCGTAGAGGGCGTTGCATATCTACACGAGCATGGAGTTGCTCACCTCGACCTGAAGCCCGGGAACGTCCTCGTTTACGCCAGGTCCGGCTCGCTGTCGCCACGCCTGTCCATCATCGATTTCGGTCTTTCGGTCTTTGCGGAGAGCGAAGAATTTTTGGTTGAGGGCTACCGTGGGACTCCGTCTTGGGCTGCACCGGAAGTCGGAGAGAGTGGGGAGAAATATAGCGCAATCCTGGCCGACCGGTGGTCGTGTGGAAAAGTGCTTAAGTACTTCGCTGACTCCTTTCCAATCAGCAGCGCTTCAGCTTTTGAGCCCATATGCGCCAGGCTACTTAGCTCGGTTCCGGGAGACAGGCCTTCGTTGAGCGCTGTGCTCCAGGTACTTCGTAGTGTTCTAGATCCTTGGGGAGTGAGAGCAGAAAAGCGCGGCAGTGAAGCGGATGGGGCGGCGCAGAAGCGGCATCGCGTAATATGGTAAGTCTTAGAGTGCAATTTCTATTCATCGTGCATTATGTGCTCAGTTACAGACTCATGTGCGAATGCGACCCTCCGCTGGCATTGGTGCCCCGCGGCGTAATGTGCGGTGCATAGCGACTACATACCAAGCTGGCGAGGTCAGGTCAGGCTGCACCTTCTATAACTATTTCACGAGTTTCTTAGGGCATCAGGGATTTGTATTGTCGCTCCACCTAGGATGTATAGGATGTACAGATATTATTCTTTGAAGATCATGTGCTGTTGACTCCAGTCGTTTACAAAATTTGTGTCTTGCTTTGCGGCGGCACACGCATCCCCAGACTTGAACGCGCCCCTCCGGCTTCGTTTTTGTGTACACGGGCGCCCGCACAGACACAGATATTACATTAAATATTATGTTGCACAAGTAGCCGATCTAAGGCAGAGCGAGGAACGAGTGGTGCCTTAGAGCACAGTCCGGGCGAAGTGGCACGTGCCCTATTCCTGCCGCCACACCTGCCCGCAGTCTGCCCGCCCTGCTTCTCAACCGGTCTGAAAAACCGGTATTAGTTTCGTTTTTAACCCACCCACCACGCCCATTGATACAAACGGATCGGTGACGAGGTTCACTGTGCCCGCCGACGCTCGCCCAGTCGCTCCGGGAGGGCCCGCCCACCCATCGCGACCTCGCCTCGGCCACATGAACTCTCTTTCGATCGAGGAGCGCTTCACGCTTTCGCCCAATCTCTGCACTTCACATACTGCCTGGACTCTAGTACACAATATCTACATACCTCGTCGCCTACTTAGCAGATCTCATTGTTATCTTTCCCCCCGTGCCGCGCCTCTGCCATCTTCCACAATCCGCCCAACGCGGCACGAAACTCCCTTCGTTGGAGCTGAACAGCGACTCGCAAAGATACTTATTATCGAGGTCTGGCAGGCGGGTGACCTTGCGGGTGACGGAAACTAATTACAGTAGGAGCACGTGGGTGGCAAAAAGCTGCCCCAGAGTTTTCGGGTCACATGTGTTCAAGTTCACGACAATGGTGGGCCCTCTAGATATCAATGGGTCTCTCACCCGGGCTCTACATGTCGTCATTGGCTGCTGGTTTCATTCACTCCCCCTTGCTGAAGGAGGAACAGGGAAAAGGGCTAGGGTGGTCTGTGTCTCCGGCATTTAACCCAGTAATAAACATGGATCAAAAAAAAAAAAAAAAAAGAAAAGGGCTAGGGCAGATGTTAGGATTAAGTTGAGGTCGGCAGCTTATGTACGTGAGGAGAACAAGTATGTGAGTATGGAGTAGAGCGGTGATAGCTTTTAGCGGGCTCGATTGCAGCTAACTTGTACCTGGTAGAGGATCGAATTCGCGACTGTCGTCGTAGCCGTCGGCTTATCGCTTTGGTACTGCGGTGTACCGCACACCGATTGGGCCTTTAGTTGGTTTGGCGACACATTAATCTTGCCAATCATTTCTAGACTGCGATTGGTCGAAGAGTCACGCCCGGACAATGGCCTCTGGGGAAATGAAAAATTTCCGGAATGAACCTTCTCTATTTCCCAGAATCTACGTATTCGCGGGTGTATTCGCGCCTGTATTTCTAGCTTGCTGAACCTATGGAACTCGTGATAGGAATTCGTCTGATCGTTCGGGGTTGGAGGAGTCGGACTTAAGAGATTTCTAGGTACTCACCGTGCCTTTCGCCCTCACCTTGGGAACCCCACAAATCGAACCGTAAAGGGAGAGGGCAAAAACAGTAGTATTCATTCAGCAAAGAAAGTGTGGTTTAGATACAGGAGAGACCCGTAGCTCAAGCCGTAGCTACCACAGAAAAGGGTAAGGTAAAGAAAGAGAGTAAGTAGGGATGGTGGGAACGGGATAGAGAGGACAGTGAGACTGGTGTGGGGATGAAATGGAACAGAATGTGATAAAACCTGAATAGCAGGGAGAGACGGTATTGTGGCCGATGACACTGGCAGCCCACGCAGCAGCTTTACAAAGGATCAGTAATACGATAAATCTTGCCCTCGCTGGGACAATGGGTAGCGTAGTAGAGTGGCGAGACGAGGCGGCCAGCGAACGACAGAATGTTGAAGACAGGGAGAGGACATGAGCTTGCCATGTGGTGCACTATTAACAGATGTCAACGGACATATTACCATGTGGTCTGCGTACTGACCACTGTTCTCACTCTTCCGTGTTCCCAGTCCTGACTACTATCCCGCGATCGCAATTGTCTGTTGCCGTAGAGATAGACCGCCGTGTACGAGCACATAACATCGTGGGGCCTCTCTCGGGCTCGTTGCGTCCCTGCGTCCCATGCTGTTCAGCATATGCCAGAGTTTGGCCATCCTTCGTACAAGGGGGAGCCTTTGACGCCTCCGAAGTAGAATAAAGCGCGATCTCACGCTCAACGTCGCGAACTTCTTCGATGAGGTCGATGTCACCAACCCTCCGCTTCCGGCGGGCGGCCTTGTTTCTTTTGGATTCTTTGAGGTGGGTTCCAGCGACCGCTGCGGTCATGTAGGACATTCGTGAACGGATTTCTGCAAGGCGTTCAGGTGAAAGGCGAGGTCGGGGTGGCCAGCTGGACTGCTTGGTGCGCGCCATACTGAAGGTGATTTTTTTCAGCCAGAGGCCAAGCGAAACGTAGTGTAGTTTGTTGCCGTCTCATTATGTCACCGCTAGAGACGAAATTTTGCCACATCGGGGTGAAGCGGGGATTCAAATGCTCACGTGCCGTTGTTGATTCTCCCCCTTCCCGCTTCTCTCACATCTGTCATCTCAGCCTGGTTACCTCTTTCCATGTCCTCACCACCTCCGCCCAATGTCTGTCCTGGCCCACAGGCCCCTGAGCCGCGAGTCTCCTCCAGGCCGCTGAAAGTTCAGGGGAGCCGGTCTCTGTGCCGCGCGTTCCAAGGGTGTTAGAGGGACTGCCCCCTCTGCCAATTCGGCAACTCGCAGGCCGTGCCGTCTCCTTTTGGAGGTGGTCAATCCGGTGGTCAGTCGGAGACCTGTTCCCGGGAAGCGGAAGCGAGGGAGGGGGGGAGTGTGCTGCCAATCGCTTTGTCTTCATCACCTCTGCCCAATGTCTGTCCTGGCCCACAGGCCCCTGAGCCGCGAGCGTCCTCCAGGCCGCTGAAAGTTCAGAGGAGCCGGTCTCTGTGCCGCGCGTTCCAAGGGTGTTAGAGGGACTGCCCCCTCTGCCTATTCGGCAACTCGCAGGCCGCGTCGTCTCCTTTTGGAGGTGGTCAATCCGGTGGTCAGTTGGATCCCGGGAAGCGGAAGCGAGGGAGGGGGGAGAGGACCTGAAACATAGCTATGGCCCTAGTGCGGTACGTGCGAGTTTCACGTTTCGCTTCCCATTCCCACCTTCCAGTGTTGTGCCCTGCCGAAGCTTGCAGTCTATGCTGTGAGCTTGAGCATGTGCATGACGTGTAGCACCTTGCCGAAGCTCATGGCCTTGATACCGTGCAGCTTGAGCGCGTGTGCTCCTGGTTGTACTCTTTTTCTTTTTCTCTCCCTCACGCTCGTCAGCCTCGGTTCCTAGCCCGCTTTAACGCTTGGGAATACCAATGTCCAAAGCCTCTGTGCGGTACGTGTGAGCTTCACGCTTCGCCTCCCATTCCCACCTTCCAGCGTTGTGCCCTACCCAAGCTTGCAGTCTATGCTGTGAGCTTGAGCATGTGCATGACGTGTAGCGCCTCGCCGAAGCTCATGGCCTTGATACCGTGCAGCTTGAGCGCGTGTGTTCCTGGTTGTGGACATTTTTCCATTTCTGTTTCTCTCCTGCGTCGTCCTCTTGTAAGTGCTCCTATCTTTTAACACCTGGTGAGCAGAACGACTTCCCAACATTGTCACGATCGCAAGCAAATGCGTAATTTCGGGCATGCCCGGTCCCTGAGCTTCAAGCCCCCTTCAGGCAGCTGGTCTCGCCGCCGCGTGTTCCCAGGGTGTTAGAGGGACTGCCCCCTTCTACCTACTTGGCAACTCACAAGCCGACCAAGCCGTCTCCTATGGAGGTCAATCCGGTGGGCACTGGGAGACCTGCTCCTGGCAAGTAGGAAGCTAGGGAGGGGCGGGTCATAGCAGGCAGCCAATCAATTGCGCTAGCCCTGCAGCGGCTACACTCCCCCGAGAGCCTCGCCAACGGATCCCTGTATCTGCGTCCGCGCGCATGCGATAATACGCATTCGGCAACGTCTTACATCGTTCTCGTTTAAATCTGTTGACACTGGCGTTCGGAAATACAGCTGGCTTCACCGAATTCGCGTTTGGTAGGTAGCACGTCAGAACGCTGGTACTGTGCTTTTTCATGATTTTGAGGTGGGTACCTGTTTGCGTCCTTGCCTCTTGGCCACTCAAGCCGACGTTGGCCGTTTGCAGAAGACGAACCATTTCTTGAGATACAAGCGCCAGCTGTCGGCCATGGGGCGGCGGGTTGAGTGAAGACGACATCACCACTTCCAGTGAAGGAACGACAATGGTCTCTGATCTGAGTCGTTCCCACTGGCGCTTGGTTTTTTTTTACTGAGACGAATTACTGTGTTATAGCTGTTGATATGTACCTATGCCAGGATATCACGTGATGTCTTACTCCCGTCTGCATAGTCTGGATGTGCCATCTTTGAGTAGCAAGGTAGCAAAGATGTTGGGCCCTATATCCCAACAGCATGCTTGGGTTGTTCGCGGTGAGCTCGAAATCGTAACGGCGTATTTATTGAAATGGTCGGAGGTTTCCTTAGTTACTTCGTCCACTCCTCCCCCGAGTGCGCGAGGTGATGTCAGTGTAACCTGCCGTGAAAGCGTAGACAGTAGCTAATGCTCGGGATTTCTGGCCCGATGACGACGAGGATGGCGACGAGCTGTGGTAGCAGCGGCGACGACGGCGGCGACGTGCTCAGGCTGGTCTGATGTCAGCCATTTAATTCATGGCGGACATAGCTTGGTTCCCACGCGGCACAGCGCCAGCACGCACCCACACGCACCCACACACACTTTCCCCGTCACTCCGACTCCGTTGCTCCCTCCCACGCAACTAGACGACGACGACGCCGATTCCCGGTAAGCAAGTAAACCCACTAGGCCACTCGTAAACAGGCCGCGCGTCCCTTGAGTCACCTTTATTCGCCTGGTCTTACTCATTTTACAATACCATTTCAGTACAATACCATTTCAGGGTGCACGCTGCCGTCGGCCACGACGCCGACCTCCATTCGTCAGCGCGCTCCGTGACGCTTGTGGCCTCTACCTTACCCCCACGATTTCATGTCTCACGGCCGTGTTTCAACTGTCTTGGCGTCTTGACTTGTTTCACCCGTCTCCCTTTTTATCCCTTTCTGTGGTAGCTACGTGCTCACCTGTATTTAGACCACACTTTTGTTGAATAGACCAGATTTCCCTCTCTTATCATTACCTTGCATGATTCTTGAGCATGCCACTCAACGGCACTGGAACTCTCGCGAAGTCGGACAACTCTCAACCTCGTCTTGACTTTCTCGTCGGTTTACGCTTGTGTTCGTTCCCTCAGTCTTCCCGCTCCACCCTCTCGACGCCTTCACCTGACTGCTGTCGCACCGGCACTTCGCCAACGCACACACCTTTAGATCTCGGCTTCGTCCTGTCCTTTCTTCGACTCCTGTGAAACCCCTTCTCCGCCTTCGGACTCATCGGATGTTCACGTCCTTACAGCGGCGTGCAGGTGGACAGTCACTCGGTTGCGTTCTGGCTCATCACCATTTTGTGTATTATATACGTCCGAATCCCTAAAGAGTAACTAGTCTAAGGTTTTTAAAACTAAGTTGGAAGTGGGTCGACTACGGAGATATGTCGTTGCTTTTGGGGTTGAGAAGGGCATGCAGTCCCGACACGGGCTTGGGCTACACTGCCAATTCACCCGGGACCCCATGGCCGGGTTCAGATGGCCCACAATGAGTTGACCCTGTGTCAGCCTTGTTCCATCGACCTGCTTGGAGAAATAGAAAGGGCGCGAGAAAAGCTATATAACTGACAGCTGTCCGGATTAATTTAGACACGTAGATGCAACCTCTCGCAGTTGACGATGAGGCCGAGATCAACGACGTCATTCACATTTCAGGGGCAGGAACCGTGAGCACCAGAAACACAGATCTACCTGAATTCATGATCTACGCTACGCAATACGTAGACGGAGGCACGGACGACGTCGACATTGCAGTGCGAGCATGTCAAGCAACAACCCCAAATGGCCAGATCCCATTAAATGTCTTCCATACGTGAAATCAGTGGTCGGAGTCTCTGGCATACTGCAACGTTTCGAACCATACACTCCTCCCATGAGACCAGAAACTACATGCGTCGTCGTCGCATGCAAAGATATTGCATACATCTACAAACCGAAAGATCAAGACAAATTTATTGATCTTATATACGCTACTACAGGTACTACGGGGGAACATGAACTTGTCTGACTGGGGATCGCGCATGAAGGATGACATGGCAAGTTGACAGGTTGTATCGAAACGGCGCCGATGGGGTGGGGTCGAGGCGGGGTGAATGGGTAGGTGGCACTGGTGTCGAAGTGGCGGTGGGGCTGTATCGAGATGGCGCCAGTGCAAGTCGAGGTGCGCGGCGCTGGTGGAAGTGTCGTAGTGGGGTCGGGTGGCCGTGGCGGCCGTATCGAGGTGGCGGCGGTGTGGCGGGGTCGAGGTGGTGATCGTAGCTGGGTCGGTGGGGTGTCGCGACAATGTCGAGGTGGCGGGGTCAGGGTCGAGGAGCAGCGGATGCGGGTGCGGGTGTGGTGGTGTTGAGGTTGCGGCGAAGGTGTTACGCTCGCAGAAGCGGGATGTATGCCTGGTTGAAATGAGTAAGAAAAAAAGTGAAAAAATAAAACTCGTCTGAGTGGGGCCAAGTGCCGCAAGACGGTGACAATGGGATGGCTTGCATACACATGCGTGAGCGACAGGTTGAGGGTAGGAGCAGCAGGTGCGGCGGGTTGAGTGCTTGCATGCCGTGAGGTGGGAAGGTGGTGGGAGGAGGCCGTTGCGAAGGCGATGACGAGGCCGCCACTGTCCTGCAGCCTACAGTAACCAGTTAGAGATGAACAAGAAAAAAAAAAAAACGAGCTTCAAAGCCAAGCGGAATAGGTCAAAGGCTTCCTTGACGGACTTGTCGGGGAAGGCACCTCCCTGGGATAATGTCCGCACGGTGTACACAATCAGTAGAGTAAAGTCAAGACACAGCGCATGGGCGTGACCTGCTCGCTAACATAGCTGAGCGGCGGGATGTGCGGGCCCACCGAATCTAACTGGCCCTGATAGCGTAAAAGGTCGACGCAAAGTTCAACCGCATCTATGCCAGCAGTCAGCTCCTCGAGGTTGGACAATGATGGGGCGATATCGGGGAATGTCAGCGAGAGGAAGTACGAGCGATGGCCCCGCACGAAGTCTGGGGCAAGATTCGCTTTGTGACCAATAACATGGCCGAAGAAATGGGTGACTTCGTCTCGGACGTTATTGACTATGAGTGGCGATCTTTCGTTTGGGGCAGGTACGACGGTGCTGCTAATGAACTCGTAGCTGGAACATTCCGTGAACCGTGCCTCGCGCCGCTTGTAAACGTCGATGATGGGCTCGCCGTCAGCTGGCCGGTTCGATTCTGCCTCCAGATACGCAACTATTTCGTGCACCGGGCGCACAGCGTGGACCACGGGCCGATCTTTAGCGTAGGAAGAGAGGATCTCTTGCGCCTCGGGAGTCTCGACGTTCCCTCGTCCGAGGCTGATGACATGATGGGAAGGGAATTTCTATGGCAGCTCCTTGAGAACCTGGATTTAAGTAGTATGAAATGCGGGCCAGCCATGCTGCTGGCTGGACATAGTCACGGAGTCCTGTAGGGAATTTTTGTTCGAAGTAAGCGTCCGCGTCGGTGAAGGCTCAGCACAGTTTCGTAGTAGCCAATTCCCCAATGAGTCCTTCCAGAACCGCGCATCCCGATGATAATGGGGCTTCATCTGGCTTGGCGGAAGCGTGGTCAGCGGCTTGTCCAAGCTCAACGCCGACAACTTTGAGACCACAACATAATCAATATATGCTTCATGATACGGAAAAATATTCACCTTGTTCTCCAAATCACAGTTAGGCCACGTCTTTTCGACACAGCGCTTCTCTTTGAGCACCATCTCGTCAACTACATTTCTAGATGCCATTGCAATGAGGTGATAATGGTAGCAGTGGACTCTAACGCCATGCTTAAGATCACCAATTGGCTTGCCATATACTTTGAGACCATTGTCCAATTCCTTGGTCTCGACACCAAATTTCGCTGTACGCATTCTGGGTTACGAATTGAAGCTCACAGCGTAAGAGCGTCACGTACCAAGCTGATCTATCATAGCGCGGATGCGGTTGAACTCCCTGACACGCTGATTGGCGATGCCAACGATCCTAGTTGTTCTCGGCTTGCTGCCATCGTCAAGTTCTCTCCCCTTCGCCGGTGTGCTGGCTGCCACGGTAGCCAGCACTGAGGCCATGAGGAACGCGTCCGTCATCGTTTGAATCATTTCCATGTCAATTAGGCCAAGAGCTTTGAGTTGGCCTTTTGGTGGGCCCTGTACTGTTGTCTTCATCGCGATGAGGTCCCAATATTTGAGATAGTACAGGTTGTACCCGTAATGGCGGCGATAGCAAGAGCCTGAGGGTATGTCGCACTGCTGGATTCGAAACTGTAATCGGACGGGTTGTACACTGCCTTCGGAATGGAGTAGACGTCCAAGAGACGGCCAGATGCCAGATCGGTTTCACGGACCACGTCAACTCCGAAAGTGCACATCATGCTATGTCGATATAATGCTGAGATCCTGACCGCCTATCAGCTCGAGGGTGACTGGCTCCTGGGCATAGGGCGCGCAAAGTAGGGTCGACAAGACATTGCCAATCTTCATGATACCCAGGAGGTGGTCAATGGTGAGAAGCCTCGAAGCTGGAAGGTCCGTGATCCGTGGACCCGACAGCAAGACGGGGAGATTATAACAGAGGATCATCCCCACGCTGATGCACTCGCCGCGCAGCATGCTGGGGGTCAGCACAGCTTCGATTGCGTGCCTAATCATGTGACCGAAATTAACAAGATTGCGCAGCCCAGTCGTTTCGCGCTCATCATCGGTGACTATATGCGCTTTGACCAAGACCGAGCCCACGATAACGAAGAAAAGTAGCTCTTAGGATGTAGAGTGCGCCAATTTTGTGCACCCCAAATAGTTGAATGGCAGCAACGATCTGACGGTTGCGACTCGAGAGGGGAAAAGTAGGACTCATTCCAGATCACAGCGGTCTTTCATAACAGCAATCAGGAACTCCGCGGTGGTAAAATGGAGGGAATGGGAAATACCTCAGCCATGCCGTTTGGGCATTCGCGTGAAGAGAGGGTTTCAAGGAATGCAGCATCGACGAAGAGGTACTCGGATTGCTAGAACGCGCCAATGAGATTCTTGCCGTGAGGGGTATTGGTCGCAGTCTTTCCGCCAACGCTGGAGTCAACCATAGCTAGGAGAGTTGTCGGTATCTGCACAAAGTGCACACCGTGCACGCTGCGGAGTACGGTGAACAACAGCATGTAGATAGAAGAACGAGTACGTACAATGTCTCCCAACCAGATCGCCAATAACACCCCCACCAAGAGCGAGAACCACAGTGTCGTGCATACATGTATTCAACAAGAGGAAGCCTTCAATTGCTGCTTTACCTTCATGACTTTTGAAGTTTTGCCCAGAGGTATAGTGTGGATCAGAAACCGTGATGAGGACATAGGCGGAGGCGGGTAGTGTGTCAAGGACAGTGCGTGCGATGTAGGGAATAAGATGAAAGCCACATTGGATAGAATCCTTGATATAATAAACAGGTGGCGGAAGTGAGTGAGGGTGCAATGGACTGGGGGGAAAAAAGCCATGGAGTGCGAAGGAACAGTGCGGCAGTCCTGGCTTGGATTCATGTTTGATTCGCTAGGCCAAAACATATACACACTTTGTCCACAACGCAGTGGCCAAGGCATTTGTAGAAAGTGTTTAAGTGGGGGGGACGAAAGGTGGGCTTGACAATGAAGCGAGATGCGGTATGGATTCCAACATTCGTCAGATGGTCACGTGACACGCGACCCCTTTCAGAGCCTTTAGTCACACGGCGCAGCAAGCCTTGTTCCGACCGATCGCTGGCAAGTGTCGCCCACTGATTCGTCTTCTTCAGCAAAACTGCCAGGGAACGAAACACCTCTGGGTATGACAGGGTCTGAGGAGTGGGTGGACGATGCACCGATGCCACTTGAAGCTCCTTGACGATGTATGACGGCTTCCGAAGGTGAACGGGGCGCTCAGGTCTGGGCTCTGGGAGCATGTCTTCGATCTCCGACAAGGAAGATTGTGATGTCAGCGGAGACAGTGGAGGTGGGTCAACAGGCTGAGACAGCGGTGCAGGTGGCAGCGACGCGGCGCGCAGCTCACTCTCGAAAGTTTTGAGGGTGGGTATGTCCAATTTCTCCCCCTTGAGCTGCTCAGCCACAGCGAAATAAACGTTGTGTTTGACCTCAACTGACTTGTTTGCCGATCAGTACACACAGTGGCCGCGCGACACAATGTCAAAACCTATCCAGCACCCTTCGCACACACGTGGGTCGAGCTTGGAGCCGCCCGGATCGTGCACGCAGACCATCTCCCCGAAGCGTTTCAAGCCTGACAGGCTGGGAGGTGAGCCGTAAAATGCTTGTCAAGGCGTCTTTCCATTAAGACCCCGGGTTGAAGTTCGATTCTTCAGCCATGTAGAATGCCGGAGAGCCTCTCCCCATAGACACGTTTGGTATGAGTTGAAAGCATCGCTCTTCGACACAATGATCGTCTGGCTCGACTGACAGCCAGCGTTTGGCACTGGCACCGTCCTCGGGGGTCGCTACGACATTAGCCGACCCGACAGGCTTGTTCTCGGACTTGGTCCCATTCTAGTACGTCAGCGGCTGACTTTGCTGATGGCTCGAATACCCCGACGACTGACTTTAGTTTTGACTAGGATGGTTATCCTTCTTCGGCGACCGGGGGTGACGCGTGACTCATCATTTGTGGAGTGTTACTCAAGGTGTTACTATTGCCTCGACCACCACGATCACGACGACGGTGACGGCCTCAGTCACTCAGCCAAGGCATCGCGATTGGCACACACGACGGCAGCGACGGTGGCATACCCCCCAACCCATGCAGCTACCTGCACCGCAAACGACGACGACGACGACGACGGCACATGGCCACGCAGCCCAGTGCCAGTGAGCCGAACACCTCAAAACGAGCTACTGACCTCCACCGTGCCATGCAACAAACGCAGGACCGATGGCATCTGCCGCAAACACGATGACATCGACACCCTGACAGAATGACAACGCGATGGCGGTGAATAGGCCCAGGGTACTGCGACAACTGTGAGTCTATGAAAGCCGAGCGACCAACTCGTGTCCATCGATCTCTTCCTCCTCGCCTCATCTTCCTCACTCTTCCCTTTCTCCATCATCTCGTCGCTCTTTTCCATGTCAAATACTTGACGATTCGGATACCGACTGCTGGGGATTGTAAGGGGTAACACCCCAGGTACTCCAGGGCTACCCGTACCCGTACCCGGAAAAACCCGTACCCGCGACTGGCGGGTACGGGTTTTTCCGGGTCACAGGTACGGGTTTTGGGGGGTACTACGGGTGTGAATACCCGTACGGGTTGTGGGTTCGTGACAGACAAGAGCAAAGATTATATATAGTAACTACTTAAGACTATGTAGCTACTCTAGTATGATTCCCCGCAATATTGCTACTAACTCCACTGTTCGAGTCATCGCATCACCGCTGTCGCTCGCCGTGGTGGCGGTTTTGGAGGTGATCATCGATCATCCGTGATAGGCAGTCAGGTCACGTGACGAGCCGACGAGTCCGAAATGGTTGATAGTAGGTGAATTCGCGCTCAAGGGCTGCGGCGCCCTTACGACGACACTACACCATGAAGACCACACGCATTTAGACCAATTACTATGGGGGAGGAACATGTGCGAGGATTTACAACTCTGAAGCTACGGCGGAATTCCAAACGAAGGGGAGTAAGATCACGATGAACCTGTTCAAGTCATACTTTATGAAGGGATTTGATTCCATGGGGTTGATGAAGGCGTCGTCACCGAAGAGCTGCTCTGCAACGTAGGGGGCCAAAGCAAGAAGGTAATTGTCCTTTATGGAAGACGAGGGAAATAAATTGAGATAATGGAGAGAAGAGGCAACGTAGTGGCTGACCAAGTGTGTTGTCATAGATATGCTTCGCATCTGAGATGGGTGACGACCGAAATGGAGGAGGGTGTCCTCTACGTCGCTTTGAAGGTTCCAAGATGGGAGATGGGCGCTTGCCCAAGTGTTCCAGGCTTCAGGGGCATGGCGGATTTTGCTGCTTGAATTGAGGGCACCCCGAATATAATCGACGCGGTCGTCAAAGGTGGGAATGGCGTGAACGCGATGTGCAAACTTTCTGATGAGCACGAGCTGCCACGATTCGAGATGGGTGTTGGCAGGAGTGGCATCATTGTCGAAAGGAGGAAGTATATTGTCAGTCCTGACTTTCCAGAAGTGGAAGGACCAGATGACAGGGTCTGTGGCGAGAATTAGGATGGAAAGAGTTAGGGTTGACATTGTTGAGATGATGAGGGGTTATGGGGAAGAATGGGGAGTGAGTGCTTATCGACGAATGTATTTGTGGATGCGTATGTGATTTATTAAAGGTGGGATACAAGGTACATTGCGATAAGGTGAGAAGAAAGGAAAGGGGATTGGAAGGGTTCGGAGAGAAGGACCTGATTTGTGGAGAATTTACTTAAGTGAAATGACGTGATGACAGAGAGGCATGAAGGAAGTGGGATGGATGGGTGGGCTGGCTGACACTGGTTGCTGGAAGGGCTGGCAGATACATAGAGTGTACGTCCGGTCGACCGCTGCGCAAGGCGTCACCAGCGCAGTACCCGAAATATACGTGCCCCCAACCCTTCTGATGACTCATAGTGTCCTTAGTGCGCCTCGGACGTTTCGTTTGTCTCGCTTGTTTCGCATGTTTCGTATGTTTCGAACGCTTTCCGCTTTCGGTCGTGAGCATCCTTAAGGCACTTCGTATGTTTCACGGTCCTTCACACAATTCCAACTTGCCCCCTCGCGCTCCCCAGTGTGCCGCACCCACGCGCGGCCTTAGTGACTCAAGCACGATGTGTCGCCGGCCATGATGGCCACCTCTTCAAAGTTTCATGTCGCGTGGAAGCGTGCGCGACCGTTTGCGATTGCCCGTGACTACCCAGACCAGCAGGGCTCCCTGCAGCCCACTGTCCCTATTCCCGACCTTGCTGCACCCTTGCGCGGCCTTAGCAACTCAAGCTCAACGCGTTGCTGACTAAGATGGCCACCTCTGAGAAGTGTCGCGTCGCGCGGAAGCGTGCGCGACTGTCTACGATCGTCTGCGACCACCCGACCCAGCAGGGCTCAGTGTACTCCACCATTCCTGTTCCCGACCGCGCCGCACTTGCACGCAGCCTTAGCTCTTCGACAGAGACACGACTACGACCACCACGGACCTACCTACAACACCTCGCACCCCCCGCATCAGGAATAACCTCCCGCGCTAGCGAGGGATAAATTGACTAAATTAGCGAAGCCTAGTGAAATTAGCTACATTATCTTTATTATTTTACCACAACTAAAATAGTGCTAATTATCAATATTTTCGCCATAATTTCGCCAGAAATCAGGTATTTCTCAGATAGGTTACCAATAATGGGGCTCTCAAATATCACATCGTTATCATGTTTAGCAATCATTATCAGATTTATTATAACTATCAAATGTGTAAAAAAAACACAAATCCGAAAATTGTAAACAAGGCAACTACGAGGCTAATAGGGCTGCGCACCGTCGACACGGTGGGTTGACAAAACAAGGCACAGCCATGCTGTATAGGTCCGAAAACTTACCTCCGGGATTGCTGAATGGTACGACGGGATATTGCCTAGACGGTCATCTGACGGTGAATGAGACCATGGGACAAAACAAAGCGCAAATAAGACTCACCTTGGCTCGGGGACTCGGGACAAGAGCCAACGCCTGGCAGAGGGCTGGACTGAGCCCAGGCACTCGAACTCAAGCTGCGGCTTGACGCACATCCAGTAGGCGCGCGATAACCGCGTTACCATACAAACAGTGGTGAGTGGGGAAGAGGGCAGGAGCCAAACGAGCGGATGGTGCGGGGGTACGACGAGAGCAACGAGGATACAACTAAGGTGGTGAACGCGACTAAGTAGGACCAGGTCCAACGGGCTCCCTTCGCCTGCACTGGGACCCGCCCGCAGAAGAGGCAGAGAAGGGTAGCTAGTGCCATGGAGTCGTCTGCGAATACGTGTATCCACGTGAGCGGTGACGGAAGAAGAGGAAGGGATGGGGGGCAAATGAACTCACTCCTGACTTAGTGCCGAGGCCACACCGAGTTTACCATCGTCGCCTTGCTGCCATCATCGTAGTTGCATCACTACATCACTTACTGCCATCACCGACGTCGGTTTGCTGTAGTTGCATCGTCATTGCTTGCGGCCAGCGGTAACGCACACCCCGCCGCGGTCGTACCGTTATCATTTCACCACTGTTATAGGCGCACAGGTAACCTCATCCCCCGGTAATCGGTGATTGCAGTGGCGTGGTTTGGGACCACACGGGGCTGCGGCTTCGGTGGTGGCGTCAGCAATGGCAGGTGTTACGCCAAAATAGCTGTGTAGTTGCCAGTCAGCGGAGGTGGGGTGAGCGGGTTGGAGGGACTTACGGCCAAGACTGGTGACGTGGCGGTGAGGGTCGGTAGTGTCAAAGGGGGATAGAGTTGGCAGACGGCTGTAGCTGTGGAGTGTGGTGTCACTGCGGCTGTGTGACAGTGGTCAATATGTTGTAGGTTTTGTGGAATAGAACTTTTTGAGGGCCGTACATTAAGTACGGAGGTGGCGTCCTGCCTCAGGTCAGTATGGGTGAGGCCGTTAGGATGTTGACCTTGCTACATCGAATATATTAGTGGACTCAGAGCAGGTGGGGATGGCAGCTGAAGTGGTGACTGGTGGACGTTGGACCGGAGAAGACTCAGCGAAGGGAGTAGGGGATCCTGGGGATGCACGTGGACGGGATTTTCTTTTGTTTGTTGTCAATGTCAAGGAACGGGAAAACAATTCCCACGTCCGGGCCAAACAGGACAAAATAACGAATGAACTTTTTGCTAAGTCCAAATCTGTGCGCTAAAAAATCCCCCGGCGATGTCTGACTCTAATACAGTGGCAAATGCTCTTGTTCTCGTTCGCCCTCTGATAGCGAACAACAACAGCATAAGCGTGCCAACACAGGTGTGATGTCCCAACCCGATAACCTCCGCCTCACCTGCGATCACCCAGACTAGCAGGCTCCATGCGGCCCACTGCACCTGCGTGCGGCCCTAGAGACTCAAGCGCGACGCGTCGCCGACCAAGCTAGCCAGCTCTGTGAAGTTTCGCGTCCCGCGGAAGCCTGCACGGCCGCTTGCAGTCACCTGCGACTCAGCAAGACTCTGTAGCCCACTGTTCCCTTTTCCCGACTGTGTTGCACTTGCGCGCAGCCTTAGCCATTCGACGCAGATGCGACCGCTACCGCCACAGACCTACTTACGATACCTCGCACCCCACAGAGGCCTGCGCACTCACTTGCGCCGCTTCACACTTCAACAATCCTGCAACACCTTAGACGCGTTCCGTAGTGATCAGGGATGGTTCAGGGTATCATCATAACTCTTTCCAGTCTATTGACAAGACTCGGTGGGTGAAATATTCATACACTGTACATGTCCACTGCTAGCAGTGGCGTCACCACGAATATATTTCATGCCCATGTACGGTGTGTCACGACATTACACCCATATCACCCTGGTAGCCACCACGACGCAGGGACATGAGGGTTATTTTCCGTGTCTATAGTGTATCTATTGCCGTAGGGCTTTGGACAACCTGGAATGAAATACGTTTTCAATATCAGTATTGGAATTATGCTACAGCTTTTACATAAATCCGTTTAGAGTATAGCCGAGACATCTATCTCCTATTTTTGTGCATTATGTCATCACCCGTGCAAAGGCGCTTGTGATTATTTGCTCATAGCGTGAATTACTCGTGCATTATCTCTGTTACTTGGGATATTGATAAATGTAGAGATTTACGGCAGCGGGCAGCCGAATAGGTGAACAATGCGTGAGGTAGGAGTCCAGAGGAGAGCGTATCTTCCTGTTTTCGAGATACTATGCTTACCACACCTCTGCAAACGTACCCACATCTGCAAATTCCGAAAGATCGTAATGAATCAGTACTTTCCTGACACCCTTTCTTCTCAAAATAAAAACCCTATATTCTCTAGCATGTGTAGATGTGAGATCATACAATATAATGAGGATCAGAGCAAAATTACGGTCGGGAAAAATCGACAAAGGCGATGGGGTGGTCCAGAAAGTGTGCCCACAGCCCCAGATCTGAGCGATCCCAGCATTTCTACTGAACCTCACCTTACTGTGATGTTACCATCCATTACTGCAGTGACTCTACAAATTTTGGGGTCGATAGACAAAGGCGATCAAGTTGGAGACAAAACGATTATATAATATGTTGGTCTAGCCTCGGTTTGCCGGACATGCGTCCGTTCCGGGCTGAATCCCAATAAATTACAGGCGCTTAACCTTCGCTAGCGCGGGAGGTTTTTGTTTTTCCTGATGATAAATCCTCAACCATTTTCACTGTACCTCATTGCCTCACCGATAACTCGACGTTCACATTTACTCATCTGGCTATTCCAAGTCTTGCTTCACCATGCCTTCTGCAAGCATTGCCGCAGCAGTCCTGGCGGTGGCGGACACGGTATGGGGGTACGATGCTTGGCAGGATCGCACCAAGAATGCTGTGGCACCTTTCCAAGTGGAGGCGAGCACTGGTGAGACGGGTCTAACACAGCACGAGTTGGATGCGGTCCGGGCGCTGGCGGCCCGTGTGCACTGCAAACCCCAGTTCAGAGAACGGGTCGCGGAGATCGGGAAGGCAGAAAATGACAATGTCGGCAAGGCCGCATGGGCCAAGTGGCTAGATGGGAGGCTTGTGAGTTGGAAGATCGGCAGCGATATGGAGGTTGTGTTAGACCGGTTTGGGCGTCACCCGCGCCAGTTGGTCATGGCGATTGGAACGGTGAGTGGTGGCTGATTGATGTGTGGGATGCAAGGCCTAACGGGTGGAACTTCCAGGACAAGGAGAAGAAATCTCAGACGGCGAAGGAGCTTTCCGACAAGATACCAACCATGCATCATGCACAGCTGTTCAATGTGAGGGAGCCAATTGCGATCGAGCTGTTCGGCCTGGACGCATATGAGTCGCCGTACGACCCCAACCCGTTCATCAAGGGGGAACTCGTTGAATTTATCGATACATTTCTTGCACACATCTGGAACCAGTCACGAAAGGCCGTGGGCCGTCAGTGGAAGCGGCTTGAAAAAGGGAAGGCGGAAGCAGAGGCGGAATACCAAAGTAAGTGGGCTTAAGTTGTGTGTGTAGAAGTGCAACTGGAAATGACAGCTGCTACACAGAGCTCAATGGACTGGAGTGGACGCGCGAAGCGACGGCTGCGGACTTCCAGCCGTGGTTCAAGAAGGTTGATCGGCTGCTTATACTCGCAAGTGGCTTCAGGGACGACGTCGGAGAGAAGGCGCTGATGAAACAGCTGGAGAACGTCGGTGAAGTATATAAGGCGTTGACAGGGGAAGTTGCGCCAGACCAATTAAAAGGTGAGTGGTGCGGAGCGGTGCAATGCGGAGTGGTGTGGTGTGGGCCGCATAGTTGGAGCATGCTCTGATTGACTGGTGTTGACAGGGCTCAGCAAGAATCTAAAAGATGCCCTGCAAAGGATAGCGACAGGGAAGGAGGCTGCAATTATGTCTGAGCAGCTGGCCGAACGACTAGAGGCAGAGAACCTCCAGCTGGGGAAGCCTGTCGAATTCGATTTTGAGCCGGAGGGTGAGGTTGAGTGGTCAGAAGGGGTGGAGAACCTTCAAAACAAGACCCCCGAAGAACTGTACGAGCTGCTTGGCATGGGCGAGGAAAGCGTCCCATTCTTCAGGGAGAAGATCACTGTGGATGCTACAGCCGATGAATCGGATGGTAGTACGACGACGAACGAAAGGTTCTCGCTACGATGGCACCAGCTCGTGGGGGTGGTGAAGATGCTGGAAAGAGCGGTGGCCTCACAGCCAGTGCTCCTTATGGATGACGTTGGGCTGGGAAAGACAGTACAAGTGCTGGCCTTCTTCGCGATGCTGGCATATTATCGGGAGGCGTATGCCGAGACAGGCAAATATCCGGGAATTTGGGGTAAGCACTGGCGACATCTATCTGCTCAGTTCTTATGGTACTGACGATATAACTCATGCAAATAGGGCAACAGGATGGGTGGAGGGACTACACGGGCAGACAGTCTGTACTGCCTGAGTACCCATTTTTGATCGTTGTGCCGCCGACGCTTGTGGAACAGGTGACGCTGGAGTGCACACGCTTTCTGAAACCTGGATCGCTGGACGTGATCAGGGTTACCGGATCGCTAGATCAGCACAAGGACCTGTGGACGGAGGCAGACAAGCGAACCAAAGTGGCTCCGCATATGAGGCTATATGTCGCGTCGACTACCGTGCGTTTGATTTATTCGAGTCACGTATATCTGCTAAAGCGAAATACATGTACATGGCAGGCACTCCAATCTGACTCAAGCGCCATTCATGTGGTGGAAGGACCCGCGAAGCCCAGCATGGCTGTACGTGCGCATCTTATCGAGGGTCAGACAATTTTCGGACGGCGGTATCTTGGGGTCGCAATTGACGAGGCACACGGGTTCCGCAACATGAACAAACTGTATGGTGCGGTACGCGCGCTGCGGGATAAAACAGATATATTTGTCGCAATGACCGCGACGCCAGTTCAGACAAGGCTTGCTGTGCGTATGGGAGCGAATATGCATGTATGCGCATCTAATCTTTTGAGCATCCACAGGATCTGTGGAATATTGGGAAGGTGATCGGGCTTCCAGCTTTCGACGACAAGAATGACCGGGAGTTCGAGAAGATGAAAAAGATGCTAGGTCGCGCCCAACGTCAAGACAAAAAAATCGTGAAGACAGAAGATCAAGGAAAGGTTATCGACTACGTGACCGAATACCTGAGGGGCAAGACAGACCCCAAGCAGGTAGACACGATTTCTCAATATATCGGTGCAGTGTGGGTCAATATCATCCGGGAGAAGTACCAAGGTTCCGTAATCCGGCGGACGGTGAACTCAAAGGATTACACCGGTGAGCCAATCTCTGGGCTGGAGCCATATGAGGAGCACCGGTGCGTAATTGAGCTGCACGAGCATGAGTATGCGGCTTTGGAGAGGTTTGCCAAGGATGCCGTGGACAACGAGTCGTTTGTGAGGCGGTTTGCGAGTGAGGTGAGCCAAACACTTGTTTGGGTTTGAGAGCAGCTGAACAGTAAGCAGAACTTTTATTTGGACATCCGAAAAACCCTGCTTCACCCATGGTGTGTCGAGGGCGCGAAGAAGAGACAAGATGTTACGTACGAGATGTACGAGGCGGCACCATCGGCAAAACTCGACTCACTTGTTGAGATTCTGAAGCACCACCTGGAAGCCGATGGTGCGCCAGTGAAGGTCCCGACACGACAGGCCGACCTGCCTCCGTCCACATTTAAGTCCTCATCCTCTGAGGAGAAAGACGAGGAGCAACAGCAACAGCACCGGCAACAACGGCAACAACAACAGGCGCCAAAAACACCCGATAAGATCATCGTATATTCGTTTTTCTCGTCCGCATTCTGGCTGATCGAGATGGTGAGACGTCAGATTTTGATCAACGGCAGCGAACTGATTACGAACAGGTGCTGGAACGACATGGAATCAAGGCACTTTCCATTCACGGCAAGATCAAACAGCAGGACCGTACGAAAAGGTTGAAAGAATTCATGGAGAGCGGGCGCAATGGAGCGCGGGTGCTTCTAATGTCCAACGTGGGCACTGTGGGACTTAATATCGCATGCGCTAATATTTTGATTATCGTGGTACGTCACGGCTATTCTGCTGAAGGGTGACTATCGCAAAATAACTGACAACTGACACGTCCATGCATTAACCATAGGATGTGCTGTGGTCGGTGCTAAGCGAGCAGCAGCTGATCGGCCGTGTTTGGAGGTATCCCCAGCCGAAGACCGTGCATGTCTATCGGCTGATTGGGGGGAATTCCCCGGACATTTTTCTTAACAATATCTCATTCAGCAAGGGGTTCATACAGGACACATTTTCGAACATCGGGGAGGCACTCCGTGAGTGTCGCGCGGCGTTCAGTGGGACTGGTGAGGAAGGCTAACAGTGACTTTCAGAAAAGGCCCTAAAGCTCGGTGATGACGTGACCGGTTTCGACATCACACCGGACTTTGAGGAGGTTGAGCAGGACAAGGGGGCGACGCCTAAGGCCATGCCGCAGCCGCAGCCGCGCCGCAAAGGGAAGAAGAAGCAGGAAAAGGCAGCACCCAAGGCGGCGGCACCCGAGGTGGAAGCCGACAATGCTGCAGCCGAGCCGATGATGGGCGGCGGTATGGCTCCCGCACACGGGCACACGCTACCTGCTGAAGCCGGCCTGTCAAAGTTTCGCTCTGACCAAAGGGAGGATGCACTTCCCCGCAGCTTCAAGAGTCTGGAGGACAAACTTCCAAATTTCGTCGCACCGGAAAGTATGCTTGACCAGATGGACAGTGACTTCGACACCCAGTTCAACACGCTACAATTGGCAGATCACCCTGACATGCTCAGATGGGTAAGGATGCAATTGGAATTGCTTCGATCACAGCGGTCGCAACTGCTTCTTGATTCGCAATACACCGACATGTTGCCCCGGCTCGAAGAGCGAAAGAGGGCCCTGAAGGCATGGGAGAAGCGGTATGCCGAAGTATTAGCGAGGAATGGTGAGCAGATGCAATGGGAGGAAGAGTGGAACATAGTGGTCGGTAGGATGGAAGGTGAGCGACAGGACTTGATTGCTAGGCATGAATGAAGGCTCAATGGAGGGAACAGAGACAGACGAGGACCAGGGCGTTGACGGGTCACCGGCGGCCGAGCTGTCAAGCGTGTCGGGATCCAATGTCACACGGTCGATGCCAGCGTCGGCGAGCTCCAAGCGCAGCCGAGCGGACTTGACGGATGAGGAGATGGAGCCGAGCGGTTCGCAAACAGGCAAGGGCAAGGGCAAAGAGCAGAGGGAGCCACCGAAAGGGAACCCTGCGCCCCAGAGCATGTACAAGCGGCGGAATTTGTCTGGACGCTCAACCCCATCTGTGGACTCGCAGTCGCAGTTCCTGGATGTTCGAGCTCAAGCGCCTGCCAGGAGAGGCCGCTCTAAGTCAACGCAAGGGAGACGCACATTTGGTGGGGATGCGTCCAAGTCGTTCGATGACTTGAGCAAATGCTGGGAGGGCAGCAGCCAAGCGTGACCCCTCTTTGTTGATGCCATGATCCCCGGTATCTCCTTGCCTTCTCGCCTTCTTTTGTTACGCCTCTGTCATGTTCTACCCTTTTCCCCCACTTTCTCGCATCTTCCAACCACGCAGCCCAACATGTTGACTCTTCGTTCTGTACGATTCGGCTGTATTCTCTGACCTTCTCGTAGCTTCGTATGACCCGATCCTCGTAGTACTTAAGGACTGTCTGTAACTCTCTAGAGCTCTAAGCTCGACCTATTATAGAAATATATTATATGTGTGAACCCCGGCAAGGGGGTGAGCGTCCACGGTAGGGAGCTCTACCCCTATTCGATAAGGGCCGACGAGTACATAACCCTGATTATGACATCGTAATGAGCTATATAATACAAGAGCAGCAATAAGGAAATGAGGACATGCGCATATTTGTTAAGAACTTGTTCGACGCGCCTACTACAGTCTACAGTAACATGACCAATTTACTTTAGGGTAGGCTATAGGAATTCAAACTCAGTTTTACCAGCCTGTATTATACAGGCTGGTCACGAGCCTAGGTTAGACCGACTGCCCTTTCTAAGTGTTGCCGTCAAGGTTGCCGTGACTCAACTTGGCTCAGCCTATTCACATGGCACTGTGATCGGTAGCTCAAATTCTCGTATGATACTCAATTTACAACAATATTTCGAGCAGGGTTATCACCAAAGATGTTATGTACTCATCGGCCCTTATCGAATAGGGGTAGAGCTCCCTACCGTGGACGCTCACCCCCTTGCTCATCCCATCCGGGGTTCACACATATAATATATTTCTATAGGTTATGGGCCCTGGCCCCATAGCTTAAAACCTCAGGCCAGGATACTCTACTGCTTATAATATTACATTTCCTATCTTTCTCGCGCGAAAATGAAGAACACCCCTATACAATGCCTCCTTATCGATTTGGGGACAAGGATGAAAATCCCTCCTCTGAGGAGGAAGAACTCTACATTACTGAAGCCAAGGCCCCCAATTCGCAAGTGACTCGCGTGATTGAGCCGCTAACCGAAGAGAACTGGGCAACATGGCGTATCAGGATGTGGAGAATGCTCCACAGCTGTCATGTACGCCAATATGTTGACGGGACGCTACGGCGCCCAACCTGTCCTCGGAATGCGGAAGCTTGGGACGATAATGACAGTTACGCCCAAAATCTCATCATGAATAACATAACTGAGTCGCAGATGGTCCATACGCACCGTTGCGAAACGGCGCGAGAGATCTGGATGAATCTAGAAGCTGTGCATCAGACGAAAGGGTTAAACACTTATTTCACTATCCTCTACGCTATGAATCATATCATTTCCAACGAGAATACTAACATTCTCGAACTTCTTAATCACCTAAAGTCACAATGGGAACGCCTCATCCAGGTGTGCAATGCACGCATGCCGCTCGACGATGAATACTTCAAGATCCTCATCGCATGGGCTCTCCCACGTTCATGGGATGTGTTCACGCAGCCATACGTTGGAGGGGAGTTTGGAGAAGCACAGACTGAGCCAAAGAAGCTGGTGAGCTCTCAAAAATTTATTGGTTATATAAAGGAGGACGCGCGGCGGCAAACGTGCAACGCAAACGCCAACAGCGTTTACCAAGCCTCTGGGAGCAAGCCCACTCTCAACCAGCGTATAGGAGATTCTCGTGACACTCGGCCCGGAAGCTCTAAGGCAGCATCCAGCCGACGCAGGAAGAGGAAGAAGAAACATTGTACCAATTGTGACAAAGACAATCACAATACTGTGAATTGCCGTTTCTTGGGCAAACCGAAGTGTACGACATGCGGGAAGTTCTCCCATTCACAAGAGAGTTGCTGGAAGAGGAGGAAGATTGGCGACGGCATTGGCGATGGCAAATCCAAAATCAAGACAGTGAACTCCATGGTTCACGCGGGACAAGTCACGCTTGCAGTTGCAGAGCAGGAAAGCGTATCAGAATATGATGGCGAGTACGAAACTTCGAGAGTTATGATGCTAGTGATGTTACAGCAATCGATGAATGCCGTATCTGGTACGACTGGCTTGCCAACAGCGCGACGACCTCACATGTCGCGAATGATCATGCTGCGTTCGTGAACTATGAACTGCTTGAGAATGCTACTGTGGTAGGTGTCGGCGGCACCAAAGTCCCTATAAAAGGATGTGGTTTGGTCGAACTCGACTCGCGAATAGATGGTAAAATTTACCTTTTGCGACTTGAGAACATCCTACATATCCCATCCAACAAAAACAACTTGCTGTCTTTGGGACATTGGGATCGTACCGGCGGCACCGGCGCATTCGATCACGGAAAGCTCACGCTAACCACCAAAGGGGGTACACCGATCGCTACCAGGCGATTAGCAGGTAATAATCTGTATAAAATGGACGTGAACGTTACCGCTCGCCCGGAGCATCAACAGCATGCCACCACTTCCACCACTTTCACTGCTTCCGAAATACTCCCGAGCTGGGAAACCTGGCACCGGAGATTCGGCCATGTTAGTTATACCGGGCTGCAGAAACTATTAGACGACGAACTCGTAGAAGGCTTCCGCGTGGACACGCAAACGCCTAAACCCGATTGCGTAGCGTGTACCAAAGCAAAGCTAGCGGAAGATGCCTATAACGAGAAATCAGTTCGAAAGACTTCGCCTGGCGAACTTACTCACATGGACTTATGGGGGAAATATGACAAGGCTTCCATAAACGGAAACCAGTATTTTCTTCTTTTTGTTGACAATGCGTCACGATACATTACTGTACGCTTCCTGAAAGGGAAGGATCAGGCGGCACAAGGAGTTAGAGACTATCTGACGTACCTCAGGGCCAATGGGAAACCCCCACGTGCGACCCGCACGGACTGAGGGAAAGAGTTTATCAACGAGGCCTTGAAGACGTGGTGCCGTGAGCGTGGCATCGACAATCAAATAACTGCACCCTACTCACCTGCCCAGAACGGCATAGCCGAACGCGCAAACCGCACGCTGGTAGAGCTCGCCCGTGTAATGTTACGCGGACAAGACATGCCCGAATTCTTGTGGGAGTATGCTGTCTCCCATGCAGCATACATCCGGAATCGTTCCTATACGAGAGCCCTCCAGGGAATAACTCCGTATCAGTTATGGTTCGGAAAGAGACCAATCGTCACCCACCTTAGAGAATTCGGCACACCAGTTTGGGTGCTCCTACAAGGGCAAGCCACGCAACGCAAAATGCTACCTAAGTCGCAAAGAAAAGCCTATGTAGGATATGAAGATGGGCCACAGGCCGTTCAGTACTACAACATGGAGACGCGTAAAGTAGTACTCACTTCTCGTAACTATCGTTTCCTCGACTTGACCCAAGATAGCTTGCCTCCAGAGCCGATCGAAGTGATCGTGCCGGACGCACAGCGTGAAGGGGAGTTGGGAAGAGTTGAAGGACGTGACACCCTGTCCACCGGCGGCGTAACAGACGCACAGCCTACAGTTCCTGGGCAGAACATGGGCAGCGGAGTTAAAAGAAAGAGAAGCGAAGAAAACTCACAGAATGAACCTCGTAAAACTCGTGGTATACGCGCGGACTATCGAAAGCTCGATGATCCATTCTCAGACTCGGAAGAGGAGGATGCGGTGAACGCTGCGCAAGGGATTGTGACGCTCGGTGATCCGAAGAGCCTCAAGGAGGCAAAGGAATCGCCCGTAGTGGTGTCAAAGTTCGGTTCTGAACTTTGGTTCAAACCCGAGCCTACTGTAACCGGACCAGACCCAATTTCAGGTTCGGGTTTGGTCACATGTCCCGAACCGGACCGACGGTCCCGTTCACGGTTCAGAGATTTTGCTGAACCACAGGTGAACGGGGTGAACGCGTTCGGACCCTTTGTTAATGATTGGCCCCGAACCCTCAGGTTTACGAAGGCTACCGTACCCGTACCCGTCCTCAAATCTAGCCTGGCCTGCAAGCGCTTGTACGTCCCATTCATTCTCTCATTTGTGCTATCGTCGTTCACGCTGCACCTGTCGCCCACTTGCCATACCAAACTTATCGCGTTGTCACAGCTTTTGTCCACTTCGCCGATAGTTTTGACCGCGCACTCGTTGTCGACAGCAAAGACGCGAACCTGATGAACGTTTTTTTGTTTTGTTTTCTGACTCGGTTTTTACTGTTAAGTACGCCCGTCTCTGCCCCATGCCAGTGCCCAGTCCCCGTACCTAGTCCATCCACAATGTCACTTTCTCTTGCTGTTACCCTTATACTATGCCGTCTCCTCTACCTCGACCTAGTTAGCATGCTCTCAGGCACGAATATACGTGATACAGTTTCCATTTCAGATCCTGTGCTTGCACGACTCCATTGACGTCAATGCCGCCCCCTGTGTGTCCGGGCCCGCATCTATAAGTTGACGTCATTGTTCAATCTCCAGCACGCCTGCATATATGAGGAAAACTTGACTGGGGATGGTTAAGATTCAACCTTCCGGGAGATGGCACGAGGAGACGAGAGTAGGGCAAAGGAGGAACGAAAAGGAGGTCCGGAAGGAGACCGGCATTGAGGAGATCGAGCGTCTTGGTGAAACTCGGGCGCCGTGTTGGATATGGTGAGATTATAAACATTCATCAGCTCTTCAGCTTGTATGTGCGCGAGGATCTCCGCGCCGTGCGGTGGAAGAGTGTTGGAACGGGGCCGAGACGAGAAGAGTACAGAACACAGTCGGAGGTGGGGTTGTCAAGATCTTCCGGTTTGACCACTTTTCACTGCGTTCTTTCGTCTCGGGAGAGTCAACTATCTGCAGGACATGCTCGAGCTGAACGGATCGTAGCTCCTTCATACGTCCTACCACCTGGGACGCTACGGAACGCACGTTCCCCTGCGTGTCTTAACAATATTCGCCATCCAGTGGGCACGAAAAAAAGAAAGGGGCTCACTTTACGTGCTTGAGGGTGTTAATTAGGCTTACCTTGCCGACGTTGTCCAACAATGAGGCGTCGTGCCCCGCTAGTCTTGTACACCTCGAAAGGGCGAAGGAGATCGCAGATACAGTGCCAGAGGAGACACTGGTCCGGGCCCATGGGGGGGAAGGGTATCATTGCGATCATGGGGTGGAGGGAGGTCTTGTGCATTCTCGCACGGCACTGGGTCTATCGGAGAGTGTAGGGAGATGGTGTCAGACGGCTACGCACCAATTTTGTTGAACACGAACACGAGCCGCTTGTCCTCAACCTCGCACCTCCACCTCGACCAGCTTGCCGTGGCTGCGGCTCTGTCATGCACATCAAGCACAAGCAGCACAACATCGAGGGTGCGGATGTAGTGCCCTTTCATCTCGCCGCTCCCGACAGAAGTTTGCCCGAGCACTGTGGACGGGATGTCGCGCACGGTGGCAGACGCCGTTAGCCACGCAAACGACGGAAGCGTCTGCTCAGACCCCTCACTACGTCTTCGCGCCGTGGGTTGCACGGCGGAGACTGGGCATAACGGATTGGTGGCTAGGTTGGCGAGTAAGTTGGACGGGGATGGACATACGGAGAATCTGCGCTACGGACTTTGTGATGAGGCATATGAGCCGCGCCTGGATTCTTTTGAGTGCCGGGCCAGCGCGAGGTTAGCCACATTGTCCTGCGCGACGAAAATCGGGTGCATACTGCACTTGAGGGGTTAGTTTGGTTTCTTTTGAAAGGACCACAAGGTCGGATGCTGTCGAGTTGACGAACCAGTGTAAACGAGAGGGATGTGAGAAGGGTCGGAGCGTCGGCCACAAGGTCGGCCTGGGGGTATTAAGAAAATGGCCACGAGTCGAGCCAAAGAAGGTGGGGTCGTCGAGATCTTCCGGCTTGACCATGTTGCACAAGAGCACAGACCACATTATGACCCTGTATTCACTATCGGAAGAGTTGACTATCCACACGACGCGCTCGAGCTGAACAAAGTATAGCTCCTTCGTACGTGACGCCAGCTAAGGCGCCATGGAACCCACTTCACGCGCGCATCTTAACGATATTCACCATCAAGCGGGCGCGAAAAAAAGAAAGCGGCCCACCTCACGCGCTCGAGGGTGTCGAGGGACGACGATGCCCGAAAATGAAGCGCCGTCCCCCGCTGCTCTTGTACTTCGAAAAGGCGGAGGAGACCGCCAGTGCGGTGCCAAAGGAGAGGTCAGTCGGTGCCCAGCGAGGGGAAGGGAATCGGAAGGATCATGGAGCGAAGGTCCCTCAGCGAATGCCTGAGCATTATCGCACAGCACCGGGTCTATCGGAAAGTCTAGGGGAATAGAGACAGACGGCTACGCACCAATCTTGTTGAACACGAACGCGAGCCACCCCGCGCCTGCTCCTCGACCAGCTTGCCACGACCCCGGTCGACGTGTGGGTCAAGCACAAGCAGCACAACGTCGGCCTTGTCGGTGACCTTGCGCAGCGAGCGAATGTAGTTCCCTTTCACCTTGCCGCTCCCGACAGAGGCTTGATCCGACACAGCGTCTGGGATGGTGACATGGTGTGTATGGATGGCGGAAGCTAGCCACGTGCCACGAGCGACGGAAGCATCAGCCGAGAAGTCGTCATTACGTCTTCGTGCCATGGGTTGTGCTGCAGGGATTGTGCGGAACGGATTGGTGGTCAGGTCAGCGAGTAAGATGGACGGGGATGGGGGGCGGAAGACGTACGGAGCATCTGCGCTACGGAATTTGTGATGAAGCACGTACGCCGATAGATCCTATTTGATATCGGGCCAACGCGAGGTTAGCGGCACTGTTCTGCGCGACAAAAATCGAATGCATACCACACTGCCAAACGACGTAGTTGACTACCTATGTCATCAAGTGACGTCAATTCACAATTCCAGGATGTCATGAATGAGAGGCTGTGGAGGAACAGACAGACACTGCTCTACAGTACTGTAACTTACCCCACGCATAATTTCACACGTGCAAATCTCTCACAGTCTCGGATGGTGGAGGGTTTGCATGTGGCGAGAGATGGAAGCGGGGAGCCACGAGTTGATGTGTGCAAGGCAGCGGCGGCGGCGACGTGGCTCCGTAACACCAGTGAGAAACGATGTGAAACAAAACAAAAAAACTTACCGATACTAAGGACCGGCATATTGTGCAGACTGCAGAAGTGCTTTCAAGCAATAGAAATAGGAAGACTCGTGACGAACATAAATTGGCGGCGTGGTGCTAACATAAACATACGATGTGCAAATTAATGTGAGCAAGTAAACAGGGATTCCAGAGCGTCGAGAGATGCGAGCATTAACCAACCAATGGCAAAAGCAAAGTGATCAAGATACATTGACCTAATAGACATTAAAACCTAAATCGTTTCTTAAGTGTGGGTAAATGTGTGCGTGTGCATGCGTGGGAAAAGATAACAGGAGAAGGAAAGAAAGGAAAGAAAGAAAGAAACATGGAAAGGATGACCGCGAACAACTATGGATTAGGGATGTAATCTGCGTCCTCGGATTCCTTGTGGTGGCTGCCCCCATTAATCACGACGCTTATGAAGCCCACGCCGCGACATTAGGGGGAATTCACACTTGAGTGAGCGCCGTGCACACTGGCTGCAATCGGGGTTAGCAATCCAATTTGCCAATCAGAAATCAAGGGTACCACTCACTTGCATGTCGGGTCAGCGCTTCCCATGGGTGGCGCTCCGCATGCAATCTTCCGCTCACGGCAGAACAAGCAGGCAATCGCAGGTTTGCGCCGTGCACTCCGTTTTGTCAAAGGCAACTTCAACACACCTTGCCTGGCCTTGGGGCTTGGCGCCCGTCGTGCACTCCGTTTTGTTGACGGCAACTTCAACATGTCTTGCCCGGCCTTGGGGTTCGGTGCCAACGCTGGTGGTGGTACTTGCGACGAGCTTGCTGCGTTCGTGTCGAGGTGTATGCTCGACGTTGGTGTCCCGATATCAGACGACAAGAACGACGAGGAAAGCAGTGTGAGGTTACGTGCGCCAGGTGAATAAGCAAGCTGGCCCAGTATCGCAAGGGAGGGTGGAGGAGGGCGTTGCTATCCACAAGGTAAGCATAAATGACACGGGACGTGAGGCGGCGAACAAACCTTATATGGTGGCGGAGAAATATGTCCCAGGTACATGGCGGGGTCTTGCAGGTGGAACAAATCATTCGCGTGGGGTTGATGATGTGGGTGGCCATGTGTCCCCACTGGAGTGGGGAAAACATGGGTAACCTCTTGGCCCCCTTCCTTGGGATGTGACACCAACTCGCTGGAGAGGCAATCATCATAGTGCAAGTAGCCGGAAGGAACGGGAACCAGGCTGTGTTGGTGTTGACCCTGGAGTAGGCCGTCTGAGGTAAAACACCCAAAAGAGTCATACGCAAGGTCAGGATCAGAGGGAGGATATTGGTAATGAGCTGCTGCTGATGCATGAAGGGGATACAGTTCACTGTGGTGGGCGTTGACCACAATGATCTGAGAAGACTCGGAAGACTCGGAATACTCGGCGGTCACCGACATCACCATAATGCAGAAAAAACGCAGAATCAGAAGGCGTGGGATATTGAAGTATCTCCATATATGGCTCACGTGACAGCCGAAAGTGGCGCTAACGGGCCATGGCAACCGCCTTGTCAACTGCACAAAAAGAAAAGGAGAACAAAGTGAATTTGCATGATTTTCGAGACATAATTCTACCAATGCTAGTTGTATATTATCGGTACAGTACAAAGTGAAGGTTTACCACATTATGAGAGTGGGGATGGAAGCATGCGGGTCAACAGAGGGGTTTTCCGCTGGATAAAAAACTTTTGGCCTAGTGAGCTTAGTTAGCGCGGCCCACCTTCCCACGCCACATATTAAGCCTCCACTTTTCTTGTCTAAGCTCGTGTCCTTCGAGTCATGTTTCGTGTACTGTACTGACATCAATTACAGGCTTTCCCAATACCCACTGCCGCAGCACACAGCACACCCCACGACTATCCAGCACCTTGCCAACGCCAGTGGCCTGTGCACGGCGCATACTACTACCAGTATATTATATACATACTACTCTTCTCATCGCTACTCTTCTCGTCGCTTGTGCTGGTCTCGGTAAGTCCTCCCTATCATATCGATCAGGGGTCAACTCAAATTCCGTCGTTGCTCATTGTTTCCATCCTTGCAGCCCCAGCAAATCCGCTCCATGTCATGATTGCCTCCAAGATTTCACCCCATGCGCTTGGGGCACGCTACAGCGAATGCGGGACCAGTCCACCACCCCGCCGACACGGCGGTCTGTGCAAGGCGCATAGTGCTATGAGTATTATATACATACTAGAACTCTTCTCGTCGCTTGCGCTGGTCTCGGTAAGTCCTTCGTATCATATCGATCAGGGGCCAATTCAACTACGTCGTTATTCATTGTTTCCATCCTTGCAGCCCCGGCGAATCCGCTCCATGTCACGATTGCCTCCAAAGATTTCTTCTCTATGCGCTTGGGACACGCTGCAGCAAATGTGGGATCAGCCCACCAGCATGCCGCGGACGTCGCCGGTTTGTAAGGCACATACTACTACCAGTATATTATATGCTTTTCCCGTCTCGGCGAGTTCTCGAAGCGGCCGAGGCGTCATCGGGTTCTCCAGAAACGAGAGTCGAACGAAAGGCGCCGAGTGCGTCTACCGTGGACCGGCACGTTATACCCAAGACCACTGTCAATCTGGATGATGTCTCATCATACCGTCCATACGAGGCCGACGATGACGGCGACAGTCCCGTAGGGCCAACACGCGATGTGGACGATCTCATGGAGCCACAAATCGTGGGCAATCTCACATCCAACAACGACGACGAGCCCATTGATGAGCCCACCATGGCAGATGCGGGCCATGAGGTTTGTCGTCTACTCTCACCTCTGTACGTATTCTCATTGGTTAGTCAGGTTCTGCACTTCCCGTTGAGAGGGCAACGCACGGCAGACCTCTGCCTCATTTTCCGACGAAATAAAGCGTATCAGCATCCGGATACAGGCGAGACCTTAGATGGGAACTTGTGCACGGTCTGTGCGTAAGTATCTTTGTTTTATTTTATTTTCTTGTTTTCTTTCGCTCACGAGTCGTGTAAAGAAGGACCCCTCGATCCGCCGGAACTCGTGCTTTTTAACAGGGAGTACGAGCACTTTGCGAATGCATATTGCCGGGTAGTTTACTTTCATCCATTCGCGCAATTGGCTTATCCCTTCTAGGCATCATCTGGACTTGTATCGCAAACGCTGCAAAATATTTGGTATCGAGCCACATCCCCGCGCCCTCTCCCGCATTCGAGCTGACTCACAGAGCAGCAGGTACGTTGCTGCCGCCTCATATTCACTCGACTATCTGCTCATGTTTGTGTAGCATCACCCAGACTAGTTTAGACAGCGTGATCACCCCCGAACCAAACGGTATTCCATATACAAATGCAGGCCTCCTTGACCATATTGTTGAGTTCATTGTTTGCGAAGACGAAGTGAGTGAATACACAAATATGACTTCATAATTTGACTTTCTTCTACTTTTAGGCATTCCTTTTGATTGAGTGCGACACTTTTTGCCGCCTCCTCCAATTCTGCCGGCCTTCTCTTTCGGACAAGGACATACCCTCCCGTAACACACTTCGTGCCGAGGTACTTAGACGCGTACAGATTGCACAGGGAAGAATGCGCCAGAACACGAATCGAACCCCTGGCAAGATCTCTTTTACGTTCGATGCGTGGACCTCGGAACCGGGAGACCCATATTTTTTCTGTTACTGCGCACTATATAGATGCACCAGCTAATCAACTGAGCGCGTGGAGCCTCAAGTGTGAGCAAGTTCTATTCGAGGAAATCAAGGGTAGACACACGGGTAGGAACGTGAGTGACATCCTGGCCCGTATGTTGGACAACTATGGGCTTCATGGCAAGGTAACATTTTCGTTATATGTCCTCTCATCACTCACTCAAAACCTGTATAGATCGGCTGGTTTACCAGCGATGGGGCGGCCATCAATCGCACAACGATCTGCATGCTCCAGAGCAGGCTCACCGGTGCAGATGTAGGATGAACCGTTGCAGAACACAACATGTTGTGAGTGTTGGTGCCTCTAGTGCCCCTGAATACTTTCTAACTCACTCTTAGGTGCATGGAGCACTCGCTTCACCTCGCAGCGAAGCACTTTATACAGAAGGTTGCGCCCGATTTAGTTTCTGACTCCACCATTCGCACGAACCCCGGCGAGACTTCTAAGTCACTGGCAGACCCTGAGGACACTGATGACGACTCGGACGGGGAAGTATTCGACTCAAGTGGTTCACTTGCCAAAGCGATCGCCTTAGTCAAACAGGTATGTCCCTTCCACATCGGATTCGTCTTCGCGCTAATGTGCCCACGTCGCGCTACAGATTCGTAATTCACCCCAGGCTAGGGCTTACTTCAAAGAGGCCGGCAAGCAAGTCAATGTCTCTCCATTGGAGTTGCTCTTGTGGATCCGAACTCGTTGGGGATCCCTTTATACCTTTCTTGACCGGTTCCTCAAACTCAGACAGGTGCGCGCCGTATTTTCACGATCTTAAACCGTGATGAACACTGATACCCATTTCCTACAGGGAATTGAACAATTTGTTTTGCTCGCGGATGCAAACGACCAAGTACCAAAGTTGTCCAGACAGCGGGGTTATGCTGACTTCCAGTTGACCGAGAGAGACTGGGAGCAGCTCGCAACTATCAAAAACTCCATAAGGGTATGTCTTTTCTCCTGTTCTCTCTTTCTATTTCTTGTTCACGCCCTACCAGGAGCTGTCTGATGCCCAGCAGACATTCTCGAAAGAGCGCAACCCAACTGTCTGGCGCGTGATCCCAACTTTCGAGTACCTCATCGCAAACTGGGAAAAGATGGTCGATAGTGCTCAATACCGTGAACTGAAGGAAGCGCTCAACGAAGGACTCAAGAGCCTTCATAAATGGTACGGTCGTGTTGAAGGCTCATGTGTAACTTATTTTGTTTGTGTTGGTACGTTCTCGCTCTCCATTCTTCATTAATTTTGAGCTAACTACTGCTAGTCCTTGATCCAAATTTCAAGGATCTTTATTTCCGAGCCCGGTGGGATCATGAGCGATATGCTGGCGCTATGAAGCAACTTAAAAAAGTGGTTCGTGATATTTTTCGGCTCCTTATTTCTTAGACTGATTGCGACTTTAGTTCGACAGTTATTATATCGCACCGGAAACTACAACGCACACAGAAAATACTGTTGTACCACCCATATCTAGGCCATTAACTCAGTATGGCGGTTCTTACCTTCAAGAGACCATCAAGACGTTGCAACAGAAAGAGAAGGCCGAAGGCAATCCTCGAGATGAGCTCGAGCAATATTTGAAGTCGGGGGTTGAGCCCGCGACGGATGTCGTTTCGTGGTGGGGGGTAAGTTCAGTTCTTTTGTCTACATGTGCCGGGTGCTACTTCTAACAAATACACCATCTAAAAGACCCAGAGTGACGCTAAGTACCCTACACTGAAGAGGATCGCACGGGATTACCTCCCAATTCAGGGATCCGCGACACCATCGGAGCGTGCATTTAGCAGTGGGGGGATAACCGGCTGCTCACGAAGAAACTCGTTGACCCCGGAAATTTTTGAGGGGCTTCAATTACTCAAAAGTGCTTACAGGAATGGGCATATCTCTGCCGTCACACAGGCAGCGCAACATTTCGACGTCCTCGTACAGTCACTAGACATTGGGGACACTGATGTTGGGGCTATTGAGCCTATCCTCGACACAACGTAGTCTGTAGAATCTGTCGCATACTAGAATGTGGCGCGTTGTCTATTTCGAATTCCTCTACACGTTCCGTTTTGTCGCTTCTGAATAGATCAGAGCTGAGTCGCTGTCCTTCGGTGGGAGTGGGGAACGTGAATCTGATGGCAGATGCCAACGCAGAAACTGGTGTTTTTATTCAACAAGGAGGAGGACGAGAATGCCGAGTTCTTACTGCACGCTTACCCGGAACTCCATATCGCCTACCTCAAGGAAGACCCACGCAAGGACGATGGCGAGCCACAAAGGAAGCAAGGAGGATGGAAGGCGGGGTGAACGAGGCGAAGAGGATGAGTGGGGGTCTAAAAGGTAAACTTAGGTAATGAATGGCCAAGGCGAGGCGGGCGTTCTCTGACGTTGGGCTAGGTAGGCGAAGGACAAGGCGGGGTGGGACGTTCGCGAGGTCAGCGGCTGGGAAACGAAGGCGAGGGACCGCGGTCAGCGACTCGGGTTGTCGAAGGCTCCGAGCAGAGGCTCGGACGTTGAGGCGGACTTCCGAGGTCAGCAGCTCGGAAGTCAAAGGCGGTAGCGGCTAGGCTAGTTGTCGTGGGCGAGAGAAGCTGAGACTTAGAGGCAGACAGAAAGGGGGTGAACAACAATGGTGAACATTCTCCAGTCAAAGATGAACGGTATAGATATGCATGCGAGCCCGTAATCAACGCGTTCCAAACTAAGTCGAACATATAGTGAGGGAGTAGGGAAAAGTACGAGGCAGTCCAAGTGAAGTACGATGAGTAAGGGGACAATAGACACGAGTAGTGAGAGAAAAGGATATAGGCGCGAACACAAGTTATGCGAACAACGAATGTCCAAATAAAAGGAAGCGATGGAAAGAGACAAAAGAAAATGAGATACGATGACACACGACAACACCACCTCTTCCGAGTCCGACGACGGGCGCGACGATCTGCGTCTGCGCGTTCTCCAATGGGGACTTGAGGGTGGCTTTAGAAGAGGCCGAAGAACCGACAAGAGGTGGATTGGGAGACAAAGGTTGGTGGTGTGAAACAGGAACATTTGTGGTGATCGACGAGCGACGAGATGAAAGGGGGATCGGGCAGGTTTCCCGAGGCAAGGCCATCGGGTGGCATCGATGTGTCCTGTGTCCGGGGTCGAGACGGTGAGGGCGGGTGATACGATTATACGAGAGAGACGATGCCACGATGGCGTGGAAGAGAACGACGAGGTAGAGTATGACGAGGCAGAAGGCGACAAGGCGGAAACGTTGGATTAAGGGTAGATATTACTGTAGCGTATGGGGACGGCGGAAACACGAGGGTCGGAGAGCGAAAGGAAGCGCCGGTACACCGAAAATGTGAACGGTTGAAATCCGGGTAGCCGGTTACAGTACAGGTGCTACAACAACAAATCGAGCTTCCCGGAAACCTCATTCTCGGCGACGGCAAGTCAGACAACCAGAACCACGCCATCATATTCTACCGTGGCGAGTCGCCGAGTACCTACAGCTCATAGACGCCAATCAGGACAACTGCCTGGGGCCCTGGAAGAATGTCTTAAGAATCTAAGATCCACAACGTCAGCCCAAAGTGACAGCAACCGTGATCTGTTTGCACAAGTTCTGCTTCGAATGTCTAATGGTCCAGTCTGGTGCGTGCCCACTTTTACTCAGATGGTCTTCGTCCCCGATATTCTACTGCAGAACAATCCAGACGATGCCACTGTGCGCACAAAACATTGGAGATCATCTGATCCACCGCATTCGCACGAATCGCACGGTTCGCACCAGGACGTGACCACGTACGATTACCAGAAACACTTCCTGCCTCCCCTCCGTACGTCCCCTCGCCCTCTTCCCCGCTCCGATGGAGCGCGTATTGCTGCCATACACAGACGCCGCGAAGCGTAGGGTACACGAAACCGCGCTGCGCAAGACGAGGCAGAGGCATTCGAACCCACAATCAGTCGGCCCAGGTGGTTATACCAGCACAACCTCTACGCGAAGGTGTGCAGACAAGTCGATTACATGCGCTGCATATCCACTGAATGTATCGTCAGCACGTCGCCTCGAACAAATATACCCGTCATCGGACTCATCACCCGTCCAACCCCGGCACAGTTCACGGCATCGCAAGATCGTGAACGCGTTCGGACCCTTTGTTAATGATTGGCCCCGAACCCTCGGGTTTACGAAGGCTACCGTACCCGTACCCGTCCTCAAATCTAGCCTGGCTTGCAAGCGCTTGTACGTCCCATTCATTCTCTCATTTGTGCTATCGTCGTTCGCGCTGCACCTGTCGCCCACTTGCCGTACCGAACTTATCGCGTTGTCACAGCTTTTGTCCACTTCGCCAATAGTTTTGACCGCGCACTCGTTGTCGACAGCAAAGACGCGAACCTGATGAACGTTTTTTTTTTGTTTTCTGACTCGGTTTTTACTGTTAAGTACGCCCGTCTCTGCCCCATGCCAGTGCCCAGTCCCCGTACCTAGTCCATCCACAATGTCACTTTCTCTTGCTGTTACCCAGTCGCCTCGAACAAATATACCCGTCACCTCACTGTATCGTTTGTCATCGACACTAACCGGCGACTCCTTCTCCACCTCCGACAGCCTCTTTAGTCTTTACTTCCCTTCCCCACCACCCACTGCCCTGTCCCCACCGTCACACCGACCCCTTCTTTCCGACCCCTTCATCGGCGCTTGGCTCTACGCACACATCCCAGGCTCAGGTGCAAACATATGTTGCAGAGGTCAGTAGGGTGGAATAGTGAAGTTACTAAGGTTAGTAAGGTATTGAAGTTGGCGCGCTTTGCCCGAGCACGAGCACGCAACGAATTTGTTGCACATGTTCTGCCAATTTGGTGTGATTATGTAAGCAGAAACCAACTCGTCGCCAACTCTAACTTGGGAGTTCACACTGGTGCAACTCGGGAGTTCAGTTGCAAACGTGAACCAATGGGAAGCCTTCAATTCTGAAGGTTCCCACGCCCCCTCTGTCCAGCGTACTCTGGTAGAACGCCTTGTACTCAAGAAAATTATAGTCTATACAAGTTGTAACCTAAGTACTACCATCGGGCTCATCCGTGTTGTGCAATAAATCCAGAAGTTCGTCTGTTTTCCTGAGAGAAATGAGCTCACCGATTGCTACCACCGGTGCGCTCTCGAATCTGATCTAGTACCCGCTAGTCAGGTCTATTTTGCTGATTGCCTTTGGCCCAGGTGCAGTGGTACCAGCCTTCCGCTTGGCAACCCTAGTCGGAGCAAAAGGTAGGTGTCCATCAAGAGTGAGTGGAGGGAGGGGTGGATGGCAAGGGATAGGTTGTTGAGGTTGCGATTGTAGTCGTATGCACCGGTGTAGTGGTTCTGTGTGGATGGACTGGCCAATGTGTGTGCCAGGCATGCGATCCCCGCAAGTTTTACCCATACTCGCGAGACACCGGGACCATCGCGACATGCGTCCCTCCACCGTATCTATCCGCTCCTCCATCGCACCAGCCGCACACCCCCCTAGAGCCGAGAACCCAGCTGGGTTGAACCAGAGAAAAAAGGAGGCCGAGGTCGTCGATGCGCTGCACCGCTGATACCCTAAACCGTCCCTGATCGCTAGGAAACGGTCTATGGCGAGCGCATGATTTGGGGGGTGTGAAGCGTCACGAGGTGTCGCGCAGGCCTCCGCGGGGCGCGAGATGTTGTATATGGATCCGCGGCGATCGCGGACGCGTCGGTGTCGAAGGGCGTGAGCCGCGCGCAAGTGCGGCGAGGTTGAGAGGGGGAACGGGGTCGGCTAGTCGTGGGTGGTCGGAAACGGTTGCGCACGCGTCGGCGTGGCGTGAAACTTCGTATGAGTAGCCGCTGGGGGTTGGGAACGCGTCGAATTCGAGTCACTAAGGCCGCGCGCGAGTGCGGCACGCTGGGAACGCGAGGGAGTGAGCTACACTGAGCTCAAAAGTCCGAAATCTGTGAGGGTGTGAGTGAGCGCGAGCGAACGCAGGAAGTAAGTAGAAAATGCGAAAACAACCCTTTTCAGGGCCTAGGGAGAGCGTGGCCGTATCACCGCGCCAGTGCGCTCTTCCTCCAGCGGTTCGAGGGCCTTGGAGGTGACTGCGAAGTGATGGCCGACGCGGGTGCCGATGCGCGGCCTTTCCCACGATGTCGCTGTACTGGCAGCGCGAGGAGGATTGGCTACATACATGGAGAGGGTTGGAACGGAGACTGACGCCGATGCATCGCTCCTGCCTCTGGGGGAACACCTTGTCCGTGTTCCAATCGAAGAGCTCAAGCATTATCATGTCCCAACACGCTTCTTGATGAGAGTACAATTGGTAATTGCGGATGATAAATTACATGAGGGAAAAGAAAGAGAAGAACTTATCTAAGGGTCCGGAGGAGTGAAGGGTGAGCGACTTGAAAGGTTTGCTGTGTGAGCTCAGGACGCTGTCTGGAATGAAGCAGATGATCGTGGACAGTACCCTGAAGGATAGCTGCCCCGCTGAAGTGCAGGTTGTGAAGGACATCTACAGCTTTGCGGAATGGAAAAAGCCGCTCATGGCAGTGAAATTGCATGAAAGGTGGGAAAAGAGGATAGTTTTTCCGTTTGCAGGGCCCCAGGTCTTCGCTGATTACAGTATATTCACTCACTATTATGGTACAGAGTATACTACAGACCACAAGAAGTCGTTATTGGTAGAGGGTAGAGAAACGGAGAGTATTCAACAAAGGAAAAAAATGCGGGGCATTTTTGGGGCCAACTCCCGAGTTGCACCGGTGTGAACTCCCGAGTTACTGTAGAGTTGGTACGAGTCCGGTCCGAGTTAGAGTCCACACCAGCTTCCATCGTCGGAAGGCAGCAGTACTTTACTCTTGATTTTACTCTACGATTTCGATGTCTGAACCCCCGTCGTCTTCAGAGCTCCAATGTACCCGATGCTCTTCAACGATTTCGATGTCCATCTCTGATCCGTCGTCGTCGTCGTATGCCACAAATTCATCGGGATTGGCTGGAAATTCATCGTCAGAATGTGCCACAAACTCGTCGGAATTGGCTGGAAATTCATCATCAGAATAGGCCACAAATTCGTCCTCAGGTTGGGCGACAAGTTCATTGTCAGGTTGGGCAACAGGTTCATTGTCGGGTGGGGCGACAGGTTCATTCTCAGGTTGGGCGACAAGTTCGTCGGAATTGGCCACAGGTTCATCGTTGGAATCGGCCACAAACAGCCGAATTCGATTGGGGTCCCATACTAGTGTCTGGTTGAGTGCAATTTGTACTGCGGGTTTCTCATCATCGGAAGGGAGATGTGTCCACAGAGGTCCCGTTACTTTCTTCGTGTTCCAAGCACGGTCTGTGTCTGCCAGAGGAATCCAATGAAAGGTCTTGAATTGCTCCCAAATTGATCTGCGCACGATCTCGGCGTCCCCATCACTCAACCCCTCCATAAGGCTGTTCCACTCCTTGAAGTACAGCATACGCGGAAAGTTTTGAAACCGTATTGGGGGCTCAAAACCCTTTGGTGGGAAAAACCTACTGAACTGGAGGTTCTCCCAATCACTCCGATTCAGAACCTTGACGGCTGCACGAGACAGGACCTTGCGAAGATCTGTGTGCTTGAAGATCTCAACAGTTGCATTTCGACGCTCGTCCTTAGTCATGACCAGATGGCTGGGCTCACGGCTGGATCGGCGGTTCGGCGAATTTTCGAAGAGGTCTAATGGGAACTGCCTCCAGAGACGTGCAACTCTATCGTCAATGCTTTCTACGTGATCCTGGTCCTCATCCATCTGGTGTACACCTCTAGGGATGATGTCGGGACCGACCTCTTGAGGGAGGGGCGCCATGGCGACACCTTGTTCAGCAAGAGTCCTGTCTCGAGCCCGCAACTCTTCATTAGCCACCATGTGCCGTATGTCCAAGGGATATTTTCGACGGTTTTGTATCCGGGTGTTGTTCCTCTTGCTGGGATCGCCATGCCATGTATTGACATTGAATATTGTGTCGAGGTCCCGCTTGTCCGAGACGCTGTAAAGGCGGGAGATGGTCTCCATAGACACAGTGTTACCTCCTCCCATCCGCAGAGCAGCGTCCGGTTGCAGTACAATTCCCGAGATGAAATACAGGCCGTGATTGAGCAGAACAGGGACTGGGTCAGTGTCCTCATCAGATTCTACGATCCCTGCATCCGAGTTATTTGGGTAGATATTCCAGCAGCAAGTTCGGGTAAGCTCTGTCTCTGCTTGCCCTTCTGCTGGACGGTAGTTGGCAGCATTCATCATATAAATGAGGATGGCGCCGAGTGTGAGTGACGAGGGAATCTGTCTGAGTTGAAGAGGGGCGTCCATCATCTTCTTGAAGGCGGCGTACATTGCACCCATGCGAAAGTATTTAAAGTGCCTGGTAAATCACATTCACATGAGGACGATCAAGTGGGTGAATATTTTGACAGAAAGGCTCACCACCACACCATTGGTGAGACCGCATAAGTCCAGCCTGCAATAAGAGCTTCGGGGGGGTTTCTGAGAGTATCTTGTGCACGTGCTAAAGGGACGCGAATTTCGAGACGTGCGCAACCCTCTTGAGGAGGCTTCTCCTCGGTACCAGCACAAGATTTGTACACCCTCGACATCGTTTGAAGATCCTGGATTAGCTTTTCGAGCGACTTTGGGAGGAGGTCTTTACACCTCCGGCGCCTCCAGATGCCCGTATGGAGTTGATATGTCGGACACTTGTCCGTGGTGTATACGTTGATGTAGCTGACATGATGCCTGTTCCCGAACCGTCCGGGTTCACAGCGGAAGCCTGCGAAGTCTGCCAGTTGGCAGACGTTGTCGAGATGAAAGGTCCTTCGCGCCTGCAACGCCTGTAGCTCATCGCTGCTCAAGGAGGGCATGATAAATTTGAGAATTGCAGAGTGAGCGTGTCTTGACCATTGAACGACCATTTCGGGATCAAATATTTCTAGCCCGACGTCGACAAACCAGTTATTTTGGTCGATGCGAGCCATGTCGATGTTCTCAAAGAAGGTACCGAAGGCCGCTTCAGGATGTCTTCCTTCGTCGGTATGAGCGGTGCCGCCTTTGAGCCCCCTAAGTTCGTGGCAAAAATACGCTTTTTCGAAATCGGGGATGGCATTCAGACGACCAATCAGAGCATCACAAAACTCAACAAGGGAAATAGGTGGGACAGCCAAAGAACCATAGTGGAGACGGCCGAAAGTGTCGTGGGCTTGCACCATAGCGCTGTGGTAGTCAACTGGCCAATGGCTCGCTTGGGTTGGTATGACCTGCATGACTGCAGGGCGTATGCAGCCATCATAGAGTTTCGCAAAGTGCTCCTGGTGCAAGGCAGGCTCAACGTGTGCGCCGTCACGGTATAACTGCGGGAAGAAGATCCTTGTGATGTGCCTATTCCCGACAGTACCGAAGGCACAATTTGGAATTTTGCTGAGAGGGACATAGATTACTTTTCCCTATATCGTGATGATCGTTGACGGGTGAGACAAAGCAAGTAGGGATGTGACGCGCTCACGTCTGGTAGATAGATGGGACCCTGGACGTGATTTGGCTTTGTAAGAGTGTCTCTGAAGTTTGCAACTGGATATATATTGAAAGGGCTCGTGTAAGGAAGGTCGTGGGTGACGCCGATGGCAGAATCAAAATCCCTGGTGAAATATGGTAAGAGCGGAGGTTCAAGCCCTTGCCTGGCATTGATGGAAGCGCGATGAGGGACGCCGTCTCTGGAAAATCTACCACAAAGAGCAACGTTGACGTATTCCATTGGACCGCATGATGCAGCATCTTGCATCAAGGCGGTGAACTCTTCGAGGGTAAGCTGCTCAGTAGGCAAGCCTTCATGCGGGAAGCCCCTCATACTTTTAGGCTTGTGTGGTTATGAGAAATGTGTGAGGGGTAGATGGGAGGTGCGGGTGAGGTGAGGGGAGAAAAGAAGACGAGATTGAGAGGATGGGGTGGGTCTTTGAGTGTTTTATACACCTTGTCAGTCTTATATTTTACGTCAACTGGAATGTAGATCAGAAATTTTTTGATCTATGTTTATTCTGGGGTACATAACAGAGTTACAGACCCAAGTACAGGCCGGTCGCAGCGAAAGCCCACTACATTCATGAAGCGCGAGTAGTCCTTTATATAGTAAGGTGCCCCCGAGTTGTACATAAATAAACGAAGGTTCGAGAAGTGCCACCGCTTGAGAAGGCGGGATACAGAAGACCAGGTCGCACGTTAGACAGAACACATGAGAACGAGACACGAGACCGTGACCAAACCTGTGTTTGGGGGGCACGTTCGGGGGGACCGGATTCCGGCTTCGAGAGTGCGTTGTACGGAGCCGAGTCCGTGTGAGTCCATAGGCGGAGGGGATCCCGCAGGGGTTACAGAGGGACAGAGGAAGGCCGAGTCCGAAGCGTTCGCGACGGCGACAGCCGGTGCGAATGCGAACGGACGAAGGCGAGAGCGGGGAGGCGAGGCGAGAGCGATACGAGAACGCGAGCGGGAGCGGGAGCGGAAACGAGCGACGGCGGCGAGACGAGACAACGACCAAAGTAAGAGTGCCCGAGCGGCGGGCCTGACTCAAACCGGGATCACGCTGAGACGAGAGGGGGAAAACACGACAACTAGACTCCTATTAACGAGCCAAGAACGCGAGTTTATATACATTAGAGCCGTATACGACGCATTCCGAAACCGAGTCTGGGAGACAGGGGAAACAGAGGGGTAAGGTAAGAGAACGGTACGAGGTGGCGAACGACGGGACACGGAGACGATCGAGACAGAGACAAAGGGATGTGTGGGCGCGGGCGCGGGAAATAGAAACAGTTATCTAGGTGAAAGGTAGCGAGAATACGAAACAAAGATGGCCGAGACTTAGTGATTGTCACGGGTTCTAGTAACCCGCACGGGTCACGGGTCGGGTAGTGCCGGGTACGGGTACGGGCAAGCCAATCTTCAAAACTTCAACCCGAGGCAAACCCGTACCCGAACCACGGGTTGCACGGGTTATGTCCTTTTTTTTTTTTAGTTTGGTTGAATCAAATCGATCGATTTCCACGCCCGTGACGAGGTTACAACTCGAAGCTTGCCCTTGGGCACCATGTTTCCATCGTCACATCCTCGCCACCGCCATCACCTCCGCGCCTCATGCTCACCCGCCATTGCACCTCCTCAAACCATCCCGCCTTCTACTGCCTCCACCCTTCCCCATGCACAAGTCCACCGTCACTACCACCCCATCATGATGCGCAAGACCGCCCCGACGCACTCCACGTCGTCTTCGTTTTCGATCCCGTAGGTGTAGTTTTCATGTTAAACCTTGATGAAGACGACGGCGCCAGCGCCAGGCACTCTGCTTTGGCAGAGCCCATGCCCCATCTGCTGCAATCACGGCGACGAAGATGAACAATGAGGGACACGCCGCCGACGCAGACTCGAGGTACGTGAGCCACCAACCACGATAGCGGCACCCCACTGACTAAACTAACCTTCTCCGAGCCGCACCCAATCCCTACCTGGGTGGTCAGTCAATTCAAATCCAAGCCGCGTGCGCCGCTAGCCACCAAGATGTCGTGCGCGACATGCTATGCAGCCTTCACCCCTCCTCGCAACCCTCGCAAAGTACGATGTCCCTGCGCGTGCTCAACGTCCTCGCCACCTCTCCATAATCTGCCAGCATCGGCCCCTGCAGCCCACCTTCACCGTGGAACTGCGCGAGCCCACAGTTCTCAACACTACGTCCATGTTCCCCCTTGCTCCTAGGCCCATCCACGCTGACCCTTCCCAGTCGTGAGCGTCTGGTCGAGCCGCGCCCCCATCGAATTGGATTACCACATGGTTCGCCGCGGTATCAAAACTACCTAGTAAGTCCCGCCCTCTCGCCCCTTATACCCTCTACTAACTTCTATTCCTTTTACAAACCAGCGTGCGGCGCTTGCCCCAGACGTTCACAAGACGCCGTCAGCAGTGCCACCCCACAAAACCAAAAAAGGTGAGTATCGGTCCATTCAAGTTTACGCACTGACATTTGTTGTCGACGAAGACGATCACGGCAGACAACGCGAAGACTGCGGCGGTGACGCGAAGACAATCAAGAACCACGGCAACGACGACGAAGACAATCAAGACGACCACGGCGGCGGCAAAGACGACGCGAAGACAATCACGGCGGCGGCGACGGCGGCGAAGACGATCAAGACGGCGGCTATGCGAAGACGATCAGGAACCACGGTGGCGGCGGCGGCGATGACACGAAGAGAATCAAGACAGCGGAGCGATGCGAAGGCGGCCACGGCGACGACGACGATGACGCGAAGATGATCAGGCGGCGACGACGACGACGCAAAGACGATCACGGCGGCGGCGACGCGAAGACAACCACAGCAGCGGTGACGCAAAGACGACACGAAGACGATCACGATGGCGACGGCGGCGACGAAGACAATCACGACGGCGGCGGACGGGAGGGCGATCATGTGGATGACATTGGTTAGTTATACAGTATTATACCCATACAGTCATGGGCCGGTCAGTGAGCCAGCCGAATTTCTTTGGCCTCGGAAAAACTAGATATGATTCATTGTTTCAAAAAAGCACTGCAGGGGCATTTTACAGTTATGAGTAAATAGATTACTGACTATCATCAGTAAGATACAGAGGGGGATCAGTGTCGATATAAGGATCTGTAGAAAGTCCATTATCAGGTAGCAGACGCCTCAGTGAGCCGGTCACATCATGCCTGAAGATTTCGAAATTAGCTGGTTTTGGAAGTGGGGCTAACTATCTACAGTAATACTGTATTGAATGCAGACTCCTTCCCTTGTCGTTGCGCCGTGTAAGAGACTATGATTACGCATCACGTATTTTTTCCCACACCCACCTTCCTTTTTTATCCCAACTTCGCGTCTCGTTACACTCTGCAATAGTGTTGCTGCGAGTTGATGCGGTCCAAGTCGAGTCGCCAACTCGCCGCCAACTCTAACTCGGGAGTTCACACCGGTGCAACTCGGAAGTTCAGGTACAGATGGGAGCCAATGGGAAGCCTTCAATTGTGAAAGTTCGCACACCCTTTCACCCAGCGTTCTGAGACGGAAAGTCACAGAACGCCTTGTACTCGAGTATATACGTGCTGTAACCTAGGTACTACCATCAGGCTCATCCGTGCTGTGCTACAAAACCAGAAGTTTATCAGTTTTCCCAAGAGTAACACGCTCATTAATTGCTGCCTCGTCGCGCACTCGATGGAGTAGTCCTCTTCTGTTGCAACTAGACCATACAGTTAAGGCGACCTTGCTTGTATACGTGCTTCAAGACTTGAAGCTTGAAGAACTTCAAGCAGTGCAGGTGAGAGGAAGTTCCGATTCCGACGTAGGGCACTAAGTCTCCTTGCTTGATAAGAAAACACGTTCACGGGAGACAGATGATACAGACCCTTCCCCCCGTTTACAAACTATGAACTTCGACGTACCCTTCCTTGTCCCTCAGTTTCCTGCGTCGAGGGGTGATAATGCCATACTCCCACCCTCCATCGCCGTCATTTCCCTGGACTACACTTTCCCATCATCGTCGCGTTCTCTTACCCATCGACTCTCATTTCCGTTCTCTACATACTGTACACCTCGTAACAGGCTAGCCCCGTCTCTACTGTTCCTACCTGACCATCTCCCTAGTAGCACCAGGACCCCCATATTGTAGTAATGACGTTGTACTCGCCTGCATGTATTTAAGCTTAACTGAACGCAGAGGGTAGACGCTAAGTGTACTCACCTGTCGGAAATCCAGTCTTCGTCTGCTCTCGCCTTTCGATCTCGCTCGCACCTGCTCATCTCGCTAATCGCTCGATATCGCCCATCGCCAAGACCAACGGCTTGGCACTCCTGCAAGTAGAGGAGTCAGAATTACTTACCACCTGAATCCACTGACTTTCGCGCTGAGCATGATAGATGATGCCTTTAAATATGAGCGGGAAATATGTCTCGATTGCCTACTGTATTGACGTGATACATCAGTCGTTGAGGTGTGATCGGGAAGAGGACTTACCTCCCAAAAGCAAGTTTCTCATTCATCGTGCGCAGAGGGCCAGAGGCGCTTGTTTCCAACTAGTGATTTGCCGGCTCAGGCTTGGCCTGAAAACCCCGGCTTTGGCCCGGCTTGAGAGGGCCCGGGCTTCACAAAATCATAGGCCAGGCCCCAGAGGTTGGCTTGGGCTTGGCCTGGCCTGGCTTTGGCTTAAGCCAGGGCTTTTCAGTACAATTCTTAAAACAATGGTTTATTGAAATATACACCAAGTACATAGACTGCAAATGAGCTCGAGGAGGCATGTAATCACATCGCTGTCGCCATCCCTACCGTCCCCGCTGCCACCATCCCTGCCGCCACCCTCTGTCCTCCGCCGCTGTTGTCGTCGCGGTCGCGGTCAGTCGCAGTCGCAGTCGTCGCCACCCAGCACCCACTGGCAGCAGCTGCCGCCGCCGATCTCGTTGCGGTAGCTGCCACTGCTGTTGTCGGGGGGGCCTTGTCGTGATCCTGGTCATCGTGGTCGCGGTCGTCGCCGCTCAGCTGCCATCGCCGTGTCGCCCCGCCATCGTGGCCGCCCGTCGTGGTCAGTGCCACCGTGGCCGCGCCGTCATGGTCGCACCAAGGTCGCACCGTCGTAGCCAACGCCGTCGTGGTCACGCTGTCGTAGTCGATGCTGGCGTGGTCGGGCTGTCGTAGTTGACGCAGTCGTGGCTGTGCTGTCGTGGTTGTGCTGTCGTGCCGACGCCATCGTGGGCTGTGGCCGTGCCGTTGTCGCTCGCGGGTCGTGATAAAGCACGCCCCACCGCAGCTGCGTGGTCATGCAGGGGATCGGATCGGCCCCGGGCAGTAGTGGCTTGGTTCCACGTACGACAGTGGGGCTGGTGTGGCATTGGTAATGGCGCTGGTGATGAGGGAGAATGGTCAGTGAAAAGAGCTGCGGGTGAGCGGGTTCAAAAGACTTACCGCCGACATGATGGTCACTGTGGCGTCGGCAGAGGCCAGTAGACGGCCATGGTTGAGGGTGTGCGGCGGCAGTGCGAAGGCCTGGAAGTAATGTCAGTACGCGTTACAACACACGACTTTGACAAAACAAAAAAGTCGGCCGCCGCGGAGGCTTAACATGTGGCGTGGGAAGATGTGCCACTAGCTACCACGCAACACACTGACCCAGTGCGTTGAACCTCGCCTTGCCAGGAACGGACGGCACGAACCTCACGCAGGTGACGTCCTTACGCTGTCGCACATGACCGCGACCACGATGGTCACGAACGCGTGGCTGACGATGAGCTGCGCTTTGGCCCAGTGGATCTTGCAAGGTATGTGTATGTTTTTGTTTTGCTTTATATTGTTTCTTACTGACTCGCAACTGGCCTCAAGCCTCGCATGTCCCCGCCTCTGCCGCCTCACCACACGTCGGCCTCGCCTCCACCGTTCACCAGTCCACCAACACCACCACCCTGTCACGGCGCGCAAGACTCGCCCCGGCCCCACGCCGTCGCGACATGCAAGATCCACCACGACGCCAACCCGCCCAGACGCCCCCAACGTGGTGCGCAAGATCCGCTACGACGCCAACCCGTTGCCCGCAAGTCCTGCTGTGACACCATCCAACAGCACGCAGGGCCCTTCCACCCGCAGGTCCGCCGCGACGTGACGCCTAGCCCCGCCGCGACGCCAACGCGGCTTTCAGGACCCGCCACTGCTGACTGGCAGTAACACCATCCCAACAGCGCTCAGGACCACGCCACCGCGCCCCGCAAAAGCCTCGCCGTGATGCCACCCCTTGCGGTGTGCATGCGGCGTACAAGTCCCACCGCCGACGACGAGGACGACGGCAGCGATGCCGACAACACGACCGCCAACGGCCAACGACACCGACGCCGACGCCGACAACAACGACTCCGGTCGACGGCGGCGGTGACACGGTGGCGCAGCGGGAACAGTGGCGACGGCAGGGCATTCCAATAGCTACAAGTAGAGTCTTTTTTTTATCTTTTGTACCTTACTAGTAGTATGCAATACATGGATTTTTTTCTGTAAAAGCCGGGGCCTGGGCCACTGGCTCAGGCTTTTCAAGAAGTCAGGCCGGGCCAAAAGCCTTCTCAGGCCCCCACTTTGGCCTGGCCTGGCCCGGGCTTTTCTTGGCCTGGCTTGGCCTGGCTTCTGGCCTCAGGCCCTAGCCGGCAAATCACTATTTCCAACAATACTCTTTACAGCAGTGAGGTCTCGGGTGGCGTCTTCAACTTCTTGATGGGCCATGGGCAACTTGATGGATTCGAAGTGAAGGAATGGAGGCTACGAGTGAAGGGTGATCGACTTGAAGGCGTTGCTGTGTGAGCGGGATGGGGTCAGGAATGAAGCATATAGGGGTAGTGGCCGCATATGGGTTGTGAAGCACGACGACATTGGCAGCTTTGCGGATGTGCACGCTATAGTTTTCGCTTCCAGGGCTCCGAGTCTTTTTTGATCACAGTATATTGTTCACTAGTAGATTTACAGAGTGTGCTACAGACTATACGAGATTGTTATTTGGTAGAGATATGGAGATAGATTGAGTAGACGACAAAAGAAAAATCTGCAGGGCATTTTTGGAGGCAACTCCCGAGTTGCACCGGTGTGAACTCTTACGTTCAAGTCGGTCCGAGTTTCAAAAGTTCGGTCCGAGTTAGAGTTGACACCGGTGTGGACTCTAACTCGCGGCAACACTACTCTGCAACGACTGGGGACATTTGTTTCGGCGATTTCCGAGCGTGACGTGCTCTGCTCTTTTGTCATAGTATCTGTAGTTTTTTTTATCCATGCGTGTGTCCTTTTTAGGAAAATTAGAGTGTTTAATTATTGTAGTATTCGGTCATAGCACAAACGTGTGAAGTCCTGTCTTTGTGGTCCCTCCCCTTGCCCTCCCCAGCTCTATATAATGGCTTCGCGTGGCTCTGCTGATCTGCCGTCCTTAGACGACATGCGAGAAGCTGTGAACCAGCGCTTTGGTTTCGTTCCGTGCACTTGGCAACTCACGGCTGCGTTGAGACTGGGGCAAAGAGACTTAGTAACTCTGGCACCAACAGGTTCAGTAAAAACCCTTTCTGGATCTCTCTCCTAGTGTTCATCACCGGTTGGCAAAACCTGTACAGGTTACGGGTATGGGTATGGCAGGTATGGGTCAGGGTAGCCAACCTGAACCATGTTAAACCTGTGCCCGTGCCACGGGTACCTACAGGTTTCTCATTTCTGACTTCTGGCCTGTCTCACAACTGACACAATGTTCGAGTAGTGATGGTAAGGTTTGGTTTGGTTTGGTTCTTTGACCTTTTTTCCCGAACCCCGAACCAGACCATTGGTTCGGTTCAGGGGTCTAGGCCAAACCCTGAACGGAACCATTGGTTCAGGTTCACAATGGTTCGGTTCAGGTTCAGGGAGGGGTTGAACCTGAACCGAACCTGAACAAAAGCCTAGTGTGTGGCCCAGGTAACCCTCAGGTTTTTTTTCATACCCATACCTGTACCCATCGAAACCCTTACCCACAATGAGGGGTAAGGGTCAGTCAAGCATCACAAGGGTTCTACACCCTTGCAACCCGTGCACCCAAAATACCCAAATATATTATATTAACTCATGTATACTACTAGTACAGTGACTATAGACTTGTAAACTAAGGGCCATGGCGCTGTGTTGCCGTATTCGCCATGCTGCGGCACAGTGTTGCTGTCTTCGCCATACTGCGGCGCTGTGTCGTTGTCTTTGCCATGCCACAGTGCCATGTCGCTGTCTTCGTCATGCCATGGCGTTGTGTCGCTGTCGTAGCACCGCGCACTGTGTCGCTGTTGTAGCGCCATGCGCTGTGTCAATGTCTTTGTCACGCCACACGCCGTGTCGCTGTCTTTGTCATGCCGCGGTGTCGTGTCGCTGTCATAGTACCGCGTGCTATGTTGCTGTCGTAGCGCCATGCGCCATGTCACGGTCTTCATCATGCCGCAGTGTCGTGTCGCTGTCATAGCGTTGTGGTGGTGTCGTAGTGTTGCGGTGGGGCATGGCAGCTCTTGTGCACTGCAAGAAGGTGGAATTGGTACTTGCAAGCCAAAGGTGGTGGTGGCAATACAGGCCTGCGCGGGGCGAGGTGGGGGCAGTGCCAAGAACGTGGTTGGAACCTAGAAAGAAATAAAAATATTGTAGTTAGCTAAAAGGATCAGACAAAGGAAAAACACTTAGCTATAAATTGAGGGTTCCCTGGGCCAAGGAACACAGTCAACGAGCACGTCGGATGACAATGGCAGGCGAGGTGGAGGCAGCGCCGAGAACGTGTTTGAAACCTAGAAAACATTGTAGTTAGTTAGCTAAAAGGGTCAGACAAAGGAAAAACACTTAGCTTCTTTAAATTGAGGGTTCCCTGGGCCAAGGAACGCAGTCGACGAGCGCTGCCAGTGAGCGTCGGAAAACAATGGCAGTCTGTTGACACCTTGGTTGACACGTTGCAGCAGTGTCCGGTCCAGCAACCTGCGTGCCCGGCGAAACCCATGACTGGTGACCACTGGGGACGGGTTTCGCGAGGGTCACAAATTCAGTACTCCAAGTCGTACCTGTACCTGCCCAAACTCCCGGGCTGAACCTGCACGGGTACATAAATCCATGCCATTCACTAAATAGAACACTTTTGATTTTGGTTTGAGTGCCTAAATCTTTTGCATATTTTCAATGGTTCATTGGTTCAGAACTGGTTCAGAACTGGTTCTCCAGTTTCAGGAATTTGCTGAACCCTGAACCGAACCATTGGTTTGGTTCAGGTCAACAGCTGAACCCGAACCCGAAATTGGGGTTCAGACTGGTCCGGTTCAGGTTCGAACCGAGGTTCAGAACCGAACCTTACCATCACTATGTTCGAGCGCTGTACAACCCTCCCTTTCCATATTGATTCCACCTACCTCTGTACTAGACCACCTCCAAGTCTGCGTGGCAATTTAGCTGCCATATCGGACTCATTCCCATGACATTCACTATGGATTCGCGCTTTCCCCTTCCCATACATTTTTTATCCATCCATACACAATCTCTTTCGCCCTCTTTTGTCGCTCATTGCTGGTATTTCGCTTTCTAGCCCTCATTAAATCATATCGAATGGGAATCAGTTCAAATGACAACGACCACTTGCCACTTCACAACTGCGAACGACCATTGGGCACTTGTAGGAGACCAGCCGTGCGTGCCCGTGCCTGACACCCCGAGCTACTGACCGCGTTTACAAGTTCTGCGGCACAATGCACAGCAAAGGCGACCCAAATTTGTGAGAAGCGACGTTCAACAAGAGGCCTCAAGTACAAACCCAACCGCCAGCGCACCACGGTCACATGGTAGCTCATATGTTGTCTACAGACCATGATTAACCTTGCGTGTTGACAGTAGCGACTACAGGTCCTGCGGCAGCGTGCGCAGAGGAGCACGACAGGGTTCTTTTGAGGGCGACTCACAGCGCAGAGAGGAACACAAACACGAGGTTCAGCAGCAGCGCCACTTGCGCGCGCATGTCTGCGGCGAATTCCAAGATCGGACACCGCTACCAGAACACACGACAGCATTTACAGTACACTCGGAGACGTGCGTGATACATGTGGATCGACTCGGCCAAGATTAGCACGTACCAAGACATTCTAAAGTACATGTGTGCCAGCGACAGCGCCACATGTACGCGGACGCCCACACCACATCTAGAACTTGGCAACAGCATATGACACTCGCGGTGACGTATACAAACCACGCAGCGACGCGCGCGATACCCGAAAACCGGCAGCGACATACACAAGGACAATCGCAAGTCCGTGTACAGCAGCGACAGCGCCAACACCGCGCGGACATTTGCGGCTCGCACAAGAGTTCAAAACGATTCTGGGCATCAAGAGAAGCGTTTTCAGACCTCACAAACACGTGCGTGGAGAAGAGTACCAACTTAGCGACGTACCTCAAGCACGCAAGCACACCAGCAACAGCGCCACAATCGTGCAGCCCTCGGAGACTCGGCTAGGCGTCAAGGATGACACCGCATGCTAGCACACGCGTGCGACAGCATGCCCAGCAACCGCGACCCAGCCCAAGACATCAGCACCACTGTGCAAGGCAGTTTCAAGCGCACAAGATGACTAGCGACTCCACCACGCCCGCGCAGACTCCCACGACCCTCCGCGAGGACCGTAGATGTCCAAGGAGCATTCTAGGCGCCGGGTGTACATGCACGGCGACACGCATTATAGCCGCGCTTTGACAGTGACATCGTCACCATCTAGCAGACTGCGCCGCAAAACGCCCAGTGATAGCCGCTGAGTCACCAAGCCACTGATACGCCAGTACTCTCCTGGCTGGTGAAGTCACACTAACTAACAGTTTGCGATACCTTCTGCGCTCTGTATGCTTTCTAAGCGTCGCATTTCTGCGTGGTCCGCCGCTTTCCCGCTCTCTCTGAGCACTCGGCTTCCCACTCATTCCGGACTCAGCATTCCCATTTCCCCCATTTATCTAATTCGCCCTCTTTCCTTAGCCTACATTCCCCAGTATATAGCCCATGTATTTACAACTTCGCAACCCAGACTTCTAATAGTAAACATCTCCCCTCTCAGATTTCGGCAGTGTAGCTCTTCCCTTGCGTTCCCCAGCTTGCCGCACTCGCGCGCGGCCTTAGTGACTCAAGCGCGACGCGTTCTCGACCCGGGCGTCCACCTATACGAAGTTTCGCGCCGCGCCGAAGCGTGCGCGACCGTTTCCGACTACCTGCGACCGACCAACCCCGTTTCCGTTCCCGACCTCGCCGCACTTGCGCACGGCATTAGCCTTTCGACACCGATGTATCCGCGATCTCTGCGGACTCATATACAACAGCTCGCACCCCGCCAAGGCTTGCACGATACCTTGAGCCACTTCACGCCCAAAATTCCTGCGCTCATTTTAGACCATTTCCTAGACCGTTTCCTAGTGCTTAGTGACAGTTTAGGGTATCATCGTGGACCGCCGCCTTTGGCTAAAAATATGACTGTCACCCCCAGCAGCTGCATGAACGATCCAGAAGACCGCAGAACTGCACGCAGCGAACGTGCATCGACATTGCCCGCTGTACACACAAGACCATGTTGCGCTTCTACGAAGTGGCCACAATCGCATCATACCTGACTCGGCGAGTCACGCCCCGCATGTTGAAGACAGCCACAATCGGCCCGCACACATACAAGCGATCGCGACGCACGCGGATGCCTGAGGACCGTCGATATTTCAGTGGGGAAGAGATAATGCAACTGCGCTCTCCCTAAGCCCTGAAATATTTCACGCTCTGCGATTCCCTCTGCTTGCCCACGCTCTCCTGCGCTTCCACACTCTTCCTAGGCGCCTAATTTCCGCGCTCTGTGCGCGCTTCCTTCTCATCCCGGACATTTCCCTACGCATTTTAGCATCCCCCTTGGTCCCCTGGTCAACTATTGCACCCTCTTTCCTCAGCCCACATCCCCTGGTTTATAGCTCGTATATTACAACCCTACAACCAGAAAAGATAATAGTAGACTTTCTCTATCAGATTTCGGACTTCAGAGTTCAGAGTAGCTCATTCCTCGCATTCCCCAGCACGCCGCACTCGCACGCGGCCTTAGCGACTCGAACCTGACGCGTTCCTAAACCAGGCGGCCACCTTTGCGAAGTTTCACGCCGCGCCGAAGCATGCGCGATTGTTTGCGATCACTTGCGACCACCCGACCCTCAGGCTCTGTGTAGCCTCTCCCGACCTCGCCACACTCGTGCGCGGCCTTAGCCCTTCGACTCGACGTGTTCACGACCGCTATAGACCTATATACAGCAGCTCGCGCCCCGCGGAGGCCTGCATGACACCATGCGATGCTTCACACCGCCAAACCTTCCACATGTCTCAGACCATTTCCTAAGGTTTAGGGTATCAGCACATGTATTGATGCCCTCGCGTTCCAGTTGATCTTTGGCTGACTGTACTGCATGATATCCCAGATCGTGAGCAAGGATGTCCTCCACAAGGGAGGATATTGAGTACCGTGTTCAGAGAGGTGACAAAGGACAGTAATGAGTTGGGCGCATCTGCACTGTAATACTGTATAGAGTCCATACATGTAAATAGAGGCGCACAATAATCGAGTCCACATAACATCGCACACGGTCTGGGACTTCCAAAGGACTTCACACGTTCATGAATTTGGGTGTGTTCATATTAATTAAAAATTCCCGATATAGATACACACGTCTAAACAATAAAACAATGGAAATGGTGACGAAGGACCTCGATGTGTCACGCCCCGGAAAACGCCGACACAAAAGTCCCCAGTCGGTCCCAAGCGTAACGAGACACGAAGTTTGGATATAATAGGAAGGTGGGGTGCACGTGTCTCTTATGCGCGGGCCGACGGGGAAGGAGTCTGTATTGAATGTTGAACTACGGCTCACTCGCTTGCTCATTTGGAAAGTATGATGTGACGGCCCTTATCTCCCCTCCTCATTCCCGCTTCACCACAATCCCTATCCTGGAATTTATCACTGATCTATGTATGTACGGGACTTCTATAACCACCCTTTCCATGATATGTAAAAATAAAAGGAAGTTTATCGGTGATATTAGGCCACAGCGTGAAAGCGTGTGTTTTTTGAGCATTTTTCGACAATGATTGTGTTCTCAGACAGGATCGGAGGCAGCTATTCACTAGAAATTATTAGAGAGTACATGAATCATGTGTCTAAAGCTTTCCCAAAAATCTCCGAGGCAGATTTGTGCCAGGGTGTTGTGTAAAAGCTCAGCGTCTCACTGACCAGTCCCAGCTCACTGACCGGCCCATGACTGTACCACAAAACCCGTCAACCCCCGAGACACCCAACCCGTACCCGTACCCGCGAAAACCCGTACCCTTGAAGACGGGTACGGGTTTTGCCGGGTACGGGTACGGGTAGCCCTCGTCAACCCAAGGGTTACCCGGGGGCCGGGCCCAATCACTACGCAAGGAAGACAACACACTGAACTAAGAAGGGCTCTAAAGCCCTGAGAGGTACTAAGATCGGCTGATTAGAGAAGTAGATACTTATACAGGAAAGCCAGAATGCAGATCTAAAGATAGAGCAAAGTCCAGAGAGCAACAAAGCGGTCGCAAGGCCAGGGGGAGGAAAGGTGCTTGGGCCAATGCCCGAAACCGGCAGGAGCGCGGGAAAGTCCAGGCCGCTGAAGCGGGAAAGTAGCTAGAAAAGTGTGATTTACCTGGCCAGCCGTGCACTGGGCGAATTAACGCACTGTAGATGCAGAGTTAGGTTCGAATGGCGATCAACAGAAAGGAGAAGAACTTCAGAATTACGGACCTCCGTACTTGCCTCCGTGGATCTGGGTAACACGCCCCCACTTGCATCAACATGAGCGCCACCTTTACCAGTGATCTAATGATGATCGACACGTCCTGAATGCGATGAGGCATCGGATATGAATGTGGGCAGATGGAGGGGTCACAGCCGTGGAGGAGGAACTGGGGAACTGCGGGTGTGAAGACATTGGGATGTGAGGCGGAGGTCATTGGGTTAAGACGCCACACCTGTATTGGCACGTGTTGGGATACAGCCCAGAAAGTACAATCCGAGGCTAGCCCATATATTAGATAATCATTAGATTACCACATAACAATATTGCAGGGATAGGAGCTAGCGCGCTAGCGCTCCATCCCAGATCCTATCCATTCGCACTCTCACGCATCTGCCACTTTCGAGTCTTCATCTGGCCCTCATAACTACAGCACGCTTATGCTGTTTTGGTTGTTCGCTGTCAGAGGGTGAACTCGAACAATTTCCCACTGCATTAGATAGAATCAGACATCGCTGGGGAATTTTTAGCGCACAGATTTGGACTGAACGAAAAGTTCATTCGTTGTTTGGTCTTGTTTGGTCTGGACGTCTTTTTCCCCGTTCCTTGTTGACAACAAACAAAAGAAAATCCCGTCGACAGTTAGTTCGGGTCCCCTTCGCACTCCCTTTGCCGAGTCTTCTCCGGTCCAACGTCTGTCACCAGTTCAGCTGCTATCCCCGCCTCTGCTCTGAGACCACTTATATATTTCAGCAGCAAGGTCAACATCCTAACAGCTTCCCCCATACTGACCTGAGGCAGGGCGCTGCCTCCGTACTTAACGTGCGACTTTCAAAAGGAGAAAAAAAAAAAAAAGTTCTATTCCACATAACCCTACAACATATTACACAGCTGCGATGACACCACACTCCACAACTACAGTCGTCCGCCAACTCTATCCCCCTCTGACACCGCCGACCCTGTCACCGCCACGTCACCAGTCCTGACCGTAAGTCCCTCCAACCCGCTCACCCAGCCACCCAGCCTCCACTGACTGGCAACTACACAGCTATTTTGGCGTAATGCCTGCCATTGCTGATGCCACCACCGAAGCCCCAGCCTCATGTGGTCCCCAACCACGCCACTGCAAACACCGATTACCTTGGGGACAAGGTTACCTGCGCGCCCATAATAGTGGTGAAATGATATCGGTACGACCGCGGCGGGGTGTGCGTTACCGCTGGCCGCAAGCAACGACGATGCAACTACGGCAAACCGGTAATGGTGATGGCAGTAAGTGATGTAATGATGCAACTACGACGATAGCAAAGCGACGATGGTAAATTCGGTGTGGCCTCGGCACCCAAGTCAGGAGTAAGTCCATCTGCTCCTCCCTCCCTTCCTCTTCTTCGGTCACCGCTCACGTGGACACACGTATTCACAGACGACTCCATGGCACTAGCTACCCTTCTCTGCCTCTTCTGCGGGCGGGCGGCCCAGTACGAGCGGAGGGAGCCCGTTGGACTACCTGGCCCTACTTAGTCGCTTTCACCAACTTAGTGGTGTCCCCGTTGTTCTCATCATCCCCCGCCCCGCCCGCTCGTTTGGCTCCCGCCCTCTTCCCCACCCACCACTACTAGTATGGTAACACGAGTAGCACGCGCCTACTGGATGTGCGTCAAGCCTCAGCTTGAGCTCGAGCCACGCCCGGGCTCAGTCCAGCCCTCTGCCAGGCCTTGGCTCTTGTCCCGGGTCCCCGGGCCAAGGTGGGTCTTATTTGCGCTTTGTTTTTCATGGTCTCATTGACCATCTAGGCACTCCCGTCGTACCATTGAGCAATCCCGGAGGTAAGTTGTCGGACCTATACGTGTGGTCCCCAAACCACGCCAATGCCACCACTCATGCCCTGGGGCCAATGCGATCTGTGTGTAACGTTCCACCGGACGTTCTTCTAGAGCGACGGGTCTAGGCAACAACAGCGACCTAACGATCACAGAGGATGTCGAAGTCACGTACACGATCTCCTACTAGCTCACAAGTGAGACGTAATAGGGAAGCCCAAAGGATCAGGGAGAGGATAAGGGCTTGAAGTCGTAGATGATCCTCGGCAGACAGCACAAGGATATAGCGATGTAAAGGAGGCGCAGCGGCAAACAGCCAGCAAACGACTAGAGGATAGACGGGAAATGAAGGGATGCCAGGGATCACTCCACAAGGCCAGCTAAGGACAAACGGGGATGATATTCCAAGCAGGGTACAAACAGCGCACAACTGGCAGACAGCCTAGGAGTGGCAGTACAATGGGTGGTATAGTCCAAGAAGTCAAGCTTAGGTCTTCAGCGACCATAAGCCCCTCTACTTATACATGTCCGAGGAGCTTTGAAGCTCAGCCCAGAACTCCGAAATCCTAATACAACGATCCTAGGAATGAGTCACAACGAGTCAGAGATAACGGTCAGCCAATGGCATAAGGCACTCATGGCATGAGTCAGAGATAAGGAATCACGAGTCGTACAATCCATCAGAATCAAGGCACAATCGATATGAGTCACAAACACGAGGCATTCTAGGCCAGTCCAGGCACAGGCTCATCTGGACTCTTCTGGTGCGTTCTAGCCAGGTCACGTGCCAGGGTCACGTGACGGGCGGGCGCTAAGGTCACGTGCGCTATTCCCAAAACTCCGGGTCTCGTTGGTGAGCGCTTCCGGGTATGTAGTGTGGCGTGGGAGACTTAGCTCTATCTTTGGCATGATCAGCCACAAGTTTTCGTATTTCTGCCTGTTCGTCGGCATCATCTTCGGCGGTTCTCCTCCTAATGGTGTTCGGGGTCTTGACGTAGGGTGCTCGAGGGACGGTCTGAGGCGAAACCGTAACATGTGGCACACATAAAAGTTGTAAAACGACAATGGTATGCCACGGTAGGGTATGTGCCGCAAGCAATGAGAAGCGAATTGAATTATCCCTCTTCTCGTTGTTGGCGCTTGTCTCGGTGAGTCTTTCCTACCATATCCATCAGGGGCCGACTCACTCAAACCTCGTCATTACTCGTCGTTACTACCCTTGCAGCCGCAGCGAATCTGCTCCATGTCATGATTGCCTCTAAAGATTTCCCATGCGCTTGGGGCACGCTGCAGCGAATGCAGGACCAGTCCACCGGCATCCTGCAGATACCGGCGGCCTCTGCAAGGCGCATCGTACCACAAGTATATTATATACATACTAGAACTCTTCTCGTCGCTTGCGCTGGTTTCGGTAAGTCCTTCCTATCATATCGATCAGGGGCTAACTCAAATCCCATCGTTATTTGTTGTTTCTACTCTTGCAGCCGCAGCGAATCTGCTCCATGTCATGATCGCCTCCAAAGATTTCTTCCCTATGCGCTTAGGACACACTGCAGTGAATGCGGGACCAGTCCACCAGCATCCCGCGGACACCGGCGGCCTCTGCAAGGCGCATCGTACTACGAGTATATTATATACATACTAGAACTCTTCTCGTCGCTTGCGCTGGTCTCGGTAAGTCCTTCCTATCATATCGATCAGGGGCCAACTCAAACCCCGTTGTTATTTGTTGTTTCAGTCGCAGCGAATCTATGATCGCCTCCAAAGACTTCTTCCCTATGTGCTTGGGACACGCTGCAGCGAATGTGGGACCAGCCCACCAGCAGCCGCGGACGTCACCGCCCTGTGCAGGGCGCATACTACTGCAATATATTATATACATACTAGAAATATATTTGAGACTGGAACATTTTGCGAGTGTGTTCAAGAGCTCGGAATGGTTCAGGCGCTGAGATGGCAAGCAGATGTGACGACGTTGTGTGACCGACCGTATGTAGGAGGGGTGCGAGGGCGCAGAGAACAAACAAGGTCCGGCGAGCCAGAGAATGAGCAGGATAAGGTTCAGAGTGTGTAAGACGACAGCGCGAAGGGTAACTAAGGGTTCCAAAGTAGTGAGCCGGCGTGTGATTCTGGCATCTGCATGGGTGTCTTCGATTTAGACCTGCCCCGTCGTACTTGAAACGATCACACGAGGGAGATAGACGAGGACGACAATAATGACGTAGGGAACTTTATTGATCACCTGTAACTAAAGGCAAGCGTCAGAAATGAGAGTAGTGCGCGTGACTCCCAAGGCTGGTGGTGCTGAACCGGACTTAGATTCACGATGACGAGGAGGGTAGGTAGGTAGCGCAAGAAGGGAGAAAAATGAGACAATTTCTTTGTTGGAGTCCGAATATATTTCAGAGTTGAAGGTAGACATGGCCGAAGAGACGGCACAAGTTGGCGTCGGCGAGGCACACTGGGAGATGTTAAGAGTCAGGGTTTGAAGGTCGAGGGAAGGAGAGTGGGGCATACCATTGTCCGGGACAAAGAGCGCGACTCAGTACTCATCACCGGCCGAAGGTGAGAGAAAGTCAAGTAAAGAAATGCCGCAAGGCGGGGAATGGAAGGGAGGATCTTCGAAGGCGGGATCGTTGACGACGTCGTGGGTGGGTGGTCGACGGATACGGGGTGGGTGGTCGAGGATATCCACTGGTGTCACAACAATTGGGCATTTTGGTATAAAGAGGGATGAGGGTGGGACGAGATGGTATGTTGGTGGAAAGAACGACGAGAGTAGGACGAGATGGTATATGGTGGTGGACGGAGGTCGAGGATATCCACCGGCATCACAATGCTTGGGTATTTTGGTAGAAAGAGGGACGAGGGTGGGACAATATGGTATATTGGTGGAAAGAGCGACAAGAGTAGGACGAGATGGTATATGGTGGTGGACAGAAAAGAGAGCGGGAAGTAGTGCCAGTGGGAAGAATCGACGCGAAGGATGGGTCTTTGAGGAATTGCAAGCTGATCGCAGATCGTCCGAGATAGGTAGCCGAGTTGCGTGGTGGACCGACAGTTGTAAGGGTTCAGAAGTGAGCACGAACCACTGTTTGTGCGGTGTCTTTTCCTCAACCTCGCCCCGACGAACTTCGCAGTGATCACACGTGAGACATGAGATAACAACAAGTTAAGACGCGAGGAAAGGGTATCCTTTATTGAGCGCAAGTTTGAGCCTCACATACGCCGAGTATTAGTAAGTGACAGTGAGTATCAGTGGAGAAAGGTCAAACGAGAGACGAACGCGACTCGAGAAGGATGGCCCAACTAGCCAGGGACTTCCACGACAACCTCCAGACTAAGGACATCTCCCTAGAGGACGACGACCCAGTCTACACCGGGAAAGTCGCAGACTCCCTCAGAGAAGTCCCCGAAAGCCAACGCCTATCAGACGACGATATACTCCAAACGGACTGGTCGCCCTCCTACGCACAGGTAGGGCGGGCTCTTCGACTAGCGAAAAACGGAACAGCGACTGGTCTAGACGGATGCCCCTACGAGCTGTGGAAAGAGCTGAACACCCTCTATGACATCGCAGAAAAAGAAGAAAAGATAGGCTTTGACGTAATCGGTGCCCTCACGAAAGTCTTCACAGACATCCAATACCACGGTGTAGATGAGAGAACGGAATTCGCCCACGGCTGGATGTGCCCGATCTATAAGAAGAAAGACCGGACCGACATCGGCAACTACAGACCGATAACCCTACTAAACACGGATTACAAGTTGCTCACGAAAGTCATGGCCCTGCAGATTGTACAGCCAATACACAAACTGATCCACCCGGACCAAGCCGGATTCATACCCAAGAGGTCCATATTCAACCACATAAGACTCACCAAGGCGATAATCAACTATGCGGAGGTAATGGAGGAAGACGGCACGATAATAGCCCTCGACCAAGAAAAGGCTTACGACAAAATAAGACACAACTACCTATGGAAAGTAATGGAGAACGCGAACATCCCGGAAGGATTCACTGCCACAGTAAAATCACTCTACGAAAACGCCCACACCCAAGTAGCCATTAATGGCGTCCTGAGTAACCCCTTCCACATTGAAAGAGGAGTACGCCAGGGAGACCCTCTCTCCTGCCTACTCTTCGACCTGGCTATAGAACCCCTGGCGTGCAAGCTAAGGAACTGCAACGAGCTCAAAGGCCTAATCATCCCGGGAACTGAGGAAAAGCTATTAGTAAATCTATTCGCGGACGACACGATACTCTACCTGAACAAAGATGATCGCTTTGACAACGTCGAACTCATCCTAAAAGCATGGTGTGAAGCATCAGGAGTGAGGTTTAACATCGAAAAAACGGAAATAATACCAATCGGCACAGAGGCCCATAGACTCGAAGTCTCGACCAGAAGGAAAATACACCCAATGGACGAGAAATCACTAGACGAACGCATCCACATCGCCAAAGACGGAGAGGCAGTCCGATCACTGGGAGCGTGGGTAGGGAACCACGCGAACGACCTCACCCCCTGGGAAATAACCCTGGACAAAATAAGAAGAAAACTGGAACTATGGGGGAGGACGCACCCAACAATCTATGGGAAACGACTGATTGTCCAAGCGGTGATAGGAGGCCACACTCAATTTCTAACGATGGCACAAGGAATGCCCACCCACATCGAAGAGGCCCTAACGAAAATGATAAGAGACTTCATATGGGACGGCGGGGTATCCCCAAGAATTGCCCTAGAATCGCTCCACAAACCGCTATGCGAAGGGGGGCTTAACCTCCTAGACATCAAAGCATGAAACGATGCAATAGAAATAGTCTGGTTAAAATCCTACCTAAACCTATCGCCGACAAGACCAACATGGGCGATAGTCACAGACATACTCATAAACGCCGCAGCCCCACCCGGAACATCGGCAATTGCGAGGGTAAATACGTTCATCCAAACATGGGATGTACCCACCCAAGGCCCCCGGGCGGCAACCCTGGGGGAGGACATAATAAGAATGCTCAAAACGGCGAAAAAATATAAAACGAACCTGGCGGCAATCCGACTCTCCCCAGCCCTAAGGGCGAAACTCCCTGCGTGGTACCACCCAGGCGGAGCCCCCCGCCCAATCACGAACGTCGCCGCGAAGTGCCTCCTGAAATGCCACTCGGTCAAAACAATCGCAGACCTCATCAAACTCGCTCGCAAAATCAGGAATAACAACGCTGCTCACGTACCGTCCCAAGTGTGCATATGCATGGACTGTGTCCGAGACAGAATAGCGGGGTGCAAAAACCCCCACGCCTGCGCAACTGAGGCTCTGATACGTATCAACGACATCACTCCTAAATACAACCCGTTAGCGATAGAAAACCATGATGACCTCTCCCTCACACCGAACCGCAAGGCGAAGAACAAGCATGCGCATGAAGTGGGGGAAGAAATCCTCTTCGACCCGACCATCACCTGCAAAGAAGGCATTGAAGAGTGTTTCCGCATATTTACTGACCCGGAAAGAGTCACGATGACCCCAGCGAGCCGGCTGCTCACCAGAGGAAGCGACCTCAACCACCTGAAAGTAGAAGTCTACATGGATGGCTCGTGCGCGAACAATGGGAAGCTAGACGCGAAATGTGGAAGCGGAATCTGGATCTGTGCTGACCACCCACTAAACCGTGCCCTGAAAGTCCCGGGACCCCTGCAGTCGAACCAGATAGGAGAACTAGCAGCTGTCATTGCTGCAACGCAATCGATACCAAACTACTGCCAACTAACGATAGTAACGGACTCCAAATACGTAATAGAAGGTCTCACCAAAAACCTCAAAGAGTGGGAGGACAGAGGCTGGATAGGTATAAAGAATGCGGAGATGTTCAAACGCGCGGCATACCTCCTAAAACGGCGGACAGGCCCAACCTCCTTCCAGTGGGTAAAGGGCCACCAGGGTAACCTAGGAAACGAAGAAAGTGATAAGCTAGCGAAGGAGGGCGCGGTTAAAGACCACGGAGACGAACTAACCCTGCACATCCCAGACGCCTTCAACCTGCAAGGGGCCAAGCTGGCGACCCTCACCCAAGCCATTGCCTACAGGGGCATACAAGAGAGCCGAACGGCCCCAAACCGCCCGTCGACAAACCGTAATATGGACACGACAAGAGAAGCGATCAAGATCTACACGGGACACTATGAGACTGACGAAACAATCTGGAAAAGCATTAGGAAACGCACAATCCGCGTAAGAGTCCAACAATTCCTCTTCAAGGCGATGCACAACACCCCGATGATAGGAGACGTCTGGTTCAACATCCCAGGCTACGAACACAGAGGCAAGTGCGACATCTGCGACACCACGGAAACCATGGAACACATCCTCCTGGCATGCCGTGCACACCCGGTAAGGATAGCGTGGGACCTAGCCAAGAAGCTGTGGCCCCACGGAAATCTGCCGTGGCCAGTCCTAAGCCTAGGTATAATCCTAGGATGCGGCTGCCTCTCACCGAAAAACGAGGCCCAGAACGACCGAGACGAGAGGGGTAAAGAGGACGCCCTAAAACAAAAAGCAGCAACCAGACTCCTACAAATAACCATTTCCGAAACGGCTCACCTCATATGGGTCCTAAGATGCGAGAGGGTGATCCAGAACCTGCAACACTCCCCAAGGGAAATAAAAGCACGCTGGCTCAAAGCCATAAACAGAAGACTCACCGACGACAAAATAACGGCCACAAAAATCAAAAGAAAGAAGCCCTTTACCCGGCTCGTGGAGGCGACCTGGGAAGATGCGCTGAGGAAGTCCTCCGATCTGCCTGATAGGTGGATATTCAACCGTGAGGTTTTAGTGGGTAGGAGTGCACAACGGACCCAGGCCACTGATGGCGACGATCACGTGCATTGAGCCCCACACTACCCCTACACCAGGGGTGTACTTTAATTCGTATTTTCCCTCACATCTGGGCTCCGGCCCGGCTATCGCGCGTTAGGTAGGGCTGATACCTACAATCTCCTGCTGCCTAACACCTAGACACGGTAACTACCTACTTTAGCTAGTATGTGGCTTCCGAATATAGAGCGCCCTCCAAAAAAAAAAAAAAGGTCAAACGAGAGTGTTCAGTGGGTGGCGACAAAGTCCGAAACACAGATGGTTGGGGGTGAGGGCATCGTAACGCCTACTGACGATGCTGCCGGGGTAAGCTAATTTAAAGAGGTGAAACAAGTGTACGTAGCGTAGGTAGGAAAGGGAAGGAGCATGAGCCGGTTATCGGCCGGTGTACGCGTTCACGATGTTACTGGCTCAGGTGAAGGTTAAGTAAAGAAAGGCGATTTCGGGCCCAAGGTCCGAGGGAATGTTACAGCGGTGATACCCTGATAGTCTAAGAGCGCAGGGCCTAGAGGTGTGAAGCGTCACAAGGTGCCGCGCAGGCCTCCGCGGAGCGCGAGCTGTCACATATAAGTCCGAGGCAACCAGGGATGCGTCGGTGTCGAAGGGCTACGGCCGCGCGGGAGTGCGGCGAGGTCGGGAGAGGCTACACGGAGCCTGGAAGTCGGGTGGTCACAAGTGGTCAGAAACGGTCGCACACCTTTCGGCGCGGCGCGAAACTTTGTATAGATGGCCGCTGAGGTTGGGAACGCGTTGCGCTTGATACAGCAGCCATTGAGGTGTTGGAATAGGCAAGCATCCGTCCGGTGTCTTCGACTGAGACCTGACTAGGAGCTGTGGGAGCTTTTCAAAGAACCTCTGTGCGACGACCTCCCTCGACGCATGCATGTACCTGTCACACTGCTTGAAAACGTTTTTGACTATGGGCTTTTCCTCATTCAATGGCGCTTGCAAGCCAACGATAAATCAATGCAATCTGTCGGACTGCCTAATCCTTCGATGGACTGGGACAACATCCTTCACAATCCACATCCATTTCCACAAATTTCGTTCAACGTCAATGAACAAACCGAACTTGAAATGATCACCTTTGCCACACCAACTGCCGCATCCGCCTACTAGTGCCCTCCTGTCTGAGCAAACACCTATCTGAGAAAACCAACCTGTAACACCTCCCACGTCACACCGAAATAATGTCCACGTCTATCATTACGTCGACCCCTGTCCACATCGTACTACAAGGACTGACCAACCTCCAGCGACATTGTCCCGTGCCAGGCAAAGGCAACACATTCATTTACGATGCCATTTTCACTTGCGCAGACCCCAACGTACAAGACGGCGTCGGAAGTTTCCGCTGCTATGTCGTACAAGACAAAACCAAAAAACCTGATAATGTGTACGAATTGCAAGCCAAGGTATGCACTCGATCACTTGCATATCAAGCAGAAATGACCACGGCGATCAACCAGATTATTGCATTCAAACCGGGTCGAAATGTAAATAGCAACGAGTACGGCGACGACGAAATCGACCTGCTTGGAGAAATAGAAAGGGCGCGAGAAAAGCTACATAGCTGACAGCTGTCCGGATTAATTTAGACACGTAGATGCAACCTCTCGCAGTTGACGATGAGGCCGAGATCAACGACGTCATTCACATTTTGGGGGCAGGAACCGTGAGCACCAGAAACACAGATCCACCTGAATTCATGATCTACGCTACGCAATACGTAGACGGAGGCACGGACGACATTGCAGTGCGAGCATGTCAAGCAACAACCCCAAATGGCCAGATCCCATTAAATGTCTTCCATACGTGAAATCAGTGGTCGGAGTCTCTGGCATACTGCAACGTTTCGAACCATACACTCCTCCCATGAGACCAGAAACTACATGCGTCGTCGTCGCATGCAAAGATATTGCATACATCTACAAACCGAAAGATCAAGACAAATTTATTGATCTTATATACACTACTACAGGTACTACGGGGGAACATGAACTTGTCTGACTGGGGATCGCGCATGAAGGATGACATGGCAAGTTGACAGGTTGTATCGAAACGGCGCCGATGGGGTGGGGTCGAGGCGGGGTGAATGGGTAGGTGGCACTGGTGTCGAAGTGGCGGTGGGGCTGTATCGAGATGGCGCCAGTGCAAGTCGAGGTGCGCGGCGCTGGTGGAAGTGTCGTAGTGGGGTCGGGTGGCCGTGGCGGCCGTATCGAGGTGGCGGCGGTGTGGCGGGGTCGAGGTGGTGATCGTAGCCGGGTCGGTGGGGTGTCGCGACAATGTCGAGGTGGCGGGGTCAGGGTCGAGGAGCAGCGGATGCGGGTGCGGGTGTGGTGATGTTGAGGTTGCGGCGAAGGTGTTACGCTCGCAGAAGCGGGATGTATGCCTGGTTGAAATGAGTAAGAAAAAAAGTGAAAAAATAAAACTCGTCTGAGTGGGGCCAAGTGCCGCAAGACGGTGACAACGGGATGGCCTGCATACACATGCGTGAGCGACAGGTTGAGGGTAGGAGCAGCAGGTGCGGCGGGTTGAGTGCTCGCATGCCGTGAGGTGGGAAGGTGGTGGGAGGAGGCCGTTGCAAAGGCGATGACGAGGCCGCCACTGTCCTGCAGCCTACAGTAACCAGTTAGAGATGAACAAGAAAAAAAAAAAACGAGCCTCAAAGCCAAGCGGAATAGGTCAAAGGCTTCCTTGACGGACTTTTCTGGGAAGGCACCTCCCTGGGATAATGTCCGCACGGTGTACACAATCAGTAGAGTAAAGTCAAGACACAGAGCATGGGCGTGACCTGCTCACTAACATAGCTGAGCGGCGGGATGTGCGGGCCCACCGAATCTAACTGGCCCTGATAGCGTAAAAGGTCGACGCAAAGTTCAACCGCATCTATGCCAGCAGTCAGCTCCTCGAGGTTGGACAATGATGGGGCAATATCGGGGAATGTCAGCAAGAGAAAGTACGAGCGATGGCCCCGCACAAAGTCCGGGGCAAGATTCGCTTTGTGACCAATAACATGGCCGAAGAAATGGGTGACTTCGTCTCGGACGTTATTGACTTTGGGTGGCGATCTTTCGTCTGGGGTAGGTACGACGGTGCTGCTAATGAACTCGTAGCTGGAACATTCCGTGAACCGTGCCTCGCGCCGCTTGTAAACGTCAATGATGGGCTCGCCGTCAGCTGGCCGGTTCGATTCTGCCTCCAGATACGCAACTATTTCGTGCACCGGGCGCACAGCGTGGACCACGGGCCGATCTTTAGCGTAGGAAGAGAGGATCTCTTGCGCCTCGGGAGTCTCGACGTTCCCTCGTCCGAGGCTGATGACATGATGGGAAGGGAATTTCTATGGCAGCTCCTTGAGAACCTGGATTTAAGTAGTATGAAATGCGGGCCAGCCATGCTGCTGGGCATAGTCACGGAGTCCTGTAGGGAGTTTTTGTTCGAAGTAAGCGTCCGCATCTGTGAAGGCTCAGCACAGTTTTGTAGTAGCTAATTCTCCAATGAGTCCTTCCAGAACCGCGCATCCCGATGATAATCACAGATGGGGCTTCATCTGGCTTGGCGGAAGCGTGGTCAGCGGCTTGTCCAAGCTCAACGCCGACAACTTTGAGACCACAACATGATCAATATATGCTTCATGATACGGAAAAATGTTCACCTTGTTCTCCAAATCACAGTTAGGCCACGTCTTTTCGACACAGGGCTTCTCTTTGAGCACCATCTCGTCAACTACATTTCTAGATGCCATTGCAATGAGGTGATAATGGTAGCAGTGGACGCTAACGCCATGCTTAAGATCACCAATTGGCTTGCCATATACTTTGAGACCATTGTCCAATTCCTTGGTCTCGACACCAAATTTCGCTGTACGCATTCTGGGTTACGAATTGAAGCTAACAGCGTAAGAGCGTCACGTACCAAGCTGATCTATCATAGCGCGGATGCGGTTGCACTCCTTGACACGCTGATTGGCGATGCCAACGATCCTAGTTGTTCTCGGCTTGCTGCCATCGTCAAGTTCTCTCCCCTTCGCCGGTGTGCTGGCTGCCACGGTAGCCAGCACTGAGGCCATGAGGAATGCGTCCGTCATCGTTTGATTCGTTTCCATGTCAATTAGGTCAAGAGCTTTGAGTTGGCCTTTTGGTGGGCCCTGTACTGTTGTCTTCATCGCGATGAGGTCCCAATATTCGAGATAGTACAGGTTGTACCCGTAATGGCGGCGATAGCAAGAGCCTGAGGGTATGTCGCACTGCTGGATTCGATACTGTAATCGGACGGGTTGTACCCTGCCTTCGGAATGGAGTAAACGTCCAAGAGACGGCCAGATGCCAGATCGGTTTCACGGACCACGTCAACTCCGAAAGTGCACATCATCACTAATGTCATGTCGATATAATGCTGAGATCCTGACCGCCTATCAGCTCGAGGGTGACTGGCTCCTGGGCATAGGGCGCGCAAAGTAGGGTCGACAAGACATTGCCAATCTTCATGATACCCAGGAGGTGGTCAATGGTGAGAAGCCTCGAAGCTGGAAGGTCCGTAATCCGTGGACCCGACAGCAGGACGGGGAGATTATAACAGAGGATCATCCCCACGCTGATGCACTCGCCGCGCAGCATGCTGGGGGTCAGCACGGCTTGGATTGCGTGCCTAATCATGTGACCGAAATTAACAAGATTTCGCAGCCCAGTCGTTTCGCGCTCATCATCGGTGACTATATGCGCTTTGACCAAGACCGAGCCCACGATAGCGAAGAAAAGTAGCTCTTGGGATGTAGAGTGCGCCAATTTTGTGCGCCCCAAATAGTTGAATGGCAACAACGATCTCTGACGGTCGCGACTCGAGCGGAAAAGTCGGACTTGTTCCAGATCACAACGGTCTTTCATAACAGCAATCAGGAACTCCGCGATGGTAAAATGGAGAGAATGGGAAATACCTTCACAACCTCGGCCATGCCATTTGGGCACTGGCATTCGCGTGAAGAGAGGGTTTCAAGAAATGCAGCATCGACGAAGATGTACTCGGATTGCTAGAACGCACCAATGAGATTCTTGTCGTGAGGAGTATCGATCACAGTCTTTCCGCCAACGCTGGAGTCCACCATAGCTAGGAGAGTTGTCGGTATCTGCACGAAGTGCACACCGCACACTGCGAAGTACGGTGAACAACAGCACGTAGATAGAAGAACGAGTACGTACAATGTCTCCCAACCAGATCGCCAATAACACCCCCACCAAGAGCGAGAACCACAGTGTCATGCGTACATGTATTCAACAAGAGGAAGTCTTCAATTGCTGCTTTACCTTCGCGACTTTTTGAAGTTTTGCCCTGAGGTATAGTGTGGATCAGAAACCGTGATGAGGACATAGGCGGAGGCGGGTAGTGTGTCAAGGACAGTGCGTGCGATGTAGGGAATAAGATGAAAGCCACATTGGATAGAATCCTTGATATAATAAACAGGTGGCGGAAGTGAGTGAGGGTGCAATGGACTGGGGGAAAAAAAGCCATGGAGTGCAAAGGAACAGTGCGGCAGTTCTGGCTTGGATTCATGTTTGATTCGCTAGGCCAAAACATATACACACTTTGTCCGCAACGCAGTGGCCAAGGCATTTGTAGAAAGTGTTTAAGTGGGGGGGACGAACGGTGGGCTTGACAATGAAGCGAGACGCGGTATGGATTCCAACATTCGTCAGATGGTCATGTGACATGTGACCGGTGACCCCTTTCAGTCGCGCCGACTCCACTGTTGCTTTGGGCAGGTCGATATTCCGGGTGAATCGTAAACAAAGCCAAATCGAATCTCGTTACATAATGACGATTGATTCTGTTCACAGGTACAGTTCCTTCGCTCCTCTCGTTTCCTGTTTCCTTCTCATTTGCTGCCCTCGGGAAGCTACATCGTGATAGAATATCTCCACGAATACTCTGGTTGGGTTACGCTGGGCTGGCCGGCTTCCCATAAAAATAGGGGTGCCATGGTCTGGACCGGACTGCACTTTGAACGGCCTGAACCACCAATTTGCTCCCCTTGTCTTTGCCTGCACACCCTGGTCCCTTGTGTTTCCAAGAGCTCCGCACGCGCGTGCGGCCTTAGCGACTCAAACTCAATTCGTCTTCGATTGTGACGGTCACCTCTGCAAAGTTCCGTGGCTCACAGAAGCATGCGCGTGCGCTTGCGATCCCCTGCAATCGCCCGATTAAGCAGGTGGCCGTGTGGTCCACTGTTCCTGTTTCCGGGCTCGCCCCGCTTGCGCATAGTTTAGAGACGGACTCAAAACGATGCCTGACGTGCAGGCCTCGAATGGGTGAGAAAGAACGTGCGTATATTTATTATTCATGATCTATCCCAGATTTGTTCTGATATCGATTGCAAGCCCTCTGTCACACAATCGCCGTAGCATCACCACAATCATCCGCTGTACAGAGATGGCGTTACAGCCCCTTCGTTCCTACTTCTATTGCAACTCACACATATTCTATTATCGTTCTCCTCTGTGGAGCGACCTGTTGGAGACCGCGTTACGCGTTTCGAAGGCGCTAGGGGTTTTCGTAGGCGAAAGACTTTCATTATTCCTCAGGCTGCTAAAGTGTTGCGCTCCATTCTGATCCCATTCTGATCGAATACATAATCTATCTTCGCTTGCTTCTTTTGAGCTCTTCTATCGGCGAGCAGAACCCGCATCCATTCGCAACACTGACAGAAGCGCGCAGTTCCTCTGTCGATGTCTCGGTGGCCTCCTCCGCTCCGTCCAGCATTCCATGGAACTGCGTGCCTTTACACGTCCAAATTTTCTCTCATCGTCTCACTCTGTCCGCTTTGATGAATGACGGTCCGGGAGGTCGGTAAGAGAGGACGTACTCCTAGAATCGTGCTTTTGAGAAGAACTCGGTGAGCGGGACCAGCCTTCCTCGGCTGGGCCGTGATGCAGTCTGGTTGGACGGTTACAGAGGAGTATGCGCTTATCTTTCATTGACATGTCAATGGACAGCCTTCGAGCCCCCTGCCACTTCACAAGAATCAAGAAGAACATCCCTGAATGTTATCACGAAACGCCCCCTCTCTGAAATCATTGCGGCGTATAAGAATCGCATTACGATGGCGTACTTCGCACAAAGTGTTATCCATGATGCCTTCCAGAGTCAGACGCCCCGGAACGGTTTACATCTCCTGCAAACGACGTGCCCCTTTTCCGTTGGCGGCTGAAGACTGGATTGACAAGAACGGAAATTGGGGCCCCAAGAGATCGTACGGTTACTTCAACATCTGGAATCCAACGATCTTGCAGTGTCTGCGTGCTAACCATGACATCAAACTGATCACGAATGGCATCGAGACAAAAGACATTGCGTGGTACATCACCCATTATGTTGCGAAGAAACATAACTCGTCCTCCAATACTATTTCTGCCTTCTCGCGAAAACGCTTGCCTTCCATCGTTCGAAAGAGCGTCTGACGAACGACTTGAAGGCGATAAATAAACGGCTCGTTCAGCGTTGCGGAAACGCGCTCAGCCGCGAGCAGGAATTGAGCGCACCTGAAGTGATCAGCTACCTCATGGGTTGGGGGGACCGTTTCATCTCGCACCGCTTCGAAACGATCCACTGGCATTCTGTTGTGCAACTCTTAAAACGCACCTATCCCATCCTGAACGCGCAGCGGTCAGTAACTTTCTTCTTCACAGAAGACTGAATGTATTGACGCTTGCTAACACTGGCGCAGACGGCACCTTTCGCAGTCCATGCATGCAGACCCAGGCACCCCCGACGCTCTTCCGGACTCTGGACAGGTAACAGTTAATCTTCACTTGTCATAGTATCGACAATGACTGGCCGTTCAAGAACGACGACACTGTTAACATTCAGATGGTGGAAGGACACCTCCACGTTAAAGATCAAATTCGTGAATACGTGGATCGCGGGGAAGCCTTACTGACCTGGAACTTCCTCAACTACTTCCTGGGAACGTACGATGGAAACTTCCTTAAAGAAAAGACCTCGGCGCGAGGCCGACCATCCAACATACGCGTCCCTTATCGAGAGGGCTGTAACCGCGACGGTCACTGCAGAGTGCTACGGTCTCCTGGACATGAAACCATGCCGTACTTTACTGGGCAATGGTTTCCAAAGCGAGACGAAACAGATCCGAACGGTCTTTTTTTTGCGTCTATGTTAGCTTTGTTGAAACCTTGGACGTCGCTCACCGACCTAAAAGGGGAAACGGAAACGTTTCGACACGCGTTTCACAATTTTGAATCTACGGCTTCCGATGACACATTGGTGACGCCCCAAAGTGGTCACTTACCACATACTGTCCTCCAGGCTTTTGACATTGCAGATATTCCGGATAAGATACCTACTAGTGAGCAGATGGAGGGTAGTGTGCGTATTTCCATCTCACTAGTAGATAGCATAAGCGCACGTCATCGTATGCAATGCGTCCATGAATCTAGTGAAAACATTAGTACAACTTGGAACTGGAGCTGGAGCAAGATTACGCACGTAAATAAAAAATTGGAGTATCTTCGGATCTTTGTTCCGATACCTCCTGGGACAAGTTAGTTTTTGTGGGCATCTGGAAACAAGGACTACTACCTACCAGGAATATATCCATCTATGAGAACCACAGATCCAGCGAGTCAGGGAGAGGAAGGAGAACGCGTTTAATCGAACTCACATCTGCGTGATTGTCACACCAAAGAGCCTACAAGTTCAATAGCTCGAGAAAGTGGTAAGGAAGCCTGAGGAGGACTCACATGGTACTAATAATCAGCCCAATAAAAGCAGCGCCAAACGAGTTACGGATGTCAGCGATAGGAAAGCTGGGCATTTTGTGGTTTCGAGGGTATGGAATACCTCGCACTGGCACCTAGCAGGGGAGGGATAGGAGGGAAAGAAACGAGAAAAGACTTGCAATAAACACGAATCGGTAGCGTGGTCACAGTGCTAATGGCCGAGAAAGGCAGACATTGGACAGGCGACTTCAAAACGGCTAAAACTGAGCGATCTCAAGTAAGGGCCGCGGTGACTTTACAACGTAAAGCTGAGGTTAGGCCAAGAATTCGATGCCACCAGGATACAAGATTGGTGGCGTGGTCATGGTATTACTGTAACTGCCAAGAAAGGTCGGCGTTGGAAAGGCGACTTCGAAACGGCTAAAACTGAGCGGTTTCAAACTTACTACAGTGAGGGCCGCGGTGGTGCCGTGAGAGCGTGCAGACGCGAACTTGGGATTTGAAGAAATGTGAACAAGTCGCAGATTGTCAGATGGATTGTCACAGAGATAGGTAGCCGAGTTACATGTCGGACAACTAGCCCAGCTCGTGAACTTCTTAGAATTGTATCTACGTTTCATAAGAAACAATAGCAAAGACGTAAAAATAAGAGAGGTGTCAATGAAACAAGTCGTACGAGTCCCCAAAAGATGATGCAATGTGAAGCGAAGTTGGAAGGGGGGGCGAGACCCCTATTGTAGCCGAAACAAAAAACGAAAGTAAAAGCGAGAACGGAGTATGTAAACTTGACGGAATTACGATACGAGTCGTCCGAGTCTTCAGAACGGGTCACATCGAGCAGAGTACACCCCAGATGATGATCGAGCCCTTGCCTTGGGGATAAGGTACCCATCATGTCCGTCGTCCTGCTTGATACAGTGGGGTGCTCCGAGTGGGGTTGTTGTGCCCCATCTGATAACCTCCTTGAGAATCGTCGCGATGTATGGGAGTTGGTCGCGATCTGCGAAGGTCGGCAGGCGGTCGTTACCGACGACCGCATCCAGGTAAGCAGTCATGGCGAGGAGGAAAGAGGACATGGCAGAGGGCTACAAAGGAGCTCAGCATACTGATCCCGTTGAGACACTCTTACCGTGTCAGCACCACCGGAGTACAGGCTAGATGCAGCCCACTTGACATCGTCCTCCTCTTCAGGTGAGACCTTGCGACCATCGAGCAGGTTCGTAACTGTGTTGGGCACGGCGGTCCCCTTAGCCTGTGAAGCGGGGATAGGGAGAAAGAAGCACATTCAGTCGATCCGTTACCTCATCGGCGACACGAACAAGACTATCATCCTCGGTTGTCGGTCTGTATCCGTGGGTTATCCACAATATGATGATGCCCACACACACCTAAATCGCCGACGGTTATACAATCAACTCAATCACAGAAGCCCAAGGACATACTTGCGGACGGGGCCAACGAAGTTTCGGGGCTCATTCAACAGACGGCAAACCATCACGGGATCCCCTGATGCATGTAAGTGAGCGTCAGTAATCAGTAAAGACTACATACATAAGGAGCCAGCGGGGAGGGTTGACGGCAAGATTGTGCGTAGCCGACAAATGAGCAGAGAAAGATGCATCAACCGGAAGTATTCTAACTTGAATATCATACCTTAGAGTGTAAGGTAGAGGTTAGAAGCGTGCAGTGGCGATCGGGCAAGAAGCAAAGGCGAGCCTGGCTGGGAGGGTCAGCGTCAAGAGCATGAAGAGAGGCCGAAGGAATGAAAACAGGTCAGGAGTGTGAGGCAAGCGTGTCTTCGACGGTTGCATAAAGAATCGAAATACCAGGAGTCTGAGACGAGGTGCTTCCGACTCCATTGTGCGACACACGGACAGGATTGTGCGTCATAAGAAAAGTGATTTGTCGACGGTAGAGACAGACGGACCGAGAGAGAAGACGGAAAGTTCGGGGGGTACTAGGAGTGTCGTAATGCGCACTGGCAGCGTTGTCGACGCCTACTGAGGATTGAAACGGGGTGAGTAGGAACGTAAGTGCGGACCCTTGACAACATTTCGGACGAGGCGTTGTCGGGTATGGTGTGGGTGGTCGAGGACAGCCGTTGGCATCACATCAGAGCAGTTAGGTATCTGGCGACTGGAGGATGGTTGGGGAAGGAAAAAAAACCCCTTTTTGAAAATCGAAGCGAGTGATAAGAAAATAGACGAAACCTGAGTCAACCGCAGAGGGAAGTACTGATGTGGCGGGTATGTGGCGGGTACGGATCCGGGGTCAGATCCGGTCAGAGGTCTGGTTTGAGATACCGTTCAAACCATACCCGTGTGGCGGGTTTGGTGGGTTTTCGGGAGCTAATGATCAGGACCATGGGTTATCAAAAAGAAAGTACAGTAACAGCCATAATGCACAGCCCCTCTACCCTCATCATCGCTGCATCACTGCCTTTGTCACCCCATCAGGGCCCATCCTCTGAGTCACTGTCACCACTGTTGCACCATCGTCGTGTCATGCAGGCCTCTGCGGAGCGCGAGCTGTCGTATATTGGTTTGCGGCGATCACGGACGCGTGGGGCTCAAAGGGCTAGGGGCTAGGGCTGCACTCTCACGTGCAGCCCTAGCCTACTGACATCAACAATCTTTTCTACTTAAGAATTCGTGGTTACGTTCGGTGATATCGGCAACAAATTGTCAGCCCGCGTCCGAGCCGAGCCCGCATCGACGTCTGAGAGTCCAGTCTCGAAGTTTGGTCTATCCCCACGTACGCTGTCGCTCCCTCCTGACCAGACGCTTGCACCCCTTTCATCTTTGACCCTTTTGTCTTCGCCTCTGCTGGAGATTTCGACGCGCACTTCCCTTCCTGTTGCTCTGACACCCGATCAAATGTTCAAGTCTTTGCAGTTGGATGTTCTCGCTCGCACAGTCCTCTGGGTCCTACTAATTTGAGTCTACTCACGTATCCACTATCAAGATCGCCCCACTGAGATCTGAGTCACCATAATGTTCCACATTCGGGTCGTCGCAAGGCGAATACATTCGTTTCCTTCCTGCGTCACTCGAAGCGCCGCCAGATGCACCTATTTCGACCTGTTCAACGCCACCGCAACGACTTATCAAACTCAAGACGATCGGCTCAGTTTCCACCCAGCTCGAAGTCACACCATCCCCCGCGTCGCCACCGGTTCCTCCCATCCCGCAGCAAGTCACAACGGCTCAATCGCTGCTATATCTGGACCCTCAATTACTCATATGCGAAGGGCTTCCTTCATTGACCCACGAAATCTCGTCGTTACTCGCACCTCGTCTCTTTCACTGTTTTCCCACACTTCGACTCTGGTTTTGTTCATTTCGGCTTTTCGTTCACTCTCGTCGCAACACGATTTTTTTTCTTGAGAAGTACCTTGACCATCCCCGGTCAAGATTAAGAGGTGTCGGCTTCGGGCTGAGCCCGTTTTCAGACTCTCGATCTCTTCGGCCTTTCTCCTGCCTTTCTTGGTCTATGCACCTTTTTTCCTCTTTGAAGTACAGCCCTCTTTTGTATTCAAATGGTATCTAGTTTGTGCTAGGTAGAACACAACGCATCACATCGAAATCGAATAATATCGCTCGGTTTAAAAACAAGCAAGGTCCTCGTCGACAAAGTCGACACCTAGTAATCAAGTTGTGAAACGAAAGTTGACGCGACGTACCCAATTTGGATATTGTCCAAATGCGACCTACCTCTCAAAAAACGACTTTGCCCTACTGTCTAACAACCAGCACTCGTCAATGATCCTATTAAATTCAGTGTGGGATGAATACACTTGTACATTAGGTAGTAGGGCGATGGACTAAGCCGCTGCTCCGCGGAACGCGAACTTCCCTTTCACACGCCGACTTGTAGCCCCTCTCGCATGCCTCTCCTCGCGCTCACCTCTTGCCGCCACGGGGTCTTATGGGCACCGCCTATTTTTGCTGGCCTTCAACATCACGCACAGCATGTATTCAAACGAAATCAAGGCACGTATGCGCTCCGGACATCAACCGGATGGAGCGTAGCTTTGGGTGTCGCATTCGCCACGACTTTGCTAGCCCAGGGCCATGTCCGACGGTTGTACTCCCACAACCGCATCTGTTTCATTCAAATGCTAACAAAGTTCCAGCAGTCCCGTTCTACCGTTCGCCGCTCGCGTCTCTTCTGAGAGACGCTCCCATCATTCCGAACTCACCCGCCTCCTCGCCTCTCGTTTCGCTTCCCAGTGCGCAAGGCCCTGGATTCGTCAAGGTCGCTTCGACAGAATCGATAGTGGTCGGCCCTTCCCCCTCGAAAACCAAAGTTCGCTCACGGTCAAGTTGTGTACGACGCAGGCGTCGTACTGTTTAATTTTCTTTTTTTCCTTTTCTTTTCGTCTCTTACGGATCTCGCGATGCTCTCATCTTTCTCATTTGTCGTCAATTTTCTTTTTTCTTTCGTCTCCTACGGATCTCGCGATGCTCTCATCTTTCTCATTTGTCGTCAATTTTCTTTTTTCTTTCGTCTCCTACGGATCTCGCGATGCTCTCATCTTTCTCATTTGTCGTCGTACTTTTTGATTTTCTTTTTTCTTTTTCTCTTCGTCTCTCCACGGATCTCGCGATGCTCTCATCTTTCTCGTTTGTCGTCGTACTTTTTTTTTTTTTTTTCTCTTCGTCTCTCACGGATATCTTGTACGTCTTAGTCGTCTTTTCTTCTCTAATGTCTAATGTCTAATGTCATTCTCTCTTCTGCGGATCTTCGTGATGCTCTCATCTTTTTTTCTCTTAATTGTCTGCTGCGTACAATCTTGCCGTCGACTCATCACCCTATGATACCTCTAAGGCTCAGTCCGCCTCTACTTCATTAGTATCACCTTAAATGCCTCCCGACGTGTATGGGTCTGGACTCGTCAAGACCGCTTCGGCTGAATCGAGCCTGGTTGTGGCACGGCCACGCCTCAATATCCATCTCTGCGAAACCGAAGATTGTCGCCCCAGCAGTCGCTTCCTCGGCCGTTCCTCCTCAAAAACCAAAGTCCGGTCACCGTCAAACTGCGTACGCGATACGGGCTGTCTGGTAATCTCGTACTTTTTAATTATATTTTTTCTTTGTTTTTCAATATCTTACGCAGATCTCGCGATGCTCTCATCTTTTTCTCTGCTCTTAAAACCAAAGTCCGGTCACCGTCAAACTACGTACGCGATACAGGCTGTCTGGTAATCTCGTACTTTTTAATCATATTTTTTCTTTCTTTTTCAATGTCTTACGCGCGATGCTCTCATCTTTTTCTCTGCTCTTAAAACCAGAGTCCGGTCACCGTCAAACTGCGTACCCGATACGGGCTGTCTGGTAATCTCGTACTCTTTTTTTCTTTCTTTTTTAATGGTTTGTGTCTTACGCGGACTCGCGATGCTCTCATCTTTTTCTCTGCTCTTAAAACGAAAGTCCAGTTACGGTCAAATTTTGTACGCGACACGGGCTGTCGGGTAATCTCGTACTCTTTTTTCTTTCTTTCTTAATGCTTTTGTGTCTTACGCGGATCTTGCGATGCTCTCATATTTTTCCTCTGCTCTTATTTGTCTGCTGTGCACAATCTTGCCGTCGACCTTCGTTTCGTGGATAGTATTGTAATTACATTCTCTACCTCGTATATTTTGTGACGTATAATTACCTTCTATTACGTGCGAATGTGAGGCGTGTGAGCAGGAAGAGTACATGATTACCAAAAGAATGCAGCCATGTGTCGTATTAAGTGTCACGATCACGGCATGGACGTGGTCGATAGAAGAGTGCGTTGGCAGTTGGCCCCTCCCACGTCGGCGGTGAGGCTGCTCGGTTGGAATTCAGACGTCTTTCACGACTGATGCAGTTCCGCGCGAGCCTGAAGAACCAAGCACCATCTCTTTCTAACGTTCTCAAAAACCTGGGGTCTTGAAACCTGACTTGGAACTCGAGGCCATCGCAGAAATCTCGGATGAGGCGTATGTGATTTTCCAGTTCTTCTTTACATGATTTTTTCTCATACTCGCCTCCATTCTCCCAGGTATCGACCAGCACGTTGTCGTCATCAGAGTCGTCATCAAATTCGTTTCCGGCTGTGTTCAGTCGAGAATACCCCTCCACACTTGCTGTATCGTCGCCATCACCGTCTGTGGCCGTTGGGGGATCCGTCTCGATTCTCTCCTCGGCTATTGAAAGGGGCTTGAGGGAAGGGTGAGACCAGAAAGGTATGGACCGGTTCCGTGTTACTTCGAGGAAAAACCGTGGGTTGACCGGCTGGAATTGTTGAACCAGGTGCTTGCATATCAAGAATCGACTGACGACGAACTGCGAGCAGGTGCATACGAATCGCTTAACATCCGGTCGGTATCTTTCGTTCAACGGCATTGTAATTTGTGTTCTCATTGCTTTCTTCCACATTGCTTTGAAGTTTTTCCTCCATTTCGGGAGTTCACGATAGCGGCCAATCACGTTCATCATAACTTCAAGTTTTCGGTAATACGTCGGCGCGAGTTTCGTGACTAAGACCCATGCAAGCAGGTCTAAACGTGGCAAACTAAAATGATGGAGGTAGTCCCCCTTCACGCGCCGCCAACTACGTGAGACGTGAGTAAGAATTGCACGCCATCATCTAAAGGTTTACTCACTGTCCCTCGACGACCATCGTCGTTTTTAGGCGTGGTATTTCCTTTGGGTCCCCACTTCGCGCCCACAGCTCCCACCTCCCACGTCGATACCAGTTCTCCCAGAGGTAAGCCCACAGATTTGGCAGGTCGTGGAGGACGCAAAATTCATATATTTGCTTCACAGCCCAGGCTTTAATCCCCTCGGGGGACGGTGCCGAATACCCGGGGATGAGCGGATGTGCGCAGAAGTGGCGCTTCATCATTTCGACTACAACATCCCGGTGTTCAATTGGACAAAATGTACGTCGTCCAGTTATTGTCTCTTCGTCGGGTTCAGGCTCATTTTCAGTAATGGGGCCGGTTTCACGAATCGCCAAAAGGGCGGGAATTCGGATGGTGAGTCTTGAAGTGTCGGTAGGTGCTCCTGGTCCCGCAGCTCGAACCCCGTCCCACACGGGAACGCGAGCACCGGTGAGCGTTATTCCACCTGCGCTCTCCCCTCCGTCTGCGACCAAACGCTTGGCAGGGATCCTGATTGAGCTGAGGCGACCACCGGTGTGCGTCGGGCCACTTGCACCTGCGACCAAGTGTTCAGTAGGGACCTCCGGTGAATCGGGGTGACTGCCAGCGAGTGTCGGATCACAATTGGTGAGTGATGTCGCGCTTGCACTATTGTCTGGGTTCTGAGTGCTTTGGCTTGAGATGGCGGGAATCCGGATCTTGAGGGAATTAGGATCCTCGCTGGTGGGTGCCAGTGGCAGTATCTTCGCATTCTTTCGCTCATAGGTCTCCCCGGGAGCACTTCCCTCACAGTCGTTTGGATCCGCGCGGCCATAAGGTTTAAAGGTAGGGCTGATGAATGTGTGCTCATGTATGGCACGCTGAGCATTATAAACCGAGGTGGGTAAATTCCCTTTGAGGCGTCTCCTGACTGCTTCGCGCTGATGCCACCAGCAGAGCTGGTGCTTTGCCTCAGGCCAAATTCGACGACTCGCTCCGATTTCTGCCATATCCTTGTCCGTGTGGATGAACCTTGGGAGTATGTTGTATACGTCGCGCAAGTGAGCTGCCCAAGCTTCTAGTGCCTTGGTGCGTTTCTGGTCTTCAAGTGATGACGCCGTTGTTAACAAACAATATGACAGTGGGAAACCTGTGTTGTCGTATTCTCCGAGGATGGTATATAGCTCTAAGTGCTTAGAGTTGGTATTGTCTGTTTCTTTGCGGTTAGCACATCAATTCCCGATTCTTTAACTGACGTGACTTACAGGTCGCGTCAATCCCGTTCTCGACAACCTTCCCATGAAGTGGCAAAATTATTTTCTTCATTGCATCTGAGTCCTTGTCCGAGTCTGCACGCGGTCTTAGTAGTCCCAGACCAACGCATACCCCAATTTCGTAAAATAACCCATTTCCAAATAAGTTTTTCCCTCTCTTAATTATGAACCCCGCTCTTACATTTCGGAAGTCCGCTGTGTATTCGAAATGAATGACGGGTAATCTATCGATATGGAACCTGCTGTATAATAATTTGAGTCCCTTACTACCCCCTCATTCAGCGTACTGTCAACCCTTGCAAGAAAGCGCTCAATGACACTGGCGTGAAAGTATCTGAGATCTATTCTGGTCGGCGGTATGACACGCCGTATACCGCGGGTCGTCGAGACGATCAAATCCATTTTCGGTCGTGAGCGGTGTTAGTCCCGACAAGGCCGTGGCTATTGGTGCCTCCATCCAGGGTGCCGGCAACATTCATGGACGTTCTTCTCATCGATGTCACTCCCCTATCTCTCGGTACGTGTCTTAGTCTCTCCAGCATAGGCAGTGTGTTGACGAGTTCACAGGCATGGAGACGCTCGCTGGTATCATGACCACGCTCATTTCACGAAAGTCTTTCGACCGCTGCAGGTCAGACTGCCATCGAGGTAAAAATCTGGCACTGGCAGGGCGAGCATGAGCTTGTCCGTGACAACAAGCTATTCCGTAACTTCAACCTTGTTGGCATTCAACCTGCCCCGAAGGGTGTATGTACCCTAGATCGAGACCACGCTCGACATTGATTCGGGTGTGTATATTATTTCTGGTATCATAGGTTTCCGCTTATATGTGAATAGACGGCTTTGTCAACGTAGCTGCAATGGACAAGGACCAATCAACGGCCATTATCTCATCCTTGGGCCTCAGGCCTCAGCGACAAAGAGATCGAACAGATGTCTGATGCCGAGCAGTGTGCTGAACAGGCTAAAGCACGCCGTGATATCATTGAGTCTCGAAGAAGGCCGAGTCAGTTTGTCCTGACGCTGAGAAAAGTATGAGCGTTGCAGTTATATTGAGCCATGTTATTTACGGGGTCCACAGCTATGAACGAATTCAAGGACCAGCGGAGAAGAATAAGGTCACTTAGCACCTCACCGAGCTCCGTTAGGTCGCTGCCAAGGGACAGGCCGATGACAGCACGGTCACTGCTGATGCTAACCGGGAGAAGATCAACAAGACACGGTAAGCGTCTCTCAACCTCTTCCAGACAGTGGGAAACCGGTTGCCATATGCCATCACTATCTTAATTTACACGTCTATGAGAAGAACGCTGAGAGCTCAACATCTTCTGCGGAGGAAAAGGAAGAGAAGAATTTCCTCTTATGTACCCATTGTTCTGCTCGCTGCCCTTTCCTTTCGATGTGTTGTCCATTGATTTACTTTATGACCTCGTACGATCTTTACCTACTATTTAGACCCTCAAAAGTACATCGTCTTGCTCACCCCCTCCGCACCTGATGTGTTTACTGTACTCACACATATTCGTCTCATCATTCGCTTACGCTCCCACTCAGTAGAATACCTTTACCACGTACTTTGTTCCTTTCTGTCCAGCTTATGGTGTCCAGCTTTCGGTTGGAATACATGAGAGCTCGAGAGAACCTCCGGTGCGACTTGGGAAAAAACACTCTATCTTTCACGTAATCACGTTGTGACGTTGAGCAGGAGTATCACTCTGGAGCGACTTGTGCTAACACTTGACCTGCACAATATAGTGATCCCGCAAGTGAACGGAGAGACAGTCAGCAACCGCCTTTCCTCCAGCGATGGGAGGCCCTGCAGGGCAGTAGTCCGCAAGCAGGTTGAACGCGACGCCGACTGAGTTTGCTGCCGACCCTGCCCACGCAGCACGCTGCGGCACGAGTCCACAAGACTCTTTGAACGGAATTTTGATAGCTCTCGTGCACTCTCTTCATCGGTTATATATGTTTTTTTTTCTCAATACTCAATACTTGAGGCGCGGGGAATCTTAGGGATTGACACGGGTCACCCGCGTGTCGATCAGCCACAACCCGTACCCATACCCGCCTCAACCCGTACTCGTGGTCGCGGGTACGGGTAACCCGCGCATACGGGTGCGGACGGGTGAGGCAGCGGGTCGCGGGTTCGACGGGTACCCATGCTACTCACATACCCCTGTCACCGTCACGGGGCCCTGTGTGCAGTCAAGTATACTATATCTCTACTACTGGCACTAGTATTACTACTGTCGTCGTTGCTGCCCTGTGGTTGATGTGGAGTCGATGTGGATTCATAGTCACCGTCGTCATCGCCTTGTGGTGCTCGCCCCATCGCCATCGCCGTCTGAGTCTCCGTGGCCGTCGTGGCCGCCTCATTGCCATCACCATCGCCATCGCCTCGTCATAATCGACCATCGTAGTCGCCCCGTGGCCGTCGTAGTTGTCGTCGTAGTCACCGTTGTAATCGCGTCGTCGTAGTCATCACATCATCGCCTCCCCGTGATTGCTACGGTGTCGCATCGTCACCGCCGTGGTCTTGTCGTGGATCAACATAACCCGGTCATCACAGTCATGGTCACGCTGACTCAAGCATCATCGCTTCGTTGCTGTCGCCATCATGTGGCTCAGGTTCCGTTGAGAAATCATTGGTCCTCTAAGTCAGTAGAAAACATGATCGTGAAGTCTAAAAAAACGCTTAGCGTCTTGAGAGCTGCAACATGCACGTGAGTATGCCGAGATTGAGGTAGAGTTGAGGCGAAGGAGAGAGGCACCGATGAACCACCTGTGGTGTTGGAAGAGTGAGAAATGGGACGAGATGACAGGAAATAAGCAATGGACGAGTTGCGGCTAGAAGAGGCCACTGACTCAGATGTGGGCATGCCGAAAAGAACAGCAAAAGGCGTGGGATGCGATGCTGGGGTCTATGAGCCTAGGGGCCGTTTGCGAGATGGCCGTCAGATGTCAATTCGACACGATGTAGCGAGGCGAGATAATGAACGACGAGATGGATGGATGAGTGGATGGATGGGTGCGACCGACGTATGGGATGGGATGAAAGCGCTAGAGGTCTATCTCTAGTGCCTTCGCCGTATAGTTTCGTGGGAGGCAGGGCCTAATAGGCGTGGACTAGGAGCGGCAGGCTTGGACAGTGGCCCCGGATGGGTGGTGACGACGGCAAGAGAGCTGTGATTCAGTGGCGATGCGGTGCGACGAAGATGTCGGATGGTGGGAATGAGTCTGTACAGTAACAACTTAGAGAGTCAGAGTGAGATAATGAGCCGCGAGCGAAGAGAAAGAGACTCGGAGATGGTTTGTGTAGATGGAAGAATGGACGGATGGGGGAAACACGCACTGGCAAGAGAATCGATGGCGTCAGTCCATGTGAGTTTCAGGCTTGAAGGCGGGACGAGGTGCGGGGATGTGCGGCCTGTCTATGAGTAGCTTGCGAGCCATTTGCGAAGGGATTGGTGTCGACGACGGCCCATAGCGATGTGAGGAGAGGGTGAGCGAGAGGGATCTAAGGTCAAGGGCTAAGACAATATGAGCAAGATCTGAGAGCAGCATGGACGAAAAGACTGGGCCCGAGGTCAGTGACTCGGGCAACAAAAACGGGAAACCGAGGACAGCGGTTTGGTGGATGGCGGTACAAAGTGGGAGAATAGCGAAGAGACATGTGTGCTCCCGGGTCGCTGTTCAGTGACGCGGGGTTGTGGGGGAAGGTGAAACGTGAGCGCAGCAGAGCCAGTGGTCTTTTTGGAAGATCTATCAAACTAGACAAGAAAACTGATTATATTCGACGACGTACTGCGAATGTGAGCGCATCTCGTAAGAAACCCAAGCCATCTTCAGTATCAAGACCAGCAACCACATAGACAACAGCGGCATCTGCTCAAGCTGCAGCACATTTGTCAGCGGCCAAGGAAGAAGTTGGAGGCCGACTCACAGGAGTAGGTAAATGTGGCCGGAAACGCGCAGTCCAGTCTGGTTGTGCAAGTCGGGGAGGCTAATCACACGCACGTCGCCAGCGTTGCCTACTAGTAGTGGGACAATGTGACGGTTGCGCCTCTTCGTGGCGGTAGGCAAATCGTAGATGGGTGTCATGGAATGGCCTCGCGTCTGCCACTGCTGTGCTGTCCAAGACAATGAGCCACGTGTGAACGCCGACGAGAAACTGCTGCTGCTGGAGGCATGTTGCAAGTGGCGGGATGGAGAGTCTGGAGAAAGTGTGTAAGGGGGAGGTGAGAAGGAACCGGAGGGTAGTAACGATGAATAATGGTGCGGTTTTTCAGACGTGAAACACGCAACCCGTGTAAGTAAGGTAACGCTCACCCGTCACAATCCGTTCAAACGGTCACTTCAATTCGTACACACACCTGCTTGCTGCTTGCACAATACTAGTACATCTATTATCCATGGATCATCTTCCACACTCTTCACCCTCAAATGGCTCCTCTGAGCCATTGAGCATCTTCTCGCTTGATGAGTCTTATGACCTACAAGCTGCCCTTGAGCTGGCCTTTTTCTTACAGGCTGAGGCTGAGGCTTCAGACCAGGACCAGCTAACTCATGAGGCCTCTACTTCCACACCACCACCCCTTGCTCCTCAGCCTCTTTCCAATACCTCTCCTCCTCCCCACACATCTAGTCAACAGCCCCACAAGGTCCCATTTTCTGCTAAGGGAGGACTTACTGGCCTTAAGCTGCACAATAAGCTTAGGCAGCAGAAGCGTCGCCAAAAACAGCACCTTCAACCTGGGCCTGGTGGTGTTTCTATTAAACAAGTCCCAAAACCTCAAGTTCGTCCAAATATGTTCAAGAGGCATGGCAACATTAGTGCCCACACAAGTAGTTTCAACACCTTGGATCTTAGCCATAATCAGGGTGGATGGACCAGCCCTAGATATGAGCCATCAGCTCAAGGAGAGGACAGCTTAGAGGGTCTCCTAGCAGAGGGATACAAATGTCTCCCTATTGATGATAGGTATGTTTTTTTTCTATCTGGTTGACTTAAACACTACTGATACCCATTTAGTCCCAACTCAGGGATAGTTGACAGTAAAGGTCGCCTCTTTGTCATTCGACGCCCACCACCTTTGGACACCCTTGGTCAGAAGCCTTGGCTTGAGTCTATGGAGGCTTTGAAGGGTGCAATGAATCAAGCAAGAGATTCATTGGGTTTTTTAGAAGAGGATATCAATCATCGTCGTGGACATTATCAGTATGTCAGTTCTGGAGTCTCATTTGGGGGTGGCCAACCAGTGAGTAAACATCAATATATTTTATCTTTGAACAATTATATAAGTGTTTGCAGGTCCCTATGAATCTGGCTCACCAATCAAATATTGTTGATGACTTGATGGAAAACCAAGATCTCAACAGAGTTGCCTCTTATGTGAATAGTGAGTGCTTAGATTCTTTTTTACAATAAATCCCCTAAGCATTTAATAGCTTGCTTTGCTATGTCAGCTCCTAAGCTCTACAGGCACTATTATGAGCTTGGTACTTCCATCACCTCATATAACCCTAAACTCAACAGGGCCTATCCTAAATGTGTTTTCATGGCAACCACAGTCAATCTAGGTGACAAAGTGGTTACTGTGAGGCACAAGGATCAACTCAACCTTCCCAATGGGTTGTGTGCTGTGGTATCAATGGGAAACTATGACCACAAGCTTGGTGGCCACTTGGTTCTCCATGAACTCAAACTCATTATGGAGTTTCCTCCTGGTTATGTGATCTTTCTCCCTTCTGCCAGCATCACCCACTCAAACATAGGAGTCTCTGATAAAGAGTGGAGATCTTCCATTACTTATTATACTGCAGGAGGTCTTTTTAGATGGGTTGCATATGGGTGGAAAACTGAAAAGACACTCAAAAAAGAGGATCCACAGCAGTTGGAAAGGATAAAGGGTAGGATGGAAGCTAGATGGAAGGAAGCTGTAGATCTATTCTCTAAGTATGAAGAGCTTGAAGATGATATTAGAAAAAGCTAGTAATCATAGTTGTTATCATAGTTCTGACACTTCTACTCCACTCTCCTTTTTTTTACGATCCAGCCAGATTGTTCGTGCCATAGGGCCGAGAGTTCAGCCAATGTTCTGCCATGAATTTCATCATTGATGGGCCACCCGATGGGCAGAACCCCTCATGACTCATGGGCCATGTTACGTTCGGCCCGGAAGTGGACACTGACGTCACGGGTATGACACCGTGTCAGCAGTATATCATCATGGACTTGTTGGGATCAGTCAGCCGGGTAAGCTCCGGCGCATGTGATTGTGTACGATAACGGATCGGATCATGACTCGACGTGACTCATACTAGGATAGCGGTACTAGGGTTCGCTCTACTTACGCTATTGGCTAGTACTTCTTGGAGTGGCGCTTGAAAGCCCGTGAGTATCTGTATAAGTAGTACATTGCGAAGACCAAGAACGGCATCTTGGTCTTCTTCCAATACCACTACCAGTCTTCGCTCTATAGGGTACTCCCCCTTGAAGTGAGTTGTCTGACATATCCCTCTAGACCAAGGGATCCCTCGTGACTTATCCCTGACTCTGTACATCAGTGAACAACTATCCCATCGGCAGCACTTGTCACCGCATATATCTCTACCTAAACCCACGTGTCGCCTCTCCCTACACATTCTTGTACGTCGTCGATCATGACTCCTGGGACGACCTTCACATCGTACCAAGCCCTCCCCCAAACTTACCCACGGGACCCGACCTACACGGATATGAAGACCGTAACAGACACCTGCAAGTCCATCCCATAGACTTCCCTCAAGCCTCGATCAACCGCAACTACTATTACAAGGGGATTGCCACACACTCCGAAGCCTAAGTCAGGCAAGCGTTCGTGGTAAACGCTACATTAAGACCAAGATCCCAACCGTGGCCAATCCCACCAAGACAACCAAGGACTACTGGGTCCCATTCAGACCATATCACATTGACAGACGAGGAGATCAAAACGTACCAAAGAGATACTTAGAAGCCGCATTTTGGAAAGATGACGCAGAAATACCAGGCTATGTCACCGATTACTTTGATCGAGCAGGCAACCGACACATTATCCCTGTAGAATTCAACTTCGAGAACACTTGTTGGACAGAAATTCATTGGGACGACCTCCACAACAAATACAAAGTACTTCGCCCCGCAGGAGGAGGACTCCGCCTTGACATCCTAGCCAGCAACGTAGTCACCAGAGACCAGTGGGGCCTTATCGACGGATAATACGAAGAACCAGCACGATCCCCCACACCAAAAACACCAGCACCATCCCCATTGCTCGCAAGCAACCCCAAAGATATTTACATTCACCAGGACGAAGCAGAAGAACTAGCACTGGAAAACATCGCTAAGTCTATCCCAGCCATGACCTCTACAATCACCCAGGCACCTACCCAGATCAGAACAGCCCTCTTCACCCCACAAGATCAACCACGACAACCGGAAGGAAACCCACCAGGAGGAGACCCAGCAGACGGTAACCCCGGAGGAGAAGGCGGTGGAGATGACGGAGGAGGAGACGATGCACAAGGACTTCCACACCCCGGGTTTGCAGACATCCCCCACCTCACCGACAGGTTCATTGGCAAAGAACCACCCATCTTCACGGGAGATCGAGACAAAGCACAAGCATTCCTATCCCAATGGAACCGATTCGCACAAGTGAACATAGCCAATTGAAGCCTGCAAAGCCCGTACATCAAAGCAATGATGTTCCTCACCTACATCCAAGGATCCCTAGTAGACGAATGGACCTCAGAAACCCAAAAATGGATCGAAACTAGGCCAGACAGAAGCGACCCTTGGGTATGGAGCGCAGTAGAACTCGCCTTCAAGCGACAGTTCCGAGACAACATGGAGCAAGAGCACGCCAGATTAGAGCTGGACAAAGGATTCAAAATGATGGGAGGAGATATTGACAGCTACGTAACTGCATTCGAAAAGCTTGTTTTGTTGCGCAGCAATGCACGCAGTGTACAGGTAGACCCTTACCTGTATAGAGAGCTTAGACGAGGCTTAGAGTGAAGCAGAGGAAGCTCAAAGTGGGGTGGAGAGAGATGTGTATAGGTACTCGCTCCTACAGTAGGAATTATATACTCTATGGTCCACCCATGTCCGTTTGGGGAAAAGTGATGAGTAGAGGCGTCCACAATATCGCGCTTTCAGTGTCGCCTAATGTTAAATCACCGGTGGACTCGGAATAATCCCATAAGGGGATTCTGTACGTATACCGTATGACTAAATACTCCGAATTACATGTATAGCATAACTAATCGTACTCCGATTCCTACGTAATGAGCCTTATAGTAAGTATTACGGCTCAACACTCCCCCTTGCTAAGTGCAGCTACTGAGCGCTCTGAGCAAGTGTGTAAGGCGAGTTAATGCTCAAGCCATGATTAGAAGGGAGTCTTTCCCGGAACTGCGAGTGCCGTTTCGAGACCGAGTTGTCTTCGTCATCCCATTTCAGCTTCTTGAACTTTTCAGTTCATTGGGCCGATTTTTCGGTACAACGACCGGAGATGTTTCGATTCCATAGAAAGAATCTATGCATGTGGAAGACGAGCGAAAGCATCACTCGATATACCTTCCATAGTTTCCTTAGACAAGGAATTGGGATGGCTCAAAAGGTCTAGAAAGACTTTATTTTTGTTCCATATAGAATGGAAATTTTCAGGCTCGTTTCGAGGCCAAGCCTATAGCCTTGAAACTCAGTTGGACGAGTAAAACTCAAGTCCTAACTGACTTCTGAACTTCTCGAACTTAATACGCCCAAGGTTCTTGGTAAACATATCTGCGGGATTCTCTGAACCATCTATAAAGAATAGTTCTACCTTCTTGTCCTTTACTACTTCTCTTATGTAGTGGTAGCGTATATCTATATGTTTAATACGCTTCTCTTGGACAGGGTTTGAGGCCATAAAGATGGACCCCTGATTATCACCGCAGAGTGGTATAGGGCTTAGTTTGATGCCAAGCTCAGTGAAGAGCGACTTAATCCAAACTAATTGTCTGCTTGTATCCGACAGCGACATGTATTCAGCCTCAGTAGAAGACAGCGCGACTGTTTTCTGCGCTCTAGAGTTCCAACTGAATATCCCATTAGCCAGTTTAACCATGTAACCTGTAGTAGATCGCCTATTATCTGGGTTTGAAGCCCAGTCAGAGTCCGCAAAGGCAATTAAGCCTCCATTTGATTTTCCATCATACACCAAAGAGTATGAAGAAGTCCCAAGCAAATAGCGACAGATATACATTGCTCTATTCAAATGGTCCTCTGAGGGGTTTGCAGCGAACTGTGATAGTTTAACGACTGCATAGGCGATGTCAGGGCGAGTCCCAAGCATTATGTATAGGAGGGAGCCTATAACTTGCTGGTATTTGCTCCTGACGCTTGGGTTGACTGGCGCGTCATTAGGTACTGGCTGGTACCCTTCAGGAAGTGGAGTCGCAGTTGCTTTCGCGTCTGTGAGTCCAAAGCGTTGCAGCACCTTTTCTAAGTAAGCGGTTTGATCTAAGAAGATCTTTCCATGTTTCCGCTGGATGCGCATACACAAGAATTCCTTAGCGTCGCCTAAGTCATGGCATTCCCAAGCCTTCATGAACCTATTCTTAAGCTCATTTAAAAGGGCTTTGTCCGATCCCATGAAGATCACATCATCAACATAGACAATGATCACGACAAGGGTGCCACTCTTACTTTTATGAGTAAAGAGTCCTGAGTCAGAAAGTAGCCTCTTACAGCCCATCGCAGCCATGGACTTATCCAGTGCTTTCCACCATGCTAAAGCAGCTTGTTTAAGCCCATATATGGCGCGTTTTAGTCGCAGTACTTTATTTTCCTGCCCTTTGGCTTTGAAGCCCTCAGGTTGTTCCATGTAAAGCTCTTCATCGAGCTCTCCATATAGGAAGGCAGTTTTGACGTCTAGTCCAGTGATGTGCCAATCCTCTAGCGCTGCAAGCGCGAGCATCATCCGGACAGTCTCGAAGCGCACTACTGGTGAGAAGATTTCATCATAGTCAACGCCTTCAACCTGAGAAAAGCCTTTGGCAACAAGCCGGGCTTTCTTGCGACCGTCAGTCTTTTGATCAAAGACCCATCTGTTTTTAATAATCTTCCTCCCTTTAGGAGGGTTCACAAGCTCAAAGACATTGCGTCTGCGAAGTGCCTCAAGTTCCTCGTGACAAGCAGTCTTCCATTCCTTTTGTTGCGCTGCAGGCATGCGCATAATATCTTTGTAGGTCCACTCCCGTACATTAGAAGTGTCCAGTGGTTCCAGATCAGCAGATGGAACTGCTTTGGCTAGCAGATGATCTAGGAATTTTACTCCCCCTTCCTGAGCAAGGCGTGACAATAAATCATCTACTTCATCCTCTGAGGGTTCTGGCGGAGCTTCACTCTCAGCAGGTGGAGGGTCAGGGTTTGTCTCAGGAAATCCTCCTGGAATCTGCCTTTGCCCTGGCGTACTATCAGACCTGGAGCGACCAGGCTGCTTTCCAACCATTTCTTTCCACTTGCTACTCCGCTCAACGTCTTTAGTTATCTGTGTGGGATGCCTGTCTTCCCCATAGACGTTGTCAGGACGAGTAGGTACTTTCCTCAAGCGTGCAGACCGTCGTGGTAGTGCTGGTTCTGGCGCAGGAGGCGGAGGTAGTTGCGCTTCTGGCTCCTCTGGTGCCACAGATCCGCCGTCGCGGTCTGGCGCATCCTCCCTATTTTGCCTCTGTTTAGGGGGACGATGAGTAGGCATATCATCGTCAAAACCACTTGGAATGGGCTGTGTAGGTGACTGGTCATCCTCCATAGGAGGTTGATTTTCTACTGGCTCATCGACGCGGGTTGTACCCCGCACCCTTAGTGTCTCACACCTAGGGTATACAGTTTCATCAAATAATGCAGTAGTGCTGGTGAACACAGTGTTATTTTTGATACGCATGAACCTATACGCTTTAATACCCTCTGTATGACCAATATAGATCATTTGTTCGCTTTTGGGGTCTAGTTTGTTCGTTCTGTGATCCTCTGGTATGTGCACATAAGCGCCACATCCAAACACTCGTAAGTGTGAAATAGTAGGTGCTTCACCATGCAAGCTCATATAGGGTGTCCGCCAATTAAGGCGACTTATTGGAGTCCTATTGTAGCAATGTACTGCATGTAGGACTGCAAATTCCCACCAGGATTGAGGGAGACAGGCTTCAAGGCGCATAGCCTGAGCCTTATCCATACAAGTACGCATAAAGCGTTCAGCGCGACCATTTTGTTGGGGAGTATGAGGTGCGCTTTGTAGGATAGTAATACCCATATCTTTCAGTACCTTAGTAAACTCATCCGACTTGTATTCTCCTCCAGCGTCAGACATCCACTGTTTAATAGTGGTGTTATGCTGGTTTTTGACCATGGCAACAAATTGCCTTAACGCATTAATGGCCTGCGCTTTAGTGCGTAAAAGCACAATCCACGCATAGGAGGAGAAGTCATCAAAGAAACTGATGAAGTATTTATATTTGTGGTACGAGTCAACTGGGAAGCTCTTAAGATCAGAATGGATCTTTTCAAAAGGCTTCTTAGCACGCGTCTCAGAAGGTTTATGTGCCGAAGCAGGCATTTTGCCTTGAGCGCAACCAGGACATATGGGTGTCTCCAAAGGATATTTAAGGTCCTTAGGGAATCCCTTAGTGTGATCCTTGGCACGACGTAGTACTTCCTTCGAAGGGTGTCCTAGACGTCTATGCCAGATGTCGTAGTCAGCAGTATAGACTGTACTATGGGCTTCATGTATGTCTTTAACGTGCGTGACTTCGGCATCAAGCCAGTAAAGAGTATGACCGTCTGCTAGGGGTTTTGTTTGTATTATAGGCGTTGTACTGCCTTTAAAATATAGAGATATATGCTGCGAATCCCCTTGAACGCGCAATCCCTGTTGAAGAAACTCCCCCATAGACAATAGCTTAGTAGTCATCTGTGGTATATGAAGAACCGGATATATGCGTGTAATACACTCCATCTTAACACCATTGTGTACCACAGTATGCTTCAGTAAGACTGAGCCTTGGCCTTGTACATAAAGAGCATGGGCCGCAGTCTTTACCATAGGCTTTTGCGATAGGGGGGTATAACTGATAAAGTCCAGTTTATTATTGGTAAAATGTGCCGACACACCAGAGTCAAGTAACCAAATAGGTTCTTGCTCTATTTGACTTCGCATTCCCTTACATTTCGCACAAAAAGCATAATCCAGACCATGAGCGCATTGATTCGCGCTATTGACAACTTTATTTACAAGCGCACTGTATCTACTATCTCTAGAAGCGCCAATCGGCACCTTCTCCAGTAGCGCTGTAGAGTGGTCAGATTTGCTAGTAAGAGGAGGGAAAGTTACTAACCCATCCTCATAGGGAGTGAAGTCATCTTGTCCAACTGCGCTAGCGATGTCGTCATCGACGTCTTCGTCTGTGCTACCCCAGTCTAGGTCCAGAGAGACATCTGGAGAGGGGGCACGGACTGGTTCCTTTTTACCAAAGTCCTCCCACATTTTGGTTATCTCAATGGCAGTAGGACTATCAGGGCATACCTCTTCAAGAGGTTCGATGGTACGAATGGGCTCCTTGCCCTTGTCATTGCGCGCCTTATGATAAGGAGGCGGCGCTAAAGGGGTCAAGGTTAGCTTAGGAGAGTCTGGAGGCGAACTAATGGGCGCACTGCAGCCTGTAGGGAGGTCCTCATCCTCCATTTCCCAGTCCTCTGCGAAGGTGTTCGGGTTTTTGATCCACGGAGACGCCGCGACCATTTCACCAAGACACTGTTCAAGCGTCTTCACCGTCTGAACTGTACCAGGAGTCTCTAAGGCCTGGGTGACGTCCAGAGCCTTGTTAAGGGACTTGTAATGTCCCGGTACACGCTTCTTCGCAGGAGGGGCAGAGGAAATGCGCTGCTCGAGCCCAGAAGGCGAGATATGCGCTATGGTGGTAGAGGTTGGCGCTGGAAGCGCCGCAACGTCAGCAATGTGCGTATGCCCTTGTGCACGTTGCTGCTTCTTGAACTTCTTGCCTGCGCGTTTACTACGCTGGCGGTGGTTGCCTCCCTGTTGCTGCTGCTGCTGCGGTTGGTTACCGCGCTGCTGCTTCTGCTGGCCCGAAGAGCCTTGCTGCTGCTGCTGAAAGTCGGGGTCGTTACGCTTGCGCTTGACCGCCGACAGCTTGTTGGCTGACTCCTTGTTAGAGGGTTGGCCTTTGGAACGCTCGATTTCCCACTGGTTGACCGCCGCAGTACGGATGTCGGTCAAAGTAAGCTTCTTCGCCGTAGTGCCCGACATAAGGATAGGGACTAGAGATGACTCCCATTTGGCTGGTAGCTTCGAAAGGAGCATCATGGCCTGAAGGCCATCGGGTACTTTGGCAGAATTAGCGGCAAGGTGGTCATAGATGGTAGCCAGCTCATCAATCTGGGGGCCAGGGTGCTTAGCGTAGTCCAGACGGAATGTCATGGCTCACTTAAAGTCCTGATAGACGTTAGCAGCACTAACGCCCCCATACTGGGACTTGAGATGGTCCCAGACAGTGCGAGAAGTAGCATATTTTTCGACCTGGCGTTGAATAGCCGGCGAAAGGCGCAGCACGATCGAACCCAAGGCACGATCATCATCAGTAGCCCAAGCGTTGTACGCTTCATTCTCCTCTTTAGTGGGCTTATCTTCATCTGCAGGGGCAGGGGCACCACGCCTCCCAGACACTACATCCACAGCGCAGAAGACTTTAGGAAAGCCTCCATTTGCTTAGCCCAAATCTGATAGTTGTTGCCGTCAAGGACGGGGACAAGAGTTGTAAGCATCGACATTGTTATCGGTTTCTGTATAGAGAATAGTCAGCATCGTATGCGACTAGTAACAGAAAAATAAACCGGCATAGTCTCCCCTTATAAGGAGACTAATGTCTGCCATTAAAGGCGACATACTGGCATAGTCTCCCCATAGTAGGAGAGACTAGTGTCTGCCAACGAAGGCGACAACCCCACTACAGGTACCAAAAGGTAACCCGCCGTCGTTGCAGCCAATGAAGGCGCAAAGCGACTTATGGCAGGGCCCATAACCTGTTGCGCAGCAATGCACGCAGTGTACAGGTAGACCCTTACCTGTATAGAGAGCTTAGACGAGGCTTAGAGTGAAGCAGAGGAAGCTCAAAGTGGGGTGGAGAGAGATGTGTATAGGTACTCGCTCCTACAGTAGGAATTATATACTCTATGGTCCACCCATGTCCGTTTGGGGAAAAGTGATGAGTAGAGGCGTCCACAATATCGCGCTTTCAGTGTCGCCTAATGTTAAATCACCGGTGGACTCGGAATAATCCCATAAGGGGATTCTGTACGTATACCGTATGACTAAATACTCCGAATTACATGTATAGCATAACTAATCGTACTCCGATTCCTACGTAATGAGCCTTATAGTAAGTATTACGGCTCAACAGAACTTCGAAGACTCATCGTAGAAATCGAAGAAGAAAGCAAGAAACAAGCCTTCCGAGAACTAGAAGAAGAATCCCTACCAGTACACCTACGAACAACAGCAACAGACATGGCAATAGCAGCACAACAATACACGGAGAAAAAGGAGATACCCAAAAAATACAAAAAACATGCCAAAGTATTCAGCGAAGAAGAATCTCAGCGCATCCCGCCTTCCAGACCCTGGGACCATGCCATCGAACTCAAACCAGACGCACCCGACTCATTCGACTGCAAGGTATACCCTGTAAACCAAGCAGAAGACAAGGCATTACGAGAATTCCTAGATGAACAACTGGCCAAGGGCTACATACGCCCCTCTAAATCCCCGTACGCATCCCCATTCTTCTTCGTCAAAAAGAAAGACGGAAAACTATGTTGAGACACGACTGCATAAGTCACATGTCTCGTGGGATCTGATTGTGTCAGCCCATATACTATATTCGGTATCTGTCCCTTACGGACTCTTTTGGACACTCCGGACTTGTACGGACTTGTACGGACCGCTTTTGTTTATCTTTATTATCAGAGTCACACATGACTCTTATTGTTCTCCATTGTTAAGATACCGGTATTGTCTGCTTTAGGCAGCTATTGTTCTCTGCCCTCCAATGGCATTTCTCCCTCTGGCGCACAGACCACATGTATTATGTTTGGGTCACCAGTGCGCACAGACCATTCTTAGCTAAGCGTCCTGTATATAAGGACTGCTGTTTACGCCTTCACACTTCAGAGTTTACTTCCCCTCTGAAGTGTAAGTCCCTTCTACCTTTCTCTTTACACCACCTTTACTCACAGACAGTCTATAGTAACTTGTCTACTAGGTGTGTATATATATAGAGTTTACTTCCCCTCTGAAGTTAACTTGTCTACTAGCATCTTGCTATTTTTACCTCGCTTGTTAGTTCTGCGCTCAACAAACTACGCCCGGTGCAGGACTACAGGATACTCAACAAATGGACTATACGCAACCAATACCCGCTTCCCCTCATACCAGAACTCATCGCAAGCCTCAGCTCAGGATGGATATTCTCCAAGTTCGACGTTCGACAAGGGTACAACAACATTTTGGTTAAAGACGGCGACCAGTACAAGGCAGCATTCAAAACCAAATATGGTTTCTTCGAGCCGGTGGTAATGTACTTCGGCATGACCAACTCCCCGTCCACCTTCCAAGACATGATGAATACTCTTTGTCAACCCCTCATTGACTACCACGAGAAAAAGGGGACCATCATTCGGGTCTACATGGACGACATTGGCATCGCAACATCAACTATGGAACAAGCACATTCGGAAGCGGTACACGACATACTAGACCTCCTGGAACAGAACAACCTATACCTCAAGCTAGAAAAATGCACCTTCCACTCATCCTCTCTCGATTACCTGGGGGTAATCATTGAAAAGGGGGTGATTCGCATGGACCCTGTCAAAATTTCCAGCATTACAGATTGGCCCACACCAAAAACTGTCAAACAGGTGCGATCCTTCCTAGGCTTTTGCAACTTCTACCACGCTTTCATCCGAAATTTTGCCACACATGCACAACCACTCAACAAACTCACGCGCAAGGACACCGACTGGCAATGGGGAACGGAACAACAGCAGGCATTCAACAAGCTCAAAGCACTAGTAACCGAAGAACCCGTACTCAAACACCCGGAATTGGACAAACAGTTCGAACTGGAAGTTGACGCATCTGGATACGCGGTAGGAGCAGTACTCCTGCAGAAAGGAACGGACAACAAACGACACCCAATCGAATTCTACTCAAACACCCTCAATGCAGCAGAAAGGAACTACGACATCTACGACCTAGAACTCTTAGCCATCGTGAAAGCACTACGAAATTGGAGACAATACCTCGCCGGATCACCACACAAAATCAAAGTCTTCTCCGACCACATGAACTTGCAATACTGGAGATCCCCCCAGAAGATCAGTCGACGCGTAGCAAGGGAAGTACTCGAACTTGCCGAATACGACATAGAGATTCACCACATCAAAGGGACAGCTAACGGACACGCAGACGCACTATCAAGACGACCAGACTACGACCAGGGAGAGCACAACAACGAACAAATCACAGTACTCCCAGATCACGTATTCGTCAGAGCCACGGAAGTCGATACAACGGACGACCCACTATGCACGCAAAACACTGTCAACATCACGGAGATGGAACCAGCCAGTCCAGTGTACGCTCAAGACGAGACCATGATAAAACGATGGGTAGACCCCCACAAACTGAAGAAAATCGAAGACACATGGTACAAATGTTGATAAGTGACCCGCGTGCACTTAGCGGCTCGTATGGACACGCAGATAATGGACTGCTTTAGATAAGATATATTGGACTTATGTAGATTAGATTATTATGATCTTTACAATCTCGGACTTTCTTATCTATGACATCACTGTACAATGACATCATGGACTCCTCTGGACTCCTATTGTATTCCGTCCTTGTACTGATTCCTTTTGTTCTATCCTTATTGTGATGTCACTATGATATCATCAGTCTAGACTTTCATTGTTCTTTGCACTTTTGTTCTCCTTCTGTACACTCCCTTGTGTCCCTCTGTAGAACAACGCTCCTTGTATTTGTGTGACTTTGTGTTACTTCTATTGTACTAGTGTCACTCCCTGTAGCAGTATAAGTAGAGTACCATGTACGCTCTGGCACCACACCAGTTCTCATCTGTTGTGTGCCAGACACTCTCATCTGCTTCACTGCAAGTTTACTCTGTTGCTGCTTCCAGTCACCCTCTATATCTCACCACAGTCTCCTCTTGTCACTGTGAGTATAGTCCCTTATGTGCACTGTTCATCAACAAAGATGGACGACACGTAGTCACAGGAGATGCATACGAACGACAGCGCATCATACGGACACATCACGACCCACCAGTCCATGGACACCCCGGGATCAACCGAACAATCAAAATGGTGGAGCGATACTACTGGTGGCCAGGTCTTCGGCAGGAAACACAAGACTATGTCAAAGGATGCACCAATTGCCAACGGATCAAAGTCAATAACCAACCCACGCGCGCACCACTACAGCCCATCTTCCCCAGAAAGGAAGCAATGCCATTCGAAACCATAGCCCTGGACTTCATCACCAAACTACCGCAAGCGGACGGCTGTGACTCCATACTGACAGTAACAGACCACGACTGCTCCAAAGCAGCAATATTCATCCCGTGCCTTGAAGAGATAAGCGCAGAAGGAACTGCGGCCCTGTACGTGAAACACGTCTTCACCCGATTCGGACTACCAGCGCGCATCATTAGTGATCGAGACCCCCGATTCGCATCAAAATTCACACGTGAATTATGCAAAATCCTAGGCATCGAACAAAACATATCCACGGCCTACCATCCACGAACAGACGGACAGTCAGAACGCACCGACCAATGGTTAGAACAATACCTACGGTTCTGGGTCAACGAAAGACAAGACGACTGGACGCGCTATTTACCCATGGCAGAATTCACACATAACAATTGGCCCAACGAATCTACCAGGGAGTCCCCCTTTAATATCCTCATGGGCTATAACCCCCGCGCTGATTGGACCGATCGCCCCTCCCCTATACCACAGGTGGCACTCCGCATCAAACAGTTTCAAGAGGCTAGAATGCGCGCCCAGGAACTGATGATCAAAGTGCAGCAGGGGTGGATCAAGCACAAAGATACACCCAAGTACCAGATAGGAGACCTGGTGTGGCTAGAAGGACGCCACCTACGTACCAACCAACCAACCACAAAGCTTGCGCCCAGGAGACATGGCCCGTTTAAGGTCACTCAGGTGATGTCCGCAGTCAACTACCGCCTAGAACTTCCCACGCAGTGGAGCATCCACCCAGTGTTCCACACGGACCTCCTGACTCCTTATCGCGAAACTCCCACACACGGACCCAACTATCAGCGCCCGCCGCCAGATTTGATTGATGGCGAAGAAGAATACGAAGTCGAGAAGATTCTAGACTCTCGGCATTTCGGCAGGACAAAGAAACTGCAGTATTTGGTCAAGTGGCGCGGATACCCTGATTCCGATAACCAATGGGTCTCGAAGGATGACGTCTTCGCTGATGAAGCAATTTGGGAGTTCAAACGTTCAAACCCCACCAGAGAAGTGCATATAAGCACAGGACATTCCCAAGAGACGTCCCCATCTCCCACTCATACACTCCCACCTACTCATGTCACACTCTCCAGTCCAAGTCCACTATGTCCTCGACAACCTACTCCCCATCTCAGTCCAGCCTACCGTTATCATTCAGAACGCGCCACCATCACCCATGTCGCTTCCCGAGCCCCTTCAACCAAGCCCCAGTCGTCCAACTACCCCCGTTCCATCCCTCCTTCCTTCGCCAACACCTACTGCAGTCAGCACATGCAGCTCGTCTCTGCAAGGCTACATTCCGACACGACCTCCGTCCCGTCAAGACCAGACTCAGATACAAGAAGATCGAGCATACGACCGGTACCTGTCGGAGGAGCATTGTCCTCTCAACGAGCACCTCACGTATGGGACTCACCTCACCACTACTCACGACGAAACCCCGCCGCTATGCTCCACAGATGGAGAGCCGATGGTCCTGCCGCTGGGTCAACGATCCGAGATGCAGCGCCTCTACCGTGCAGAGGAACACAGTCCAATTTCCCGACAGAGGGTGGAAACACCGCCACCGGTCGGATTCAAGCACAACAGGGGAGTACACTTCATCCCCTTCCAGATATGCGATGCTCAGGGCCAGCTGCACCCAGCTCGGTATACGCAGCTCATCTTTACGGCGGACCCCTTTGTCCTTGCCTATCGACAAGGCAGCGACCAGCAGTACGGCAAGTCGGTGCACGCCGAACCCCAGTACGACGAGCCCAGCGCCACCTACACCGACGACGACCTGGTCTTTCTAGACCAGGACAGCACCTTCCGTGAGTCGGTCGACCTGGCCTGCATGGCCATGAGCGACCTGACGGTTACGGCCAAGGTACACCGGTACTGGTGCCTGCACGCGGGCTATGCCGCCAAGGAGGAGGAGCTGAAGAAGAAGATCGCCGAGCTGGACAAGCTTGGCAGTATGCGCCGTCAATGCGTACTCCGCTTACAGAGAGCCAACGCCATCAAGCGCATCGAGGACGAGCGCGACTCTTACCGCCCAGGAGTGGAGGAGGGACAGCGCATCAACACACTCAGGGAGGAGATCATGCGTGGTCAGTCTGGGGCCCGATCCTGAAGAGGGGGTGATGTTACGTTCGGCCCGGAAGTGGACACTGACGTCACGGGTATGACACTGCGTCAGCAGTATATCGTCATGGACTTGTTAGGATCAGTCAGCCGGGTAAGCTCCGGCGCATGTGATTGTGTACGATAACGGATCGGATCATGACTCGACGTGACTCATACTAGGATAGCGGTACTAGGGTTCGCTCTACTTACACTATTGGCTAGTACTTCTTGGAGTGGCGCTTGAAAGCCCGTGAGTATCTGTATAAGTAGTACATTGCGAAGACCAAGAACGGCATCTTGGTCTTCTTCCAATACCACTACCAGTCTTCGCTCTATAGGGTACTCCCCCTTGAAGTGAGTTGTCTGACATATCCCTCTAGACCAAGGGATCCCTCGTGACTTATCCCTGACTCCGTACATCAGTGGACAACTATCCCATCGGCAGCACTTGTCACCGCATATATCTCTACCTAAACCCACGTGTCGCCTCTCCCTACACATTCTTGTACGTCGTCGATCACGACTCCTGGGACGACCTTTGCATCGTACCAAGCCCTCCCCCGAACTTACCCACGGGACCCAACCTACACGGATACGAAGACCGTAACGGACACCTGCAAGTCCATCCCGTAGACTTCCCTCAAGCCTCAATCAACCGCAACTACTATTACAAGGGGATTGCCACACACTCCGAAGCCTAAGTCAGGCAAGCGTTTGTGGTAAACGCTACAGCCAACCAACGTCGGCCAATGTCCTAGATTTTTCCGGAATTCATGGGCCACCTGATGTCGGTTCGGAGTATACTTGTTCCAGAGCAATATCTGTCCATAAAGAATATGTGGAGAGAGGTAAAACACCTGAAATATGTTCCAATTGGACTGACAAGGGTATGGAACAACAAATCCCTGTCCATGGAACATAGGATGTAATATATAAGTCTTCCATGGACAGAAACTCAATGTTCTGTCCATCTGGCAGTTCCCCTGCAGCTGGGGACTCATATATTATATCCTATGATCCATGGACTCAGATCCAGTGTCCCATGCACTTACCAGTCCCATTGGAATGAGTTTTGGGTGTTTTACATATCTGGTTGCTTCCATGGACGGACACTCAATGTTCCGTCCATCTGGGAGTTCCTCTACAGCTGGGGACTTATATATTACATCCTATGATCCATGGACTCAGATCCAGTGTCCCATACCCTTACCAGTCCCATTGGAATGAGTTTCGGGTGTTTTACATGTCTGCTTGCTTCCACGGATGGAAACTCAATGTTCTGTCCATCTGGGAGTTCCCCTGCAGCTGGGGACTTATATATTACATCCTACGATCCATGGACTCAGATCCAGTGTCCCATGCACTTACCAGTCCCACAGGAATGAGTTTCGGGTGTTTTACATGTCTGCTTGCCTCCAAGGACGGAAACTCAATGTTCCGTCCGTCTGGGAGTTCCCCTGCAGCTGGGGACTTATATATTATATCCTATGATCCATGGACTCAGATCCAGTGTCCTATACCCTTACCAGTCCCACTGGAATGGGTTTTGGGTGTTTTATATGTCTGCTTGCTTCAATGGATGGAAACTCAATATTCTGTCCGTCTGGCAGTTCCCCTGCAGCTGGGGACTCATATATTATATCCTATGATCCATGAACTCAGATCCAGTGTCCCATGCACTTACCAGTCCCACTGGAATGAGTTTCGGGTGTTTTATATGTCTGCTTGCTTCCATGGATGGAAACTCAATGTTCCGTCCGTCTGGCAGTTCCCCTACAGCTGGGGACTTATATAATACATCCTATGTTCCATGGACTCAGATTCAGTGTCCCATGCACTTACCAGTCCCATTGGAATGAGTTTCGGGTGTTTTACATATCTGGTTGCTTCCACGGATGGACACTCAATGTTCTGTACATCTGGGAGTTCCCCTGCAGCTGGGGACTTATATATTATATCCTGTGTTCCATGGACTTGGATACAGTGTCCCATACCCTTTCCAGTCCCATTGGAATGTATTTCGGGTGTTTTACATGTCTACTTGCTTCCACGGACAGAAACTCAATGTTCCATCTGTCTGGGAGTTCCCCTGCAGCTGAGGACTTATATATTACATCCTATGTTCCATGGACTTGGATACAATGTCCCATACCCTTTCCAGTCCCATTGGAATGTATTTCGGGTGTTTTACCTGTCTGGTTGCTTCCACGGATGGAAACTCAATGTTCCATCTGTCTGGGAGTTCCCCTGCAGCTGGGGACTTATATATTACATCCTATGTTCCATGGACTTGGATCCAGTGTCCCATGCACTTACCAGTCCCACTGGAATGTATTTTGGGTGTTTTACATGTCTGCTTGCTTCCATGGACGGAAACTCAATGTTCCATCCATCTGAAAGTTCCCCTGCAGCTGGGTACTTATATATTATATCCTATGTTCCATGTACTCAGATCCAGTGTCCCATGCACTTACCAGTCCCACTGGAATATATTTCGGGTGTTTTACATGTCTGGTTGCTTCCATGCACAGAAACCCAATGTTCTGTCCGTCTGGGAGTTCCCCTGCAGCTGGGGAATTATATATTATATCCTATGATCCATGGACTTGGATCCAGTATTCCATACCCTTTCCAGTCCCACTGGAATGTGTTTTGGATGTTTTACATGTCTGGTTGCTTCCACGGACGGAAACTCAATGTTCCATCCATCTGGGAGTTCCCCTGCAGCTGGGGATTTATATATTACACCCTATGTTCCATCCATTTGTGATTCCCCTGCAGCTGGGGGTTTACATTTTACATACTGTCATCTATGGACTGGGATTATGTCTTCCATCTGTCATATTGCACTTTGTTCAGGCGTTTTATGTCTCTACATGTTTTCCATGGACAGATATTGCTCTGGATCAAAAATACTCCGAACTGACATTGGGTGGCCCATGAATTCTGGAAAAATCTGGGACATTGGCCGACGTCGGTTGGCCCATGAGTCATGAGGGGTTCTGCCCGTCGGGTGGCCCATCAATGATGGAATTGATGGCAGATCATTATGTGCATACCAAATCATTTTTCCAAACTGGAATTGACTAAATCTCACCAAGGATGTTTGCGAAGCACGGTATTGACACAATGCAAGACTTTTCTGAGACCATGTACCGCCAATATGGTGTGTGCGTTGCCATCTTGGGGGGGTATTGCGATAATGATGGACCTTCAATCATGTTGTGCGTATAGAAAGCTATCTACCTACAATCTGACAACTCGTCGAATAGCTATGACAATAACGACAAGCTAGGCGGAACTTCCTTCAAAGCCCAGTACAAAGGCTGGTTACATGACCCAATGGTCGAGGAGTTCTCAAGATGGACTGCCGAGTCTTTTGGTCGGCGTATATTTCACTTCACGAGAAATGTGCTAACATGACACCTTTGTAGGGGACCACCCTGCCGATAGCGGTGAAGAGTACATAATAAAGAAGGATCAAACCCTGAAGGTCAAGCTGCCGATCGACAAACATGGGTACCCAGTGCTGCCGAACTGGGAAACCATTGATCGCAGGGGCCTCATATACAAGAAGATGGTCATTGGCCAGTTTATGAGCGAGATGTACGGTGGGTCAACTGCAGTTTCTTGTTGTCGGCCTAGTCAGTTAACCAATTTTCAGGGATTGCTGCTGGCAGGGGCAAGAGAAGGGTCCCATGGGCCAAACTGCGTGAAGCCCAAGGCGACTGGATTACTGCCGAGTACCTGCTGGAGGGCGTCACTCTGACGCAATACCATCACATTCGTCTCGACGATGCAAACTCTTTACTCAAGCATTGGATACAGAGGCAAACCGCCGGCGAGATCCCATTCCGCTTTAAGAAAGTGGACAAAGCTGATCGGCATCATGATGGTAAGCGAGGCTCAGAAACTACAGGTGGTGCTGGGGGTCCAAGCAGCGTAAGTCAGCTCCCTTATGTTTCTGTATCTTAGGCCTCACCCTCACCAGAGTGCCAATTGTAGGGGGGTAAACCCTAATTCAGTTAAGGGTTAAGGGTGGGTTAAGGCTATATGTTTTCAGAGAAGTGACATATATATCATGTGATATTTTAGTCAAATATACCCCCCGTATAATTATATACATTATACGGGGAGTATATTTGACAAAAAAATGTGCCCCGTATAATGTATATGATTATACGGGGCACATATTTAACTAAAGTATACCCCCATATAATTATATACATTATACAGGGCACATATTTGACTAAAATATACCCCCGTATAATCATATACATTATACGGGGCACATATTTAACTAAAATATACCCCCGTATAATTATAAATTATACGGGGAGTATATTTGACAAAAATATGTGCCCCGTATAATGTATATGATTATACGGGGGTATATTTTAATTAAATATGTGCCCTGTATAATTAATGGGGGACAAATTAGACAAAAATACGCCCCGTATAATGTATATGATTATACGGGAGGTATATTTAAGTCAAATATGTGCCCCGTATAATTAATGGGGACAAATTAGACGACTTTATACCCCCCGTATAACGTATATGATTATACGGGGCACATATTTGACAGAAATATACCCTGTATAATCATATACATTATACGGGGCACATATTTGACAAAAGGATACCCCCTGTATAGTGTATATGATTATACGGGGGGTATAAAGTTGTCTAATTTGTCCCCCGTATAAGGTATATGATTATACGGGGCATTTAAGGGCCTGTCCGGCGCACCTGTTGCCCTGCCGCGCACCTGCCAAAAAAATTAAGTTGCCCCTACTGTGCGCCGGGGGGCAAACTTGCTGTTCGGTGCATGTTGCTCCGAGGGGTTGGCAATGAGGCCTTAATGAGGCTCCTTGGAGCAGCCCTATCAAATCGGGGCAACGAAAATACCCATTTATCTCTTTCAGTTCGCTGCCCCAACGCCGCCCGAAGCGTGACCATGACCACAAAATCCAGATTCAGCCTGCCAGTTCCAAGTCTATGCCATGCCCGCGTTTACTATGCGTCTCTAGCTGCGGTCCCCGGTTTAGCTATTGCATGCCTCTTTACTATATCTTTTACTAGTAGTACAACAAGTAGACTTTTTCCTTCACATTTCAGACTAGAGAGTACAGCATAGTTCACTTGGTAGTTCGTGTCTGCGTTCCCGACCGTGCTGCACTCGTCTGCGGTCTTAATGGTTCAGACACGACGTGTTCCCGTCCACAATGTCAACCTATGTGAAGTTACAGGCCGCGCGGAAGCGTGCATGTCTGCTTCCACATTCTTTCAACCAGCTGACCAGGTTGAACTCTATGCAGTTCACCATTTCTGTTCATGAGCTCACTGCACTTGCACGCAACCTTAGAGATTCGACCCCGACGTCTGAAATTGTAGTGGACACACTGGCACCTACAACATCTCACAGCGTGTGGATACCTGCACGGCTGTGTCCAACATATCAAGTCTCCCACTGCCATAATGTAGCTCCGATAACAGTCACGCAATGCAACACTTTGTCATCGCATGTGACGATTAAAATGTTGTGTTTCTTTTGCATGGGGCTGAGAGGCATTCGGAGACTGAGAGCAGACAATTTTGTTGCTCCATGGGACCTCATTACCCCACCTGGGGTAATGCATTATCACTTTGCGACCTGCGGCTGGATTCTTTTCGCTGGACAGGCCCTAAAATATACCCCCCGTATAATAGCCTCCACGCTCACTTGCGCCGCTTCACACCCCCGAATCCTGCGCTATATGCGCACTCAAGCCTTTGCATGGTCATAGTATCCTTAAGTTAGTACACTTTATACGCTTTGTACGTTTCGCACCTTTTCCGCTTTCGATCGTTTCGCGTGCTTTCCGTTTTCCTTAGGATGCTTTGCACATTTTGCACATTTTGACGTTCCCCCTCTCGCTCCCCAGGTTCCCTCAGTGTGCAGTACTTGCGTGCGGTCTTAGTAACTCAAGCGCGACGCATCGCCGACCGAGGCGACCACCTTGGTGAAGTTTCGCGTCCTGCGGAAGCGTGCGTGACCATTTCCAACCACCCAGACCAGCAGAGCTCCAAGCAGCCCACCATTCCTATTCCCGACCTCGCCGCACCTGCGTGCGGCCTTAGCCACTCAAACACGCTGTGTCGCTGACCATGTTAGCCAGCCCTGCGAAGTTCCGCATCCCACGGAGGTGTGCACGGCAGTTTGCGATCACCTGCGACCACCTGGCCCAGCAGGGCTCAGTGTAGCCCCGCTGTTCCCTTTCCAGACCGCGTTGCACTTATGCGCAGCCTTAGCCATTCGACACAGGTGTGACTGCGACCGCCACAGGCCTACCTATGGCACCTCACACCCCGCAGAGGCCTGCGCACTCACATGTGCTCATGTGCTGCTTCACACCCCAACAATCCTGTGCGTCTTAGACGCGTTCTCTAGTGATCAGGGATGGTTCAGGGTACTAGTTTATTCATGTTTTGACTCTTTCCAGTTGACTGGCAGATTTGGTGGGTGCAGCAAGATTGGATTGACGGCCAAGGACCCAAAATGGTCACACACCATATACGATGTACTCCACCCAGTGGTGGCGTCACCATGAATATATTTGACGCCCACGTACGGTGTGTCACGGCATTACAGGTCATGGCCCTGGGCACCAGTGTCACCGTGGTGATCACCGTGACGCAGGGACATTGAGGCCCTTCAGTGGTCTTTTGTCACCATTTCCATGATTTATTGTTTGCGTGTGTCCAAATCGTGAATATTTAATTAATGTACACACGCTGATACCCAAAACTGTCTGTCCCTAAGCTAGGATGAGTGGGTCCAGGGGCGAGGTGTCGCAAGATATCGTGCAGGCCTCCGTGGGATGCAAAGTGTGGAATGTGGGTTTGCGGCAATCGTGGACGCATCAGTGTCGAAAGGCTAAGGCCGCGTGCGAGTGCGGCGATGTTGGGGACAGAAATGTGGTCAGTTGGTTGCAGGTGGTTGTAAATGGTCGCACTGATGAACAGTACACATAGGGAACTATACTCACAGTGACAAAGGAGACTGTGGTGAGATACAGAGGGTGACTGGAAGCAGCAACAGAGTAGTCTTGCAAGTGAAGCAGAGGTTGAGTCTGGCACACAACAGATGAGAACTGGTGTTATTACAGAGGAGGAGACATACCTGGCACACAACAGATGAGAACTGGTGTTGTGCCAGAGCGTACAGGGTACTCTACTTATACTGCTACAGAGGGTGACGCTGGTAACAACAAGTCACAGTAAATACAAGACGCTGTTGCGCAGCAATGCACGCAGCAAACAGGAATGCACGTTCTCACCTTAGAGTAGGTTGAGAGACTGTAGCGTGGAGAGGGTGCACAAGTGAGAAAGAGAGTGAATGTCTATTCGCCTCCCTCCCCATAGGAGGGACTTTATACTCTATGGTCCTACCCTGACCATTTGCGTAAAAGTGATGAGTACAGGCGTCCACAATATCGCGTTTTCACACACGCCTGATGTAAACTACCACTTCGAGATAGTCATAGGACTTCTCTCGCATAGAGGGCATATTGCGCCCATTGTAGTACGTATCCCAACTACCGTAATAGGCAAACATACTACCGTAATGTCGTAACTGCTATAGATAAGGTCCTTACGTACTTATCACGTTCCAACACTCCCCCTTGCTTAGTGCAGCTAATTAAAGCGCGTCTAAGCAAATAGCAGCGTCCTCACAAGCTCTGGGTAAGAGCATCGAGTGAAAGTTGCTTCAGAGTCGATTAGTAGAGTGGTGTCCAACCCGACTCTAACACGTCTCATCAAGTTGTGAATGTCAACGACATTTTCCAACTCAGACATCCCATTATTATGTCCTTATTAGGGACAGGACATGCGAACTTCCCTCTGGTAGTTCAATGAAAGGCTTAGAGTCATTTGTCTGCTAATTAAAGCGACATCGTACCATGTCTTTGAGAGAATAAGGTGACTCTGTCCTGTGAGGAGACGATTGCTCGTAGCGTAGATGAACATAGAGAAACGTATGTTCCTCAAGAAGAAGCGGTGTACGCGAGGGTACAATAGCTTCTTTACGCTCTCCATCACAGATCTCCATCATCAGACATGGTGTGCGTGCGCGGCAGCGCACCAAACTCTAGCCCTAGCTGTTCCCTGAATTTAAGGAACTTAATACGACCCAGATTCTTAGTAAAGAGATCTGCGGGGTTCTCAGCTCCTTCAATGAAGAATAATTCTATCTTCTTTTCACGGATCACATCACGTATGTAATGGTGACGTAGATCAATATGTTTGATCCGTTTCTCCTGAACAGGATTAGAAGATAAGAATATGGAGCCTTGATTATCTCCGCATAATGGAATCGGTCCAAGATTAATTCCGAGCTCACTAAAGAGCGAACGGATCCAGACCAACTGTCTGCTTGTATCACACAGCGACATGTACTCTGCTTCAGTGGATGAGAGCGCGATAGACTTCTGCGCTCTAGAGTTCCAGCAGAACACTCCATTAGCCATCTTTACTAAGTAGCCCATAGTGGACTTTCTCGTAATTGGGTCTGAAGCCCAATCAGAGTCTGCATATGCTATTATACCACCGTCACTTTTGCCATCAAAGACTAAAGCATAATTAGAGGTACCAAGTAAGTAGCGGCAGATGTAGAGTGCACGCTTCATATGGTCTTCAGACGGATTGGCTGCAAACTGTGCCATTTTGGTAACAGCATAAGCAATATCTGGTCGTGTACCAATCATAATGTATAGGAGAGATCCTATCACTTGTTGGTATGACGCGCGGAGCTCTGGGGTTGCAGTTCCCTTATTAGGGGATGGATGATACCCTTCCGGTAGTGGGGTAGGTACTGATTTGGCGTTAATCAGTTTGAAACGCTGCAGCACTTTCTGAAGGTAATCCTGCTGATCTATCAGGATTCTACCTTTAGAACGTAGTATGCGCATGCGTAGAAACTCTTTGGTATCACCTAAGTCTCTGCATTCCCATATCTCCATGAAGCGCTTCTTCAGGGATGCTATGTCCTTTTTATTTCTTCCTAAGAAGAGGACGTCATCGACATAAACAATAACTACGATTGTTTTGTTGTCGTTAACAAACAGACCTGAGTCTGATTGAAGTCGTGTGCAGCTCAGGGAACTCATAGACTTATCCAGCGCTCTCCACCAAGCGAGTGCAGCTTGTTTAAGTCCGTATATAGCTTTCCTTAAGCGCATGACTTTATTTTGTTGGCTAGGGTCTTTAAACCCTTCAGGTTGTTCCATATAGAGTTCCTCATCGAGGTCTCCATAAAGGAAGGCAGTTTTGACGTCAAGTCCAGAGATGTGCCAATCCTTCAGCGCTGTAAGCGCGAGCATCATCCGGACAGTCTCAAACCGTACCACTGGCGAGAATATTTCGTCATAATCTATGCCTTCAACCTGAGAAAAGCCTTTGGCAACTAGCCTGGCCTTTTTACGGCCGTCTGACTTTAAGTCAAACACCCATCTGTTCTTGATCACCCTTCTGCCTTGCAGCGGGTTAACAAGATCATAGACTCTGCGTTTGCGAAGAGAGTCAAGCTCTTCTTTGCACGCATTACGCCACTCCCCCTGGAGTTCACTTGGCATTTTTTGAATGTCCTTATAGGTCCATTCACGAATATTAGAGGTATCAGGTGACTCTAGATCTGTTGGTGAAACTGCTTTGGCGAGCAGAAGATCTAGAAATTTGACTCCCCCTTCCTGAGCTAGGCGGATCAGCAATTGCTGATCTACTTCGTCTGAATCCTGCGGATTATCACTCTGAGCACTGGAAGAATCAGATTCGGCTTGTTCAGGAACATTGCCTGAGACCGTCTGATCTTGACTAGAACGCTGCTGGGAGCTACCCGGCTGTGTTTCAGTCAATTGTCGCCATGTGCGAGTCCGCGCAATGTCACGAATAATCGCTGTAGGAGGCCTATCTCCATAGACATTATCAGGACGAGTAACGGGTCTCCTTATACGCCCCGATCTCCTAGGTTCACTAGGACCAGGTACTGGAACAGGGGGTAAAGGCGGAGGTAGCTGCGATCCAGATCCTCCAGCAGAAGTGCTAGGAGGAGGTCCAGCGGCCGGCTGGGGAGCGCTTCTCCCTTTTACAATAGGAGGCTCAGGTGGTAGGTCGTCATCATCACCGGGAGCGGCGTTGTCTTTAGACTGCTCACTAGGAACTGTCTCATCTAACTGAGTTACACCACGGGGTATACTCCTAGTATTGTCCTTAGGACACCTAGGGAATAACGCTTCATCAAAGAGTGCCTTGTCCGAATAGAACAAGGTATTAGGTGTGCGCATGAAGACATCAGCCTTCATTCCAGCTCCTCTACCAAGGTAGATCATCAGTTCGCTTTTGGGAGAAAGTTTATTCACCCGGCGAGCTTCTGGAATATGTACATATGCGCCACATCCGAATACTCTGAGATGCGATATGTCAGGGACTTCATTGTGTAATAGTTTGTAAGGAGTCTGCCATTGAAGGCGACTTATGGGGGTTCTATTATAACAATGTGCAGCGTGAAGTACTGCAAATTCCCACCAACTCTGTGGTAAGCAAGCATCAAGGCGCATAGCCTGAGCTTTGTCCATTATAGTGCGCATAAAGCGCTCAGCGCGCCCATTTTGCTGTGGCGTATGTGGCGCAGACTGTAGCACTGTTATGCCGGCATCCTTAAGCTGCTTTAGGAAGGCATCCGATTTGTATTCACCGCCGGCATCTGACATCCATTCTTTAATGGTTGCGTTAAACTGATTTTTAATTAACGCTAGCCACTGCTTAAGTGCCGTAATAGCAGAGGCTTTATCCCGTAAAAGAATGATCCATGCAAAGGAAGTATAATCGTCAAAGAAGACGATAAAATACTTGTATTTATGGTATGACGGTATAGGGAAGCTTTTCAGATCGGAATGAATCCGAGAGAAAGAGGCTTTAGCCCTTGTATCGGACGGAGGATGTGAGGCAGCAGGCATTTTGCCTTGCGCGCACCCAGGACATATTACATCAGAGGAGGGAATTATAATCCCTTCTGGAAAGCCCTTAGTGTGTTCCTTAGCTCGTCTTAGAACCTCTTTAGATGGGTGACCGAGGCGACGATGCATAAGGTCATAGTCTACATTTAATAACGCAGACTGGTTCGCAATATGCGACTCAGTTAGAGTGGATATAGAGGCATCTAGCCAATATAGGGATTGTCCATGGAGAAGGGGTTTACATTGGACAATTTTTTTGTTTTTACGTAGCAAGTTAATATGCTGCGAATTCCCCAAAACGCGCAAACCTTGCTGTAAAAAGACACCCATAGACAGAAGACGTATGCTTATGCGTGGAATATATAGAACCGGATATACCCGAGTAATTACGGGTTTGTCTGCGACATAATGTTCAAGCAAGACAGAACCGGTTCCTTCAACGTATAGCATTTGTGCTGCAGTCTTAACAGGCATCCTTTCAGACTTAGCAAATGGCTTGTACTCGATAAAATCACTAAGATTATTAGTGAAGTGTGCTGAAGCTCCTGAGTCAAGGAGCCACATATTTTGTGTACGCTTTATACACTCTGCACATTGACTGAAGTACTCATTGTGCTCACACTCAAGTAAATCGAGGAGAGCGCTGCTAATATTGTACATATCAAGCGACTTCGGTACTAGTACATGCGATTCCCGTAGATATACGTATCCGTTACGTTTGCCATCCCCTAGACTTTTTGGGGGCAGGGCTAATTCTGTAATGTCATCAGCATGTGATGTGCGAAGTGAAGAAAAGACGTACTGTTCTTCATCACAAGAACCCCAATCAAGGGTGTTCTCATCCGGTCCGGTTAAAAAAGACTCCGGTGTCAGCGAACGGCCTGTGGCGGCCGGAGAGATAAGAGTGCCGAAACGGGGATCCGTTGGCATCTCGTGATCTCGCAGCCACTGTTGATTACTGCGCCAAATAGATTCGATTCGCTCATTAGAACGAGATCGAGGGGGGAAACGGCTTTCGCCGGTAGTAGCCCACCTGACTGTTGCTTCAACAATTGAAGCAGGATTGACATAAGGAGGTGTGGGAGCGCGACTTTCTGTATCAGAAGTCATATCGCTTAATGTCAAATCCGACAAGTCAAGTTGGAGAGCATTAGACTGCTCACCAAATATCTCCGTGTCATCTAATCCGTCTATGTTCATTATCGACTGTGCGCTGCCCGAAGGCTGCTGCGACATGTCGATATCGACTTCGGAGTCATACTCCTCATCCATGAACCGTTCAATACGAGGACGCATGATAGCGTCAACGTCTGCGAAGCGCTGCTCGAGCGTCTTTACGGTCTGGACTGTAGCGGGTACATCCAGCCGTTCAGCGAGCGAAAGCGCCTTGTTTACGGAAGGGAAGAAGCCGGGAGTCCTCTGAGGCGAGGATGATTCGACTTCTGTCCTGGTAGAGACACCAGATGACCCAATATGAGTCACCTTGTGGGAAGTAGGAGGGGCTAGTGCGGCGACAGAGGCAATATGCGAGTGCTGTGGAGCACGGGCAGGTGCCTTGCCTTTCCCTTTGCCTTTGCCTCTTCCGGATCCACGTCCGCCGCGCTGCCTAAAAGGCTGCTGCTGATTGGACGGGCCGGGAGCGCTAGACTGCTGCTGCGAACCCTGCTTGGTAAAGCGAGGGTCAGCGCGCTTGCGCTTAACGGCAGAAAGCTTCTGCGCTGTATGGGCGGTCTTATGCTGTCCGCGGTTAGTCTCCGTCTCGTACTGGCTTTCAACACAAGCCGATACAGTCTCAAGTTTGAGATCGGCAACAGGGAGATTGTTGCACATGATGGGGATTAAATGCTCCCATTTCGGGGGCAAAGCGGACATCGCAATGAGAGCCTGCAGCTGAGGCTTTATGGCAAGGTTAGTGGCGGCAGGGCCAGTACCAACAGTAACATTCCCTAGACGAGAGAAGGCAGCAGCCATCTTCTCGAACTGGGGAGCAGGGTGCTGATTTGTATTGAAGCGAATGGAAATTGCTTCTTTGAAGTCTTTGTAGATGCGGGGCATGGACACCGCACCGTACCGGTCTTTTACGGAAGTCCAGAGCGCCTGGGAAGTAGCCCCAGTTACTGCCTGCTGAATAGCAGGAGTGAGGCGAAGGGTGAGATTACCCCTAGCCATCTCATCGCTCTTGTTCCAAGCTGCTCTTTCAGCGATCTCAGCAGCGGGAGGTTGGGCAATGGTACCAGCAACGTAGCCCCAAAGCCCTTGGGACATGAAGAAGGCGGTCATCTGTTGAGACCAAGTGGCCCAGTTAGAGCCATCGAATACGGGGACAAGCTGAGTGAGTTGAGAGGACATGGTTTTGTATAGATCTGTTGGCTTTTGCGAACGTCAGTATTGCGTTACTATAATAACAATACTGTGTGAAACAAAAGATTGTCAATGCCAGCATCGCCTTTGGCAATACTAAGCACGACAATAGCCCAGTATTAGGCTATTTCCAACAGAATGGGTCGAAAAACCCATCTTGACATTGAGAGCATCAATGCCAATAAGCCGGACGATCCTGCTCGACGTCACCCCAAGGTTAAGCTATTCGCCTTTCCAAAATTAATTGGACGCGCAATAGAGCCTTGTTTAGATAGGCGATTGGCCAAGTCTGTGTGCTCCTCAAGAGCACAATACCGGGTTGCTAGTAACCAGGGAGCCTCCCTGAGTCTAGAGCCTACAACCGCACGAGTACCTCTTTTCAAAGGTAACAACGTGGTGGGCAGTGACCACGGGCGCAACTCTATCAAAGAGTGCGACGGCAAACCCTGTAGCAGGGCCCATAACCTGTTGCGCAGCAATGCACGCAGCAAACAGGAATGCACGTTCTCACCTTAGAGTAGGTTGAGAGACTGTAGCATGGAGAGGGTGCACAAGTGAGAAAGAGAGTGAATGTCTATTCGCCTCCCTCCCCATAGGAGGGACTTTATACTCTATGGTCCTACCCTGACCATTTGCGTAAAAGTGATGAGTACAGGCGTCCACAATATCGCGTTTTCACACACGCCTGATGTAAACTACCACTTCGAGATAGTCATAGGACTTCTCTCGCATAGAGGGCATATTGCGCCCATTGTAGTACGTATCCCAACTACCGTAATAGGCAAACATACTACCGTAATGTCGTAACTGCTATAGATAAGGTCCTTACGTACTTATCACGTTCCAACAGACGCATTGTTCTACAAGGGGACAAAGGAGTGTACTGTTCTGGAGAACAAGGCGTAAGAACAAGAAGAGTCCAGACTATGATATCATAGTGACATCACAATAAAGATAAGGAAAGAAAGGGAAGTACAAAGACAATAGTACAAGGACGGTCTAGAGAAGTCCATGATGTCATGTACATGTGATGTCATAGATAAGAGAATACAATAAGTCCGAGATTGTAATGATCATAATGATCTAATCTACATGTCCTGTATATCTAATCTAAAGCAGTCCGTTATCTGCGTGTCCATACGAGCCGCTAAGTGCGCGCGGGTCACTTATCAACATCTCCCCGTGATCAGCAATCTAGGATTAGCACAAGCCCATGTCTACATTATGTTGTTGGAGCAGGGTGCGCGCGAGCGACTTGGTAAAGCCGTCTGCAACCATTTCCAGAGTAGGGGTTCTAATAAGAGTGATGGTCCTCTTTTCGATGTACTCCCTAATGACATGATGCCTAATGGCAATGTGCTTCGATCGCCTCCCAGTGACAGGGTTCAAGGCCAAATCAATGGCACCCTTGTTGTCACCATGCAATGGGATGGGGTCGTCGACCTCGTACCCGAGTTCCAAAAGGAAGCTCTGATACCAAGCGGCTTGGTTGGCCGCATCGGTCATGGCCATGTATTCCGCCTCTGTAGTGTTTTGGGCCACTGTCTTTTGCTTTCGCGAGGACCAGCTTATTGCACCATTGGCTAAAAGGAACACATAACCCGAAGTGGAGTGTCTGTCGTCAACCTGGTCACCCAGGGAAGAGTCAGAGTAGCCAACAAGGCCGTCTCCACTGGCGCCATCGTAGACTATCCGCATATCCACAGTGCCTACTAAGTAAGCCAGGACATATTGCGCAAGTCGCAGATGTTGGGGGGAAGGATTCGCTGCATACTGCGCCAGACGTGACACAGCGAAGGAAATGTCTGGTCTAGTACCAATCTGAACGTACAGCAGACTACCAATGAGTGACTGGTAGTGCGTAATGTCAGAGGCAGTAGCCTGACCCGTATATTTATGAAGGTGCTCGTCAGCACCAGCGGGCAAGGGTGTGGAGTGTGGTGTGGCATCAGTCATGCCAAAGCGTTCAAGGACATCCTTGACATAGCCAGACTGGTCTATTTCGATGCGTCTAAGGGAGCGGTCGCGCACAATGCGCATACCAAGATATGACTCTATCTCCCCGAGATCTGTCATCTCATAGCGCTCAGAAAGGTCTGACTTAAGACGCTTGATTCTCTCCAGAGAAGCACCCAGAATAGTGATGTCGTCAACGTAAATGATAACGAAGAGTGGTCCATCCCCCTCTCGTTGAGGCAACACATATATGCCGGCATCGGCAAACGTCCGCTTAAAGCCGAGTGCAAGTAGCACTCCATGGAATTGTAGGTTCCATGCACGGGAGGCTTGTTTGAGACCATATATCGCCTTGACTAGGCGACACACCTTCGTCTCTGCACCAGTGGTGATGAACCCTTGTGGTTGCTCCATGTAGATCTCCTCGTCAAGCACGCCATTGAGGAACGCAGACTTGACATCCATCTGATGGATGTGCCAGTCCTCCAGCGCGGCCAATGCCAGAAGTAATCTCAGCGACTCGAATCGTGCGACGGGAGAGAAGGTTTCATCAAAATCTATGCCAGGGATTTGCGTAAACCCCTTAGCCACCAAGCGAGCTCTGTAGCGGCCATCCGCTTTGAGCTTGAAGACCCATTTGGATTTTACTGCCTTGCAATTAGGCGGGAGATCTACTAACTCCCATGTGCCATTCTTGGCGAGCGCATCCATCTCATATTGGCACGCCATTGTCCACTCACCTGCATCCACAGACCGCATGGCCTCTGCATAGGATGCAGGATCACTTCCCACATAAGCTGCAGCTAACAGCTCTGCAAACCCCAGCCGTCTACCACGTGTGGCCACATTATCCGCTGTGAAGTAGCGGGGATTGGGCACTGGTGCACGGGCAGAGCGTCTAGGTGCATTGTCCATCTCACGCAACAGCTGACTACACTGTGCGCAGTCCTCAAAGCCACCAGGCATATCTGGTGAGGGAGGAGGGACATTGCGCATAATGCGCGTTGCACTTTGACGCGGTGGTGGGGAAGTCAGAGGGGGCTGCTCACGCTTAGGTGTGACAGGAAGAGTGGGTGGGGCAGGTGGTGGTGGCGTGTGTGGGCGCTCTTGTTTAGGGTCTAAAATGTCTTCAACATCCTCCTCACTACTGTCTGAGTGTGTAGGGGAGGGTGCTCGCTGTGGTGGTAACGCCGACGTGCTAGGTACGGCAATTACTGGTGTGGGTAGTGGTTGTGAGGCCACTTGAGAAGGTGGTGGGTGTGTCTCAACACCCTGGAGGGACGGGAAGCTGCTCTCGTCGAAAGTCACATCCCTGGACAATCTGACAGAGCGGGTTTGGCGGTCCCAGAGCTTATAGCCCTTTGATTCGGGCTCAAACCCAATAAGCGTGACCTCAATGGCCTTCGCATCCAATTTGCGACGCTTATCAGCGGGTACGTGCATGTACCCCTTGCATCCAAAGATGCGCAAGTGTGAGACATCTGGTACCTTGCCAGAGTACCAGAGCTCATAGGGTGTGCGCCACTTAAGCGTACGGGTGGGAGAGCGGTTATAGATGTGTACCGCAGTGCTCATAGCATGCTCCCAGAAGCCTTTAGACATGCCAGCTGTGTGTAGCATGGCCATTGCCTTATCCGTAATGGTGCGGTTAAACCGCTCAGCTTTCCCATTCGACTGTGGTGAACCTGGCATCGTAAGGTGATGCTCTATCCCTCTCTGCTTGAGAATGTCCTGTACTTGGCTCGCCATGTACTCGCCTCCGCGGTCAGAGTGGAGTGCGCGCAGTTTATGGGACGTCTGGGTTTCACCCCAGGCCAAATACATCTGCAGTGCTTTCACAAACTGATCCTTCGACTTAATGAAGTACACCACTGCATGCTTGGAGTGGTCGTCTATGAAGGTGGCGGTGTACGCGGAGCCTTGTAGGGACTGAGTTTGCATTGGACCGGCGAGGTCACTGTGTACAATCTCAAAGATACGGGTTGTCCTTTTGGTGGAGGACGCAGAGAAAGGTTGGCGAGTGGATTTACCCAACTCGCACCCACGGCACACAGCAGTGTGCGTGGTAGAGCTGTCGATGTCCATGCCAGTAGTGGCAGAGGGACCGTACGACTTGAGAGCAGCAGAGGAGATGTGTCCCATGCGCTGATGCCAGATATCAAGAGTGGTGGCAGCACTTTTGACGTGAGCATTGAGGCCAATGCTTGAAGCGTCCAACCAGTAAAGGTTGTCCTCCAAGTAGCCAACAGCTACACATTGTTTTTTGACAGATATTTTAAACGAGCCACTGTCAAAGGCCACTTCCGCACCCTTTTGTGCTAAGGCACGCGTTGATAAGAAGCGTGTCTTCACCTGTGGAAGGTGTAGCACATTACTGAGGGTGATTGGAAGGCCCTGGCTCGTAGTGAAGACGACGGAGCCTACACCAACTTGGTCGATGGTGGACTTGTCCCCAAGGCGCACAGCACCTTTGCACGGGGTGTAGTCCTTGAAATCGGACCGATGTGGTGTGATGTGGTGTGTGGCACCACTGTCCATCATCCAACGCACACGCGAGGCAGCATACAAGGCAACTCCAACTGCATTGTCCGCCCAGTTAATGGTGGGCTCATCATCGACCTCCTTAATGGAGGCGGTGGTTGGTACTAATACATGACTATTGGCAGCCTTGTTGCTAGTGTCCTTCAACTTCCCCGCAGCTTCATCCTTCTTCCTCTGCCTGCAGTCAGGCTTAATATTGTTGCGCAGCAATGCACGCAGCAAACAGGAATGCACGTTCTCACCTTAGAGTAGGTTGAGAGACTGTAGCGTGGAGAGGGTGCACAAGTGAGAAAGAGAGTGAATGTCTATTCGCCTCCCTCCCCATAGGAGGGATTTTATACTCTATGGTCCTACCCTGACCATTTGCGTAAAAGTGATGAGTACAGGCGTCCACAATATCGCGTTTTCACACACGCCTGATGTAAACTACCACTTCGAGATAGTCATAGGACTTCTCTCGCATAGAGGGCGTATTGCGCCCATTGTAGTACGTATCCCAACTACCGTAATAGGCAAACATACTACCGTAATGTCGTAACTGCTATAGATAAGGTCCTTACGTACTTATCACGTTCCAACAAATATGCCCCTTTTTGTTACAGTAGTGGCAGGTAAGTTGAGAATGGTCTCTCTTCTTACGTGGGCCACTGCTGGTGGGCCTAATGGGGGCAGCCTTGTTGAGGGAGGAGCCAGAGGGGCCAGTTCGACGCGCCTCCTCAGAAACAATGCGCGCAATTATTTCAGCGTGCTTGAGCTTGGAGGGGGCGCCACTGGCGAGGATGGTTGATGCCAGAACCTCATAGGAGGCTGGCAGGGCGTGGAGAAGTATGAGACAGAATTGGGTGTCAGTGACACCTAGTGATTGAAAGTCCGGTCCGGTCCGGTTTTTTTGCCTAATTTGGAAAGACCGGGACCGCAACCGATAGATCGGTTCATCCCTTTTCCCAGAACCGGACCGGACCGATGAAAAGACCGGTTCTTGCAGTCTGAACTGGCTCATCCTGAGCCGGTTCACAACCGGTCACAACCTCTATGGACCGACTGCAACCGCAGTCATAACAATGCAATTTATATTCTTATAATACTAGTACTACTACAATACTATCTAGCTAATACAATTGTCGCCGTTGTGGTCGCCGTTGCAGTCGTCGCCGTCGTCGTTGCAGTCGTCGCCGTCGTCGTTGCAGTCGTCGCCGTCGTCGTTGCAGTCGTTGACTCGTCGTCGCTGTCGTTGCACTCGTCGACTCGTCGTCGTCGTCGTCGTCGTTGCAGTCGTCGACTCGTCGTCGCCGTCGTTGCAGTCGTCGACTCGTCGTCGTCGTCGCAGTCGTCGTCGTCGTCGTCGTGATCGGCGATATGGGTAGCGGTCGGTTGGTGAACCGCCGCAGCGTCGCCATCATCGCCGCCGTAGTCGTCGTAGCCGTTGTTATGGCTGTGGTGGTCGTAGCGGTCGGTTGGTGAGCCGCGCAGTGTCGCCATAATCGCTGTAGTCGTCGCCGTAGTAGCCGTGGTCGTCGCCGTAGTCGTCGTAGTCACGGTCGCCGTAGTCGTCGCCGTAGTTGTCGCCGTAGTCACCGTAGTTGTCGTCATAGTCGTTGTCGCCGTAGTTCAAGTTGTCGCCGTAGTTGTCGCCGTAGTCGATTCGACGCCGTAGTCGTCGCCCTAGTCCCCGTAGTTGTCGCCGTAGTCGTTCAAGTTGTCGCCGTAGTTCAAGTTGTCGCCGTAGTCGTCGCCCTAGTCGATGCCGTAGTCGTCGCCCTAGTCCCCGTAGTTGTCGCCGTAGTCCCTGTAGTTGTCGTCGTAGTTGTTGTCGCCGCAGTTCAAGTTGTCGCCGCAGTCGTTGCCGTAGTCGTTGTCCTAGTCGTTGTCCTAGTCGCCGTAGTTGTCGCCGTAGTCGATGCCATAGTCGTCGCCCTAGTCGTCGCCCCAGTTGTCGCCCAAGTCGCCGTGTTGTCGCCGTAGTCGTTGCCCAGCCGTAGTCGTTGCCCTAGTCGCTGTAGTTGTCGTCATAGTCATGATGGCTGTGGTGGCCGTGGTGGTTGGCGCGGTTGTTGGGTCTTGTCGTCGTCGTCGTTATTGCAGTGATTGTCGACATTGTTGCGGTTGGCGTCGACAGTGTTGGTCGTGTTGGCGTGGCATGCCAGTGGATGCCGGCTTACCGGTTAGGACCGGTCCTAACCGGTCCCGCAGCGGTTTCACCCACATGCCAAATTTGGATGAACCGCAACCGACGGTCCGGTTGCCATCGGTTGCGGTCCGGTCCGGTCCCGGTTTTTTTCCGGTTCATAGGACCGGACTTTCGAACACTAGTGACACCCATCTGCACGTTGGAAAGGCCGACCCGCAGCTCATTGAGCTTGGCTGTTACGGTTTCGCCTCAGACCGACCCTCGAGCACCCTACGGAACGACCCCGAACACCATTAGGAGGAGGACCGCCGAAGATGATGCCGACGAACAGGCAGAAATACGAAGATTAGTGGCTGCGCATACCACAACTAGAGCTAAGTCTCCCACGCCACACTACATACCCGGAAGCGCTCACCGACGAGACCCGGAGTTTTGGGAATAGCGCACGTGACCTTAGCGCCGCCCGTCACGTGACCCTGGCACGTGACCTGGCTAGAATGCACCAGAAGAGTCCAGATGAGCCTGTGCCTGGACTGGCCTAGAACGCCTCGTGTTTGTGACTCATATCGATTGTGCCTTGATTCTGATGGATTGTACGACTCGTGATTCCTTATCTCTGACTCATGCCATGAGTGCCTTATGCCATTGGCTGACCGTTATCTCTGACTCGTTGTGACTCATTCCTAGGATCCGTGTATTAGGGTTTGAGCTGAGCTTCAAAGCTCCTCAGACATGTATAAGTAGAGGGCTTATGGTCGCTGAAGACCCTAAGCTTGACTTCTTGGACTATCCCACCCATTGTACTGCCACTCCTAGGCTGTCTGCCAGTTGTGCGCTGTTTGTACCCTGCTTGGAATATCATCCCTGTTTGTCCTTAGCTGGCCTTGTGGAGTAATCCCTGGCATCCCTTCATTTCCCGCTTTCCTCTAGTCGTTTGCTGGCTGTTTGCCGCTACGCCTTCTCATATCTACTTCATCATTGGCTGGTTATCTATCGCCTTTGATCGTCTACTTCTAGCCCTTGTGTTTATCGCCTTTCACATCCTTTGGGCTACGCTATTACGTCTCACTTGTGAGCTAATAGCTGATCGTGTACGTGACTTCGACATCCTCTGTGATCGTTTGGTCGCTGTTGTTGCCTAGACCTGTCGCTCTAGAAGAACGTCCGGTGGAACGTTACATTGGCCAACTGAGAGGCCATGGGTGCGGAGTCGTCGAGGCGGGCTTGGGTGAGTTGGATCCACAAATTAAAAATGGTGGTGCTGCCGCTAGCACCAGCATAGACGTCCTTCAGCTTGTCCCACTTTGACTTGAAGGTGGGATAGACTAGTGGGTCGGCAACGAGGGAGTAAACGTCGGGTTTAAGGTAGAGGCGGAGGTACGCCTTTGCCCGACGCTGGACAGAGTCCCACTCATCAGCTGTGACTCCCGAGGGTGGGACTTGGAGGGTGAATACGTCCTCCGCTTCATGCAGCGTGAGGATGGCTTCCAGAGTCCCGGACCACTCGTTCCAGTTGGACCCATCAAAACGAGTGAGGTGAATGCCCGAGGGCATGCCGAAGGAGTTGCCATACGCGTTGTTAATACACGAGGCGGGAGTGGACCCAGTGGGAAAAGGGGGGAGTGAGCCCCCTGCTGTGCCTGCAGCCGCACCGGTGGCGCCAGTGGGCGAGGCAGCACGAGAAGAGTGTGTGGAAGACATGGGGATGATTTATCTATCGCCGAGGAGCAGTCAGCGACAGTGCTTCATAACAGTTGCATGATAGGGGGGTAGACACTCCTGTCTGTGAATCTGTAAGGCCAGAGCGCTAACGCGTCCTGCCTCCTGTGGTATGCCAGTGATACAAGGGCTAGGCCCAGGTTGGAAGATCCCTTTGCCATACTAGGAGCCAGCTGCCAGCCAGGGTGTGTCTAAGACACGGCTCACTAGTTTGCGTCAGGGGGATATGGAATGGTATCTTTCAGAGCCCAAGGCTGTCTACCTCAGCCTTCTCGGCCTGTTGGTTGCCTCATCGCCACAAGTGGCTTCACTGAATCCTTTCCCATTGCCGCTACAAGGCAGGAGTCTGGTTGCAGAACACCATAAGGTGAACACCCCCCAGAGTCTGAACCAGGTTTTACACTCCCATGGTGAGGAGATCCTGCGCCCAGTGTGGAGCACCAGAGACAGCTGGCGCTAAGCTCCACAATACACAGCCCAGTGGGCCATGCACACCTGGATATGGATTAAGGGGCTACCAGATCCAATCTCCTTGCGCATAGCGCAGGGGCTAGGAAAGCAGTGGGGTTGAAAGTAGGACTACTGGGCAGTACATGTACAGGAGGTTCCTCAGCAGTGACAACTGACGCCTCAGTGTCCACTGCCTTGGGCAAGGCTGGTGAGGCCCCAGACAGACCTTGACCTGGTGTGTGATCCTAGGAACACAGTGACCAGCCAAGTGGAGTGGCTTGGGCACCAGGGCCCATAACCTGATGAACAGTACACATAGGGAACTATACTCACAGTGACAAAGGAGACTGTGGTGAGATACAGAGGGTGACTGGAAGCAGCAACAGAGTAGTCTTGCAAGTGAAGCAGAGGTTGAGTCTGGCACACAACAGATGAGAACTGGTGTTATTACAGAGGAGGAGACATACCTGGCACACAACAGATGAGAACTGGTGTTGTGCCAGAGCGTACAGGGTACTCTACTTATACTGCTACAGAGGGTGACGCTGGTAACAACAAGTCACAGTAAATACAAGACGCATTGTTCTACAAGGGGACAAAGGAGTGTACTGTTCTGGAGAACAAGGCGTAAGAACAAGAAGAGTCCAGACTATGATATCATAGTGACATCACAATAAAGATAAGGAAAGAAAGGGAAGTACAAAGACAATAGTACAAGGACGGTCTAGAGAAGTCCATGATGTCATGTACATGTGATGTCATAGATAAGAGAATACAATAAGTCCGAGATTGTAATGATCATAATGATCTAATCTACATGTCCTGTATATCTAATCTAAAGCAGTCCGTTATCTGCGTGTCCATACGAGCCGCTAAGTGCGCGCGGGTCACTTATCAACACGCACACACTTCGGCGCGGCGCGAAACTTCGCATATGCGGCTGCCGGAGTCGGGAATGCGTTTGGTTTGAGTTGCTAAGGCTGCATGCAAATGCAGCACACTGGGGGAATGTGAGGGAGCGAGCTACACTGAGCTCTGAAGTGAGAAGAGGACGCTGTATTCTAATCTGAGGTGTAAGGGTGGTAGTTATATGGGCTATATACTAGGAAATGTAGGCTAATGAAAGAGGGTAAATTGGATAAATAATAAACAGGGGAATGCCAAAATGCGGAGGGTGGTGTCCCGGACAAGTGGGAACCTGAGTGCCCAGAGAGTGTAGGAAAGTGGCGAAGCGCGTCGGAGAGCAGCACTTAGAAAGTGGGCAGGAATGCGGCCGAGTGCAGGGAAGTGCGGGTGAGTGTGGAAGGTGTAGAGGAAATGTAACAAAGCCAAAAAATGTGAAAGGTGTGATTTCACCGGTTAGGGAGCGCGCTGGCCTATCATCTCCCCACTGCAGCCTTCGGAGTCATTCATGCGGCTGCTGACAGTCGTGGTCATCCTCCTAGTCAAAGGCGGCAGTCCGTGGCTTCATGGGTCACCGGCTAACGTGATGTACTTCGCAGCGCTGACTGCTAGGTGACAATGTCAGCGTTCAGGTGCAGCTGTTGCGCGTGTCACTGTGCATGCACGTTTTGGTGCCTGTGATGTTTCTTTGACCCTTAGAGTCTTCGCGGTGAGTCGTGGAGATCCGTGCGGGCATGGCAGAGTTTCCACTGCTTGTGTGCTTGCGACTGTCTCATGCAGTACTGCTGGTGTCTTCCGCCAAGTCGCATTCACTGGGCGCATTGTCGCGGGGTCGTAAGTGCGTGTGCTGGTACGCACTGTCGTCCGAGTCGCCTAGCCGAGTCGCCGATGGCCACGCGATTGTGGCGCTGTTGCTGGTATGCTTGCACTTGCGTCCTTGCCAAGTCGGTACTCTTCTGTAATACTAAGTCGCTCTAGCCGTGCACGTGCTTGCGGGACTTGGAAACGCTGGCACATATGCTGGGAATAGTAATGAACCTTTGTGCAAGCCGCGAAAATCTGCGCGGTGCCGGCGCTGTCACTGTCGCTGGACTTGCGATTCCTCATGCGATGCTCCTTGAATCGCGTTGCTGTTGATTCGCGGATGTTGCCGCGGCTGCTGGAAATGTCGCCGCGAGTACTGGGTGCTGTCACTAAGTTATGAACGTGCCGCAAATGACTGCGCGCAAGTGGTGCTGTTGTTGCTGCTCTTGTACGTTTGATCTTCCTGGTGCGCGCCGGTCTTGACTAAGCCAATCTGCGAGTACCGCACACATCGCCGCATGTATTATAACTGTCGCCGCTTGTACCTAGCCATTGTCGATCTGCGAGTGTGGCACGAACGTCCGCATAAATGTAGTGCTGTTGTCACTGCCGTTGCCATCTTGCGCTTGGGGTCCTTGCTGATGCGGGTTATGCTTTGTGTTGACGGTGGACTTGCATTGCTGCTACTGCGCACACTTCCGTGGGAACTGATAAATACAGTCAGTAACTCAGGACATTATTGTGAGGGTGTATGCGCGACGCAGGAGCATGTGCGAATGTGGCTCGCTCGCTATTGTCGCTGCGTGAGGGAGCTACCTCTACAGATCGTATGGTCATCGCAGTTGACTGGCAGCATCCGCGCACATCGCCGCGTGAGTTGAGAACGCTTGTGTAAGGCGCTGAGATCATAATTGTTCTCCACGTGCATCGCTGGGGTCTGTTGATACCCTAAACCGTCCCTGAATGCTAGGAAACGGTCTACGGCGTGCGCAGGATTTGGGGGGTGTGAAGCGTCGCGAGGTATTGCGCAGGCCTCCGCGGTGCGCAAGGTGTCGTCTATAGGTCCGCGGTAATCGCGGACGCGTCTGTGTAGAAGGGCGAGAGCCGCGCACAAGTGCAGCAAGGTCGGGAGAGGAAACGGGGTTGGTTGGTTGCAGGTGATGGGAAACGGTCGCGCGCGCTTCGGCGCGGCGCAAAACTTCGCATGGATGGCCGCCGGGGTCGGGGACGCGTCGGGGTGGAGTCGCTAAGGCCATGCGCTAGTGCGTCACGCTGGGGAACGCAAGGGAAGAGCTTCACTGAGCTCAAAAGTCCGAGGGGAGAAGTCTACTATTAGAAATCTTAGGTGTAAGGTTGTAGTTACATGGGCTATAAAGAGGGTGAATTCAATAAACAGGGGAAAGGGGGAAGCTAAAACGCGAAGGGAAGAGTAAGGAATGAGTGGAGAGCCGAGTGCACAGAGAGCGCGGGAAAGCGTGGAAGCGCGGGAACGCGGCGCTTAGAAAACATGAAAAAGCACAGACGAGTGCGAGTGAGTACAGAGAACATCTGGAAAGTGCAAAACGCACCTTTTCAGGGCTCAGGGAGAGACCAGGCGTATCACCGTGCACTGGTGTCGTCGCTGCTACGAATGCTGGACTTGTGGACTTGCGCAAAGCTGTTGGGTTTGTGTGTGGCATTCAGCGCATTTTTGTTGTTGCTGCTGGTCGCAGTGGATTGCTGTTATGGGAGTCGGCGAGCGTGGGAATGGATGAGCGATGGATGGGCCAAATGACTGCGTGAGGAGGGGCGAGGGTCTGCCGGGTCGGAAAGAGTCAGAAAATGAACGTTTGAGGTCGGAGAATGAGCGCTGGTCGATAATAAATAAATGGCCTTGAGATGAAAATAAGTGTCGAGTCGCAAAACAGAAAACAAAGGAAAAGCGAAAGGAGGCGTGAGTGTGCCAGTTTTCATGAAAGGGGGCCGCCCTAGTTTTCCTCCCCACTGATAAATGGACTGTCCCAGTCCTCAGGGCCTCAGCGAGCGAGATGTGACTGGGAGCAGCAGGGTGTGTATACGCGTGCAGGATGTGCCTCGGAAATCGCTGGGTTGGCTGGATGAGCGTCGCGCTGACGTTTCCAACGCTCGGCACATTGCTTCTGGGAGCTTACACGGTCGGTGAGCTAATCGCAGCGCAGTTGCATGGCGGAGCATTGCAGACCACTTGTTGCTGAGCTCAGTATTGCGCCGCTTATTGCGCGGGCCTACAAAACGCGAAGAACGTTGAAGACGGGGTGTGGAATGACACTGGTGGACGGTGTTGAGAGCGCAGTGGGACAACTTCACGGCCATCTCGGCCGATTTCTCGTCACACGTGGTGCTTGTGGGACTCGAGGCGCCGACTGGGGGTGCTCAGAATGCTGGGACGAATGCCGGATGACTTTGGGGTGCTGCGCGGGACTACACAGGAGCTGGAAGGGATACGAACGCTTTAAGTGACGCTGGAGACGCAGACCGTGTCACGGGCGCCGGATAAGACAATGCTGGCAGGGCTGGGAACTTCGTGCTTGATTTCCGAGGGCACCGTGGACGTGTGGGCTTCTATTGACGGCGCGGGGCTTGAGGATGCTTCGCTGTCACCGCTCCTGCTCGCTCTGGGTCGTGTGCAAGCTGCGGCGCTGCTTCCTGGACCAAGTATGCTGTGTATTCCTTGGGCAGTGCTGGGGAGCTTGCAGCTGCGCGTGCTGCCACACACGCGTTCGCGAGATATGAAAATGTTACTCTTGATGCCCAGAATCATTCTGAACTTTTGTGCGAGCTGCGAAGGTCTGCGCGGTGTTGGCGCTATCACTGCTGTACCTGGACTTGCGATCGTCCTTGATAGGTGTCACTGCCAGTTTGCAGGCGTTGCACATGTCGCCGCGCATTTTGTAAACATTGCCACAAGTATCATATTGCATTCAGGAACCTACGTTAGGGCCAGTAAGTAGGTACAGTGACCACAATAAAGTCAGCAAAAAATGTCATGGACCCCGAAAAAAACACTTACCTTGAAAAGCACCGAAAACCCAGCCAACAATGAGTCAATGTCAAAATGGGAGAAGCAAGTCGGGCGGCTGGGTATTTGTCACAGGCGAAAATGTAGCCAATTGCGTGATGCGGTGTCTTGGGGGTTACAGCGTACATATTGAGAACGCCGAGACCGATGAGGAAATACTATGGAAAGGAGGCGAAGATTGTCTCAGTTGTGAGACAGGCCAGAAGTCAGAAACGAATAACCCGTAGGTACCCGTGGCACGGGTACAAGTTTGGCATGTTTCAGGTTGGCCACCCCATACCCATACCCGTGACCCGTACAGGTTTTGCCAACTGGTGATGTATAGGAGAGGGATCAAGTTGCCAAGTGCACGGAACGAAACCAAAGCGACTGTTCACAGCTTCTCGCATTTCATCTAGGGACGACATAGCAAAGCCAGAGCTATGTGAAGCCATCGTACAGAGCTGGAGAGTGTCCACAAAGACAGGACTTCACGCGTTTGTGCTGACAGACCGAAGACTGCAGTAATTAAAATCTCTAATTTTCCAAAAAAGGACATACGTATGGATAAAAAAAACTACAGATACTATGACGAAAGAGCAGAGCGCGTCACGCTCGGAAACCGCCGAAACAAATGTCCCCAGTCGTTGCAGAGTGTAACGAGACGCGAAGTTGGGAACCTTTGCGAGTCACTGCCTTGCTTTCCGTTTAGGTTAAGTATGGTGCCGGGAGGGAAGGAGGCTGGCACATGTGAGGCAGTGGTAAGGAAGCAACTAAGCTGGCGGGCTGCACAGAGACTGGGCTGAAGCACAATGTGCTTCTCGATCGGGGATGAAGGGTTCTCTTTTCCGAGGCGAGGTCGCGACAGGGCGGGTCCGGGGTGAGCTGATGGGGGTCGGAAAACGGGAGCCTCATCACCTATCCCTTGGCAATTACTGGGCGTGGCGGGCGGGTGAAATAAAAGTGTTCTGGTTCCTTGAACCAGTCGAGAGCTTGAGAGGGCGGATGGTAGCACGAAAGAGAGGATGCGAGCACGTGCCGCCTCGTCCGTTCGCTCAAAGACTACGCTCTTTGCCGGAGCTCCTTCGTCACTCAGGCCTCAGGCCTCAGGCAGAGACCGGGAAGGTGGGTGTGGGAAAAAAAAACGTGATGCGTAATCACAGTCTCTTACACGGCGCAACGACAAGGGAAGGAGTCTGGAAAATATATTGCTATTGGTATTTGGCTCAGCCAGGAACAAGCTGGAAAACTGAGTCCTCCGGCCTTTTTGTCCACTCATCCACCGTCGCCTCCTTCGTGTCACCCTCCCCTGTCCTGCTCCTCTCGATACTCCATCCCCGCTCTGGTGCCGCTGTCGGCGCACGGACTTGCCTGCCGTCTGCGCGTCGTCATTATGCTGTCAGCACTGCCGACGCGCCGACTGCTCGTTGTCTGTGTGCTACGGCAGTCTGCGCGCTCCCTCCTGCGCAGCTCATCCTCCCTGACCTAGCCGCCATCTGTGCCGCCTTCCACACTACGGCCTCCTCCCCTCTGTGCTGTTTCCCCCTCGCTCTCCCTTAGGCTCTCACCTTTCCTTGCGTTCTCTATCGCCACTCGTCTCCGTCCCCTCATTGTAAGGTTAGCACGGGCTCTGGGCCTGAAATCGTATATTTTCGGCATTTTCGACCTCGGTCCGGCCTACTTCCATTTCGGATTCGCGTTCACGGTGTTGCGCTTCGCTATCCATCTCTCTCTCTCTCCATCTCTCTCCTCCTGCTCTTTACCTCCGTCGTTCTACTTCCGTCGCCCATAGACCGCCGTCGCCCGTACTCGCCCCGCAAGAAGCTCGCAAGCTGTTCGTAGACAGGCCGCGCGTCCCCGCGCCTCGTGTCGCCTTTCCCTTAACTCCCCGTTTCTGTCACACCGCCCACCTCGCATATCCCTTTCAAGATGTCAAGATCGAGCTAATGCTGCCCTTTAGCCACCCGCAAGACGCCGTTGGAGTCCAAGCTTGACAGTGCACCGCCGTTGGATTCGGAGCAGGGTCGTATTGTCGTGCGTCGTCGTGTCTCGGCCCTCTTTTGTCTGTAATCTTCCTATGCTCGCTTCCTTTTACTTAGATGTTAGGTTTCCATTTCTCGTGTTCGCGCTCATCTCCCTTTGACCTGCTGTCTCCATCCGCATTCCGCCTCGTCGATTCCTCTCCCTATGCCACTTCTCCTTATCCCTCTTCTTACTGGCTCGCTCGTAGCTACGGTTTCGCGTGTATATAAACCGTTGACTCGCAAATATCAGTCTAGTGTGTTTCCCTCTCCTCTCTCCTGCGTGCCGCGCGACTCGGTTCGAAGTTAGGCCCTACCGCGGGCACTCGAACTCGTCAACGCCTCGTTTCGCAGCCTCGGACAGCATTGCCTCTCGTTTCGCTTAGGATCTCGTCCCGCTCATCCCCGCTCTCGTCCGTTCGCAATCGCACCGGCCCTAGCCGTCGCGAGAGTACCGTACTTGGCTCTCCCCCACCTCTGTAACCCCTGCACGGAATTCCCTCCGCCTACGAACTCACGGAATCGACTCCATACATCGTCCTCGCCGCCTCCGTCGCTCGCTGCTTGCTGTCTACCCCCTCCCCCCTTGCTTATTCGCTGCTTTTCGCTGCCTGCCTCTGACGACCCTCTCCACCTTCGTCCTCTCCTCCATCTGTGGCCACCGCTGCTGCTGCCATCTCGCTGCCTGCCATCATCGCCCGACTACCCTGCTGTCTGTCCCTGGCGGTGCCCCTCTGTCTGCACCCATCGTGGGAGTGGGGTGTGGCTACACGACATCGGGCGTCGCGACATGGGAGTCACAGGGCGGCTTCCAACATCTCGCCGGGGCCATAATTGCGCGTGCCCTGTGGGAGTGAGTGAGTAGCAACCCAGCCAGCCAGCCAGGTGCGTACCTTGCGCGTTTTGAGCAGCAAACGCTCCTGTTTCTTTGCGCCCTTCCCGCCCGGCTTGAGCGCTGCGAGCTCCCTCTTTATTTCTCCCAGTCTCCTGCGTGATTCCTCGAGTGCGGCAGGGTCCGAGTTGTCTATTCGAAGCCTGTTGAACGGCTCGGTTTGCTGCCCGAGCTCGGCATTGAGCGCTTCCGGTGTAGATAAGCCATCTCTATATAATCTGTTCTATCAAACTCTCTTCTCACTCGACTCCATGCACCCCGCGCATCTTTTTTGCGCACAGTTAGACATGCAATGCCCAGGTAATCCGTGATGTCCGAAATGACCAGCACAACAAAGCGTGCATACGTCACGAACGCGACAGCCAGTACTACGAATACGAATTTCTCCGTGTTCTCTGGATTGTGCTGGATCAACGGCGGTCTAGCGTCCTTGCGCGCCACGTTTTAGCCAATCTGGCACTCGTTTCACGAAAGAGTCTCACCTCCCAAATAGGATCGGCATGTTGGCATCGATCGTTCCGACAATGGTCCAGATGTACATCAAATCCCACAACGAGAAGGGCTGACTCGTGAAATGCGCGAGGATCATCTGGCCGACGACGTGCGCGAACTGCAGGCCCCAAGCGCAGAGGAAAGGGGCAAAGGCGGGTGAGTTGATAATATCAGAGTTGCGCAAAGTCGGGTGATTCAGCCATGCAACGTGTAGTAGCACCGACATGGGGAATGGAAGTAGATATAATAACGGCTTTACCAAGGGTCCTCCGGAAGCGCGGCGGGCTATGAATACGTTAATGTTGCTATCCCAATGTCAGTGAAGAGGCAGGCAGCGCGAGGACGCAAACGACAGCGGCGGTGACAAGGCGGTGGCGACGACGCAGAGAAAGCGGCCATGACGCAGAGGGAGAGAGCGAGGGCGAGGGGACAGAGCGGTGGCGACTTGGGGCAGGAGGCGGCGGCAACGGCGACGACGCAGAGGCGAGGGCGGAGAGGCGGTGGCGGCAGCGACGACGATGACGACACAGAGAGCAGCGGAGGGGGCAAAGGCGACACAGAGAGGCGAGGTGTAGACGACTGCAGCAACGACGACGCAGGCGGCGGCGGCGGCGAGGGGGCAGACGGCAACCATGACGCAGGCGGCGGCAGTGAAGGCGCAGGTGGCGGTAGCGAGGGCGTAGGCGGCGGCGAGACACGTATGGCAGTGGCGAGGACACAGACAGCGGTGGCGACGATGCAGAGAGGGTGACGACGACGCAGACGGCGACGGCGACGGCAGAGCGGCGGCGAGGAGGCAGAGAGCGGCAGCGAGGTCCGAGGCAGCGATGTAGCGAGGGAGTGGAGTAGAAGGTGTTAGGGGCCACCAGAACGGCGTGCACGAGGGAGGAGGAAGCGGGGGCAAGGCAATGAGGGAGAGGCGGGGTCCGAGAGGGGCGGCGGGGGGGGGCAGAAGGCAGCGGCGACGGCGCACAGAGGGTGGCAGCAAGGACGCGACGAAGGCGCAGAGGGCAGTCGATGACGCAGAGCGGTGGGACAGAGAGCGGCAGCGACAGCGCAGAGGACGGGAACGAGGTGCAGGCAGTGGCGGTGGCGGTAGCAGCGAAGATCCAGAGAGGGCGGCGAGGACGGTGACGAGGACGCGGTAAGGGCAGAGGATGGCAGAGGACGTAGAGTTGGTGGAAACCGGGAAGGGCGCAGAGAGCGGCGGCGACACAGATGGCGACACAGACGGCAGCGGAGAGGACACGGGCGATGGCGGCGGCGAGGACCTATGTAATGATTTAGTGAGATCTGCAGCTTATGAATATCCCGGCTAGGGATGAGAGAGTTGTGGTAGAGATGAGAGTAGGGCTTATGCTCCTCTCTCCGCAGATTCTGGTTATTATCCAGTTATTCTACGGTAATTTAGCGATTACATAATTGATTGGTCTGGCCTCGGGTTGTCCGTTCCGGCAACGTTCCGGGCTCGATCCCAACAACCTAGGTGGCAAAGGCACAGGTGGCAGCGGCGAGGACACAGAGAGGGTGGTGAGGATCAGCGAGGGCGCGGTGGACGGCGACAGCAATGATACAGAGGGCGGCGGCAGTGGTGCAGAGAGCAGCGACGAGGGCGCGGAGCGGCAGCGGCCAGAGGGCAGAGTGCGAGGGCGCGGAAGGCGGTGGCGAGGGTGCAGAGCGACAATAGGGTAAGGCGGGGCGGAACAGGGCGGGGCGGGAATAACACACAAACAGCAAGCGGTCGGCACGCAGACAGCGTGGACGGCGCGTAGAGGGCGCGCAGACAGCAAGCCAGTGTAGGCAGGGCAGAGCAAGCGGTGCGGCGCAAGCGAGAGGAACAGGAGGGAGGGAGCGAGGGAGGGAAGTAGCGACAGTCACAAGGGAAAGGGCAGTCAAGGAAGGGTACAGATACTCAGACTCAATCCCTTAAATGGGCTTGTCGAACATTGAACTGACTGAACAATATGAACATGGCCCTGCGAGCACGCAGCACGACTTTCATTCGTCTGGTTGAGCCAGTTCAGTTGACGTCTGCCTACCCAAAATGGTACGACATCCTGGCTCAGCCCAACTGGAGCCAGCTCGATTGGGATTGGGAATGGCTCAGCTCGGCTCGTCTTTTTTTGGTCGAGCCGTGCTTAGCTGAGCCAAACTGAGCTGAGCCGAGACACGGCAGCACTAGATCATCATCAGATGAAAACATGAATGGTAAAATGCGGAGCGAAGGGTCTGGGATGTGACACACCGTACGTGGGCGTCAAATATATTTGTGGTGACGCCACCACTGGGTGGAGTACATCGTATATGGTGTGCGACCATTTTGGGTCCTTGGCCCTCAATCCAATCTTGCTGCACCCACCGAATCCGTCAATCAACTGGAAAGAGTCCATCCTTCTTGATCTTCTACCACCATGTCCTCTTCAGAGCACATCCCTCCCCCCGCTCCCCAGCGGGTCATCCCTTTGTCCTCTGGCCCCCCACTCACTTCCAGCAGCTCTGACCGACCTGCTGTGAAGGGGAGGGCTAAAAGCAATCGGTCTCATCCTGTGGATGCCGACTTATCGGTCTTTGACATCCTCAACATCTTCCGTCGGCGTTGGTTCCTTTCCCGACCCAACCTCTTGGCAAATGCCATCTCTGCCCAAAAGACAGAAGACGGAAACATTTCCTGGGTGGAGTTCTCTCCCCCATACCATTCTCACCTGGTCAAGAGCGCTGTTGCCCTTGTGCCTCACCCTGTCCATGCGGTGAAAAAGGTGATGTTTGTGTATATTTTGGAGCTTCTCAATGGGGAAGGCGACCTAGCCTTCTTTGATCTCCATAAGGGCGGCCGCATGGCCAACAATGCCCAAAAGGAGAAGAGGCGTCTTGCACGGAAGCGGAGCCGTGCTGCCAAGTGTGAGAGGGACCGTGAAGCCGCGAAAGCGGCCAAACTACCCCCACGTGAGCGGCAATGTGAGGCATGCGGACGCAAGTTCGAGTCCCGCAAAACTGCCAAGAAGCACAAGTGCCCTGCAACCAAAGGAGCGAGCGCGAATGAAGAGGGAGCCAGGATCCCGGTCCCACAAAGCCGGCCCCTGTCTCGGCTGAGCATGCCAGTCAGGTTTCACTCCCCCTCAAACCCTTTCAATCGGGCCCCCCCTGCCCCTTCAAACAACTGCCCACGGCCCGCGGTAACTGGAGACTCGTGGCTTATGGATGATGATGACGACGGTGTTGATGTGGATACGCTGGTAAGGCAGTTTGTAGAAACTGCTGACGCTGTCATCTCCCGTGGGAGGGGTTAGTTTTTTGCCTCGGTGGATAAGGCGTGGGTCCATTATTAGTTGATACAACCCTGTCTCGTACATACAACGGTTTGTTATGATAAGGTGTTTCGGGTCCCCTTCGGGTCCCCTTCGGGGGGCTGCACACGCAGGGAGAAACGCCTCACTGCCAAAGTACCTGCACGCCCCCTGACCTCCTCCTCCGCTGGACCCTCTATGGGCACCGCCGCCGCCCACTTCACTGCCACCATCCCCTCCACAGCGGACGTCCCCATTATCGGCGAAGCACACGTCGCTACCAGGGACGAAGTCTTTAAAGCACTCACCCGACTCACCGCCTCCTCCACCACCGACTCCACCGACGAAGACCTCCGTGTGCTCTGCGAAGACTGGTCCCGAGTAGTGGAGGACGACGATCTGTACTCGTCGCTGGTTACCTGCATCCCGTTCCGGTTCGCAGTCAAACACGGCCTCCCCCTCACCGCCCAACAGACCCTGAACACCATCACCAGGGGAAAGGCCCTGGCGGCGGGACGAGAGGCCCTCAACGCCTTCCAGCACCAATGGTCCGAGGTCAACCCTCACTTCTACGCAATAAGCAAACTCAATGAGGGTCAAACCTTCGCCCTCCCCGGGGAACTCCAGGAGCCGGAGGAAGACCCCATCGAAAAAGCCCGCACAGTTTCACTCGCACGGGCACTCATAGAATCATGCATCACCATCCACCAGTTCGACGCCCCAGAGGACCAGTTCCAGATTGACGCTGCGGTCAGGGAACTCGTCGCGAACTCTACGTCCATCCAAGCTCTCCGCAATTCCAAACAAGCAGACATGTGGAACATGCTCGTCGAAAACCAGAACACCAACCAACAAATCGCCCATACCCTCTATGCATAATACGACCATACTCTCAGTCAACATGCGCAGGCGCAACGACGCCATGCATGCATTACTACAGACCAACGAAACGGATGACATCTTGTGCGTACAGGAACCGTGGTTCGACACCATCGGGACCGCACGCCACGACAAAAGCAAATATGGAATCGACGTTCTCGGTGGGGCGAACCACCGGAACTGGAACCTTTTCTACCCTACGTACAACACGGACAAACGCGCCAAAGTTATGATCTATGCCCGACGTTACGACAGACTCGCATCCAAAAGACGCTTACACCCCGTACATATTATTCCCCGTCTAGACATTATTTCACACCCCTCCATCATCATAGTCGACGCCAGGCTCCATACCCATACATTACGCATCATAAACTTCTACAACGATGTCGCTGACCCTTCAGCCCTCCGCTCACTACTAACCCTAGACCTAGACCCCGTCACCCCCACCATCGTTGTGGGCGACTTCAACCTCCATTCCCCGCGCTGGTCACCGAGGGGCTGGTCCCCCTCACCACGAGCAGCTGAGTTCGAGTCGTGGGCAATGGTCCAGACTCTGGAACTCGCCTCGGAACCCGGTGTTACCACACGGAGGGGCCTGGTCAATGAGCGCGAAAGCGTGCTGGACTTAGTCTGGCACAACCTCGCAGCCATCAATGACCTCGCCCTCTCCCCTCTGGTCGTCGACTGGGCGGCGTCGGTCGGATCAGACCACGCAGCCATTCGCACCACTTGGGAAATACTCGGGACCCACCGCGGCCCCAAACAATCCCGCCGCACAGCCTTCGACGCATGCTTCACAGATAACGATCGACAGAAAGCCTGGCTAGACGACATCAAAGCGAACCTCCCCACGCCCACAGCACTCATCACCGCCGGGACCATCGACGTAGCGGCAGAACAACTCCAACTAGCCATCATGAACGCCTGCACGTCCCACATGCGAAAGAAGTCAACCAACAAAGCCCGGAAAAACCCGTGGTGGAATGAGGAATGCGGCACCGCGGCAGACGCCCTCCGCGCATGCACAAACAGAGACACCCCCGAGAAGCGCGAGGCCCGGAAAACACTCAAACGGGTCACGCGAAAAGCAAAGCGAACGCACTACGACAATGTCATCACAGAAGGCGACATATGGGACCTCGCTGCCTGGAGGCACGGACGCCAGCTCACAGGCATCCCCGCACTCCGCGACCCCGGAACCAACGCCATCATAAACAACGACGCGGAGATCGCCGCCACCCTTGGAAGGAAGTTCTTCGTTGACGAAGGAGCACTTGGCCCGGTTAATCCGTCGCAACCCGATGACCCGCCCACCCTCCCCACCCGCCCATTCGCCCCGCTAACGAGTAAGGAGCTTGACCCGCTCCTACTCGCCACGAACAACAAATCAGCGCCAGGGGAAACGGGCAAATCCTGGCAAATCCTCAAAATGGCCTGGGATGTAATCAGCGAACCCACCACGCGGATCTACAACGCGTGCCTCGCACTAGGCCATCATCCGGCAATCTGGAGGAAAGCCATTGTGGTGGTCATCCCGAAACCCGGCAAAGCAGACTACCTCGCCCCAAAGGCTTATCGACCTATTTCACTGATCGAGTGCCTAAGCAAGCTCCTGGAGAAGGCCATCACCAAACGCCTCCTCTTTGACGCGGACAAACACCAGATCCTGCCCACAACCCAATTCGGGACCCGCGCCTTTTCGTCCACCTTAGACGCGGGCCTTACCCTCACACATGACGTACAGGCCGCCTTCCGAAAAAAAAGGAAATGCGCCGCTCTCCTCTTCGACATCAAAGGCTTCTTTGATCATGTCCACAGAGGCCGCCTGGTACACACGCTGAAGACCCTCGGTTTCGCCGAGTCGATCGCAGAGTGGGTCCGCGCCTTCCTGACAGATCGAAAGGTCTCACTGTCATTCAACAACACCATCGCGGCAGAGCGGGGCCAGCCGATAGGCACGCCTCAAGGCTCACCGCTTTCGCCTATCCTGTCGGCGCTGTACACGTCAACACTCCTCAAACTCAAACCACCGACAACCAACACCACGCTAGCAATGTATGTGGACGACGGCCTGATATTTTCCCACGGACAAACATGGGATCAGGTGACAAGCGGCATCCGGAACAGGTACCGGCAATGCGAAGCGTGGCTCAGGAAGTCTAACCTAGAGTTGGAACCAGACAAGACAGAGGTAATCTTCTTCTCCCCCCCTTACTCACGCAAATCGAACCCCCCCCCCACCCACATATTCCTACCGGACCCCCAAGCACACACGTACTATAGGGTTGACCACGCACCCACCATACGATACCTCGGTTTCTTCATTAACCAACGATTAGATTGGGACCCGCACGTGACCACAATGTGCAACAGGGCACGTGCATCCCTCAAAGCCCTGCAACTCCTCGGCAACTCTCAGCGCGGCATCTCTACGGCCAGCTGGCGGCTACTGTTCAACGCGGTATGCATGCCAGTTCTGTCCTACGGGTGCCAGCTATGGATCAACTGCAAAAAGAAGAAAGGTCTCCTTAAGAAGGTACAGTTGGTAATCAACGAGGGGGTACGAGTCATCTCCGGCTCCTTCAAATCGGCACCACGCGGCCCCCTCCACGAGTTTCTCAGAATCTTGCCTGCACGGCACTATATGGAGAAACTGACCACCACTTCTGCCCTCAGACTGTTCCGTGTCCCCCGGACTTCCCAGCTCATAGCCCGCCTGGGCGACGACTGGGACCCGCCGGTTCAGAGCGGCCCACACTCCAGCAATGGAGGGGTGGTGAACAACAGAACACTGTGGGTACGGTCTGAAGTATCTGCGCAGCGCCCTACTGCCTTAGAGGCTCTCGGCACACGCGTTGACCCACTGTTGACGGAGCGTGTCGACGTCGTAGCCGTTGCCCCCTGGGAGGTACCCAACTGGGAGGCACACGTGATCTACGAAGGGCTTGCGAACCCCGACGAGCGGAACTCTCTCGTCAACGAGCTTTACGCTTCGAGACGAGAGCAAAGTACGCTGATTATTCGCGTGGCCGGTACGGTCTCAAACAAAAACAGACCGGACGACCTTATGGTGGGCGGAGCGGCCGTATCAATATGGCAAGGAGAGTTGGAGCCACGTGCACGGACGTGGACGCTCGGGACAGGGGTCGAGACCAGTGACGTCCACCTCTTCGGCATCTCAAAAGCCGCCGAGCTTATATCAGCTGAGTTCTCACGTGCGCCCCCTTCACGTATTTACATCCTGTCCACGGACAACGGGGCGCTCAGCTCCATACGTAACACACGATCACTCACACACCAGGCGGAGGTGCTGCATTTCCACCGCGCCCTTACGACCTTCTACAGCGTTCACAGGGAGACAAGCATCCACCTTGTCTGGTCGAAGGAACACAGGAAGAGAGCATCGGACACCCAAGCCAGGTTGGCGGCCCAGTACGCCTGCACGAACACACCCGCTGCTACCATTAAGCGGGTTCAAACTCCAGCATTCGCCAAGCGCATGGCCCGCGCCCACGCCTTCCAAGCCTGGACCCGGGAATGGATCACACTCATTAACTCCGACAACCCACCACCACCCCGGGCCTACGGCCACTCCATCCACTATCACCACCCGCCCGATGGGCGCAACCACCCACTATGGTCCGCTGCCATACCCCCCAAAAAGCAAAAAACCAATCCCGACGAACCAGTCGATGAATATCCCCCCCCCGAACACAAACACATCCCCATCACCCGACAAACGCACTGCACAGCCATGCAGCTCGCGACACTACACTCCTTTACTTCCGACTACACAAAAACCCACCGCCCTGATCTCCCCCCCGAGGCCGCACACTGCGGCTGCGGCTTCAGAGACAAATCCTTCTACCACATCATCTACGACTGTCCTTTGTATGCGAGCCATCGGGACTTCTACCTCTTCCACCACCGCAGCCCCTCCACTACGGAACCCGCGGAGTTGTTCAACGGAGATGGCAATGTCGCTTACGACCTCTGCCTCTTCCTGCAAAAATCTGGCGCCGCCTCACGACCTGAGAACGTGCCCCCTCGGCCGTTTGATCCGGGTTGAAGATGCTCTCGACCTCAAAACCCTAGACCCAGCTTCGGCTGCCCGGTGAGTCGCCAGCCTGCGCTGACTCTCGCGTACCATACACCCTCTGCCATATCTTATGTACTTGGCATGCTTCTCTCTTTTTCCTTTTGGTGCTTGGCCTTCCTCTGGTGAGGTGGCTCTAGACGGTCCATTTATCCGATCTATTTACTTCGCACGGCGCACGTGATATGTTATGTTACGTTACCTCTCTTAAATCTCGCTCTGTAGGGAGTTGAGGACCGGCTTTGTATTCTCATGCTGCCCCGGAATAAACACGATTCAAAAAAAAAAAAAAAAAAAAAAAAAAAAAAACTGGAAAGAGTCAAAACATGAATAAACTAGTACCCTGAACCATCCCTGATCGCTAAGGAACAGCGTCTAAGACGCACAGGATTGTTGGGGTGTGAAGTGGCGCAGGTGAGTGCTCAGGCCTCCGCGGGGCGCGAGATGTCGTAAGTAGGTCCGTGGTGGTCGCAGTTGCACCTGTGTCGAATGGCTAAGGCTGCGCGTAAGTGCGACGTGGTCCGGAAAGGGAACGACAGGCTACACTGAGCCCTGCTGGGCCAGGTGGTTGCAGGTGATCGTAAACGGCCGTGCACGCTTACGCAGGACGCGAAACTTCGCAGAGCTGGCCGACCTGGTCAGCAGCGCAGCGTATTTGAGTGGCTAATGCCGCACGCATGTGCGGCGAGGTCAGGAATAGAAACGGTGGGCTGCTTGGAGCACTGCTGGTCTGGGTGGTCAGAAATGGTCGCGCACGCTTCCGCGGGACGCGGAACTTCACTGAAGGTGGTCGCCTCGGTCGGCGATGCGTCACGCTTGAGTTACTATGGCCGCACGCAAGTGCTGCACACTGGGGGAACGAGGGGAACGAGGGGGGGAACGTCGAAATGTGCGAAATGTGCAAAGCATCCTAAGGACGCTAAGGACAAAAATGGAAAGCACGCGAAATGATCGAAAGCGGAAAAGGTACGAAACGTACAAAGTGTACAAAGTGTACTAAGGATACTATGAGCATGCAAAGGCTTGAGTGCGCATATAGCACAGGATTCGGGGGTGTGAAACGGCGCAAGTGAGCGCGCAGGCCTCCGCGGGGTGCGATGTGTCGGAGGTAGATCCGTGGCGGTCACGGTCGTGTCTCTGTCGAAGAGCTAAGGCTGCGTGCAAGTGCGGCGCGGTCGGGAACAGGGATGGTGGGGTACACTGGGCCCTGCTGGGTCGGGTGGTCGCAGGCGATCGCAGACGGTCGCGCACGCTTCCGCGCGATGCGAAACTTCTCAGAGGTGGCCACCTTAGTCTGCGACGCGTTGCGCTCGAGTTGCTAAGGCCGCGCAAGGGTGCAGCAAGGTCGGGAATAGGGACAGTGGGCTGCATGGAGCCCTGCTGGTCTGTGTAGTCACGGGTAGTCGGAAATGGTCGCGCACGCTTCCGCGCGACACGAAAACTTGCAGAGGTGGCCACCATGGCCGGCGACACATCGCGCTTGAGTCACTAAGGCCGCGCGTGGGTGCGGCACGCTGGGGGAACGCGAGGGGGCGAGTCGGAATTGCGTGAAGGGGACCTATAACCAAAAGCGGAAAGCGTTCGAAACATACGAAACATGCGAGACATACGAAGCGTCCGAAACAAACGAAGCGCACTAAGGACACTATGAGTCATCAGGAGGCTTGGGGGCACGTATATTTCGGGTACTGCGCTGGTGACGCCTCGGTGACGTGACCGCCAGTCCACCAGCGCCGTCACCACGCCCAATGGCCGACCGGACGTACACTCTATGTCGCGACGGCCGTACAGCTGCACATGATTGCAATGTCACTACGTTATACTCTACAAAAATTCATGTTTTTCAAGGTCTAAGGCCACCCACACCCCCTCTGTCAGTTTGATAGTCTTGAACGGAGTTTTTGGCTTTTCGAACAGGAGACATGCCTGGCATGGTTCTTTTGATCCTCTATACGAACAGCGCATGGACACGTCGTCTCTCGGTAGCTCTGTTGAAGGCCCTTTAACCTTCTGATTCCACGATTGGATGCAACCACAGCCCTGGCATTGATGTGGCACAGCGTTTCCCCATGGCTGAGTGCGCAAATGCGTCCACCTCAGCCAGCAGTTCTTCACCACCGAATCACGTGACCAGAAGCGCTTGATTCCAGTGTGGCGAGAAAGTACCGAGGTGTTGAGAAGCAGCCCGACCGCACTGTCAAAGGACCGACCCTCGATGACAATATGCTGAAAGAAATTCAGCAAGAACGTCGCAGCATATATCGGGTGGAACGCAGGGGCGTCAAAGGCAAACAGGTTGGTCGGTTTCCACCTGCTGAGTTGAGATCGAGCAGACGACAAGTGCATGTGAAACATACTCATTGGCAAAAGACTCGACCCCCTCCAAAGAAGTGTGTACATCTATTAGCGCACCACAACAAAAGAAAAACCAGTGGGTGTTGAGCTCGCTGATCGCATCCAAGATTGGTTTTGTGACAACTTGGGTCATCCACTATCATTGGGCATGAGATGGGCTTGAAAACATAAGAGGAGCTACACACATCGTCGATGTTGACATGGTGGGTTGAAGAAATGCCAAGCATCCCTGTGTCCTCTTCTGCATGAGTCGTGATAAGGACGATCACGGTCTTGAGAGTCGAGCTGAGACGATGCCAGTGGGATGACGGCCCACTACAGTTCCAGACTGAGCAACTCACGTAGCTGCTCTCAAGTTTTCCTGAACCCTTTCTATAATTTTCCCGTGCTCGCGGCGACCTCGTGTTAGATCAAAATTGATGTTTTCAAAGAGCAGCGAGTGGTCGCCCTCATTCGGGAAGAAGGCGGTCGCGAAGGGCTCCAGAATCTTGCCAAGATCTCCGGTGTCACGATTGAAGGACTGCAGACGGAAGTTGAGGATAGCGACGCCATCATTCTGATATTTTGACCGTGGGATGACCTGAGCACTTCCACGGACTTTGGCAGGGTATTGATAGATGGGTTCATGATCACGTCCTGTTGTCTGATCGTCCTGCGAAACATAGAAGCCCTAACGGTTGTGACTCGTGAGTTCGACAGTTGGGTGAGGCGACAGTGTCGTGCTCACAAAGTAAGGTGTTGGTTTGCCTATCTTACGGTCCCTGTCCTGATGGCATGCGGTGCAGATAAACGATACGTCCTCGTCTTGATAGCGCGAAGTGGCAGGGCGATCCAAGCATTGGGTGTCAGACCCAATGCAGATCGAGCGCGAACAGCTGTTGCACATCATAAGGGCTCCACCATTTCCACAAATAAAACAGTACTAGGATTATTTATAGTGACTCGGTCATTCACCACGTAAGGATGCGGCGATGCTTTACCTGATCATGCAAGATCGGTGGCATGGGCCTATCATCACTGGCAGAAATGTCCTCGCCGTGGACCATCCCCACGTCTAGATCCATTGCATCTGGACTGATATGCGACATGGAATAAAGATGAAGCTTGGATGCCAGTGCGAGCTATATTGTCGGGCCAAGGGGAAGAGATAGACGGAAGAGATAGAGGAAGCAAGGTATGAGGGCGAGAGGTTAGAGTGCGAGGCTAGTTCTACAACAGAGCGCGGGAAAGTAAAGCTAGAATTGGTGCAAGGGCGATGCTACATAAGTCAGTGTTCATACGAGAACAACAAGGGATGATAGATGTTGACACAGGCGTCCAGGACGCCCTCTCACACACACTGGCCCTTCTCAGCTCACGGTGCCCGGTTACAATCAGAATGATTAGAATCCAAATAATACCTATTGCGCACCTAAAAAGCTGATTGCTGGTCGTGCACGAGGGAGTTCTTGGGGGTGTTACCCCGTAAAATGGACATATTTCCATTGGCCTTGCAAGGGCCTCAAGCTTATTCCCGAGGCCGAGTCCTAACTTGTGCGCAGGCGTCCAGGGCGCCCCCTCTCACACACTGGGTCTTTCAATGACCAGTTGGCCAATTACACGAATTGCGCACCTGAAAGCCAATTGCTAGTTGGGTGTACGAATGCGTTACTGCGTACTCAGAGTGGTATAGGCCTTGAAACGTCTTCAAGCTCATTCCTTAAGCCGAGTCCCAATGTGTGTGCAGACCTCCAGGACCAAGTCCAGGACGCTTTTTGGCCCGCAATGGTCGCTACACGATAACAATATTTATTGCACACCTGCTATTTGTGAATTTGGACCGCTAATCTCATTTTTCGGTTGCGGTGGTCTTGTCATCTGTATGATCTATCGTACGTTTATCCAAGCGTTGATTGTCTGTTATCGTGTGGGCGTATATTCGCGCTGTGTTTCGATGTCCCTGCGTCGTGGTGGCCACCAGGGTAATGTGGGTGCCCATGGCCGGTAACGTCGTGACACACTGTATGTGGGCATGAAATACATTCGTGGTGATGCTACGTCTGGGTGGAGTACACCTGTGTAAACATTCTGGATGTATTGGGTCCTTGGTCCCCAATCCGTCTCGCTGCACCTGCCGAATCTGTCAATAGACCGGAAAGAGCCAACAGATCAATAAACTAATACCCTGAAACATCCTTGATCACTGGGGAACGCCTCTAAGATGCGCAGGATTGCTGGGATGTGAAGCGGCGCAAGTGAGCGCGCAGGCCTCTGCGGGGTGCGAGGTGTCGTAGGTGGGCCCGTGGCGGTGGCGGTCGCATCTGTGTCGAATAGCTAAGGCTGCGCCCAAGTGAAACACAGTCTGGAAAGGGAACGGTGGGCTGCACTGAGCCCTGCTGGGTCGGGTGGTCGCAGGTGATCACAGATGGCCATGCACGCTTCTGCGGGATGCGAAACTTCGCAGAGCTGGCTAATATGGCCGGCGACGCAGTGCGTATGAGTGAATAAGGCCGCACGCAGGTGGGGCGAGGGCGAGAATAGCAACGGTGCCTACTGGTCTGGGTGGTCACATGTGATCGGAAATGGTCGCACATGCTTCCAGGGTCGTGAAACCTCACAAAGGTAGCCTCCTTTGTCGGGTGACACGTCGCGCTTAAGTCACTAAGGCCGCGCGGGGGTACGGTACACTGGGGAACCTGGGGAACGCGAGGGGAAAAGTCGACATGTGCAGTGCGCCCTAAGGACGCTAAGAACGAAAATGGAAAACGTGCGAGGCATACAAACCGCCCTAAGGATGGATGCCAATGACTGAAAGTGGAAAGCGTTCGAAATACGAAACGAGCGAGTGAGACATACGAAGCGTACTATGAGTATGATTAAGCAAAAGGCGGGTGCGCTGGTGACGCCTCGGTGACGTGACCGCCCGTTCACCGTTCACCAGCGGCGTCACCACGCCCATGGGCGGACCGGACGTACACTCTATGTACCAATCTTACACACCAGATTTGTGGTGGGTGTCATGCCCAATCGCGCCAATCAGGGAGCAGAAGGAGCTGCCATGGACCATCGCATAGCAAGCGCTGCAAGTTTCGCACAATACTGCGCTCTGCGCTGCAACATCGCTGACGTCCTGCAGAATGGATCGCCTTGTGGATCCCCCTGAAGCGCGCGAGCGTGAATGGCTCATTCGAGATGGCGTCCATGATCCAGTACGCGTCCCGACTGGGACAGTCAAGACCTCACAATGACCATTTGGTTCTTATTGCCAGAACGTGCACCAGCGACTGTCCCATAGATGGACGAAGCTTTGGGTGAATGACGTGGTGCTAAATGGCCATTTCACACCGCTGGGCACGACCTATGGGTGGAAGTGCTTCTGCGTCACCATTCCTAATTTTGGGGGTGCCGAGGCTTGCTCGCCGCGTCATTGATTCCTAGCAGGTTGTGTCGCGAGTGACTCGCGACCTCGCCTCGGAAATGCAAAATCTCATCCCCAATCGAGAAGCTCTTCGTGTTCCAGCCATTTTTTATGCAGCCAGCTCAAGAGCCAGCTTATATATTGGGATTCGGCCCGGAACGGACGCAGTCCGGCAAACCGACGATATATTATATAGAGTGTACGTCCGGTCCGCGCGTGGGCCTGGTGACGCCGCTGGTGATGGGCGGTCACGTCACCGAGGCGTCACCAGCGCAGTACCCGAAATATACGTGCCCCCAAGCCTCCGGATGACTCATAGGGTCCTTAGTGCGTTTCGGACGTTTCGGACGCTTCGTATGTCTCGCCTGTTTCGTATGTTTCGAATGCTTTCTGCTTTTGGTTATAGGTCCCCTTCACACAATTCCGACTCGCCCCCTCGCGTTCCCCCAGCATGCCGCACCCACGCGCGGCCTTAGTGACTCAAGCGCGATGTGTCGCCGGCCATGGTGGCCACCTCTGCAAATTTTCGTGTCGCGCGGAAGCGTGTGCGACTGTTTGCGATTGCCCGTGACTACACAGACCAGCAGGGCTCCATGCAGCCCACTGTCCCTATTCCCGACCTTGCTGCACCCTTGCGCGGCCTTAGCAACTCGAGCGCAACGCGTCGCAGACTAAGGTGGCCACCTCTGAGAAGTTTCGCGTCGCGCGGAAGCGTGCGCGACCGTCTGCGATCGCCTGCGACCACCCGACCCAGCAGGGCCCAGTGTACCCCACCATCCCTGTTCCCGACCGCGCCGCACTTGCACGCAGCCTTAGCTCTTCGACAGAGACACGACCGTGACCGCCACGGATCTACCTCCGACACATCGCACCCCGCGGAGGCCTGCGCGCTCACTTGCGCCGTTTCACACCCCCGAATCCTGTGCTATATGCGCACTCAAGCCTTTGCATGCTCATAGTATCCTTAGTACACTTTGTACACTTTGTACGTTTCGTACCTTTTCCGCTTTCGATCATTTCGCGTGCTTTCCATTTTTGTCCTTAGCGTCCTTAGGATGCTTTGCACATTTCGCACATTTCGACGTTCCCCCCCTCGTTCCCCTCGTCCCCCCAGTGTGCAGCACTTGCGTGCGGCCATAGTAACTCAAGCGTGACGCATCGCCGACCGAGGCGACCACCTCAGTGAAGTTCCGCGTCCCGCGGAAGCGTGCGCGACCATTTCTGACCACCCAGACCAGCAGTGCTCAAAGCAGCCCACCGTTTCTATTCCTGACCTCGCCGCACGTGCGTGCGGCATTAGCCACTCAAATACGCTGCGCTGCCGACCAGGTCGGCCAGCTCTGCGAAGTTTCGCGTCCTGCGTAAGCGTGCACGGCCGTTTACGATCACCTGCAACCACCTGGCCCAGCAGGGCTCAGTGTAGCCTGTCGTTCCCTTTCCGGACCACGTCGCACTTACGCGCAGCCTTAGCCATTCGACACAGGTGCAACTGCGACCACCACGGACCTACTTACGACATCTCGCGCCCCGCGGAGGCCTGCGCACTCACCTGCGCCACTTCACACCCCAACAATCCTGTGCGTCTTAGACGCGTTCCTTAGCGATCAGGGATGGTTCAGGGTACTAGTTTATTCATGTTTTGACTCTTTCCAGTTGATTGACGGATTCGGTGGGTGCAGCAAGATTGGATTGAGGGCCAAGGACCCAAAATGGTCGCACACCATATACGATGTACTCCACCCAGTGGTGGCGTCACCACAAATATATTTGACGCCCACGTACGGTGTATCACGACGTTACCGGTCACGGGCACCAGCATCACCGTGGTGATCACCGCGACGCAGGGACATAACAATATACGCTCTCCTTAGGACTCCCACTCTCACGCATCGTTCACCTAACCGGCTGCCCGCTGCCATAAATCTCTATAATGGTTGTTTGAATGGTTTTATCAAACTAGTGTTCGATGAAGTTTAGATAGTATTTTTGAAAGTAAAACAGATTGACTACCGAACGACAGACAAATTGGACGTCACATGTCACACAGAGTCGAAACCTAGTATTATATAATCGTAATATTACCGTAGCTAAACGATTATCTAAGAATAATACAGTATCTCAGCGTACTGTAGTGAACTCTAACCATGCGAGCGATTATCTAATAATTGGGGCTAGTTTCGGGCCGTAACTGTTTACCGACGCGGTAGTGACGCGGTCACATGACTAGACAGTTGCCTACTGCGCACCCGACACGCCTCTCTTCTCTTGCCTCTTCCCGTCTTTTCCTTTCTTCATCATCATCATCCCTGTCCGCCATCATTCACCTGCAGGGGGCAATTGTCCCACTGTGGTTGTCATGTTCACAAATTTGTGCTCATGTTCCCACACTGCAGTATCGATAATTGGTTTGGTACCCACCGCTGCCCATTCGCACGCGCCCCATTCTTTTCTTTTTTTTTCGGCCCGTTCTGTGGAGATGTTGAAAAAGAAATGGTGTCTCCGTCCGGATTGCCGGATAGGGCACTGCGAGGCCTCTTGTCGCGGGGCAACTCCGTCCTTGTTACCACTGGCGTCGCCTCATGCCTCATTCAGAGGTAACCCCTCGCCGAAGTGTTAGGTACCTTGTAGACTGGTAGGTAGTGTTGAGCTGGCATGGGGGTGAGTGTTTGGGTAAGTATGTAGGGCTGCAAGTGAGGGCGATTAATGCCTGCCCTAACCAACCCGGATCTGTCCTGGGGTTATGGGAGGTGCGAGGTATCGCACGCGGCGCGAAGCCTCGTACATGAGTTTTCTTGATACAAGAACTCAGCGCGCTCAGACCTCTAAGGCTGTATGCAAATGCGGCATGCCCGGTAATGCGAATGGTGAGCCACCCACGCAAGGCATTGTGCATGCCACGGCATGGCATCATCGGAGGGGCGGGTCTGTGTTGAGGGGTTTTGCAGACCGGCCTCTCTCATGTCAGTGCTCGATGGCGTTTGCGCGAGGTCCGGTGCGCGCATGAGCTTGTGAATGGCGGCAGCCCTCGCTGGGTTTGCCTGACCCGACGTTGACGAGGCCGTGCAGCGTCTCAGCGTGTGAAAGAGAGAAGGTGTTCGGCGATCGTCAAAGCGCACGACCAGCCGCGACAACCTTGGCGGCGGGCTCCTTGGCACTGCTCAGTGGCATGAGCAAGAAAAGTCTCCACCCCCGCTTGATCATTAAACGGCGTCGAGGATGGGTTCTGCGCGGGCACAGGCACGCGCGCCGCCACCCGGGCGAGCGCTGCCCTGGTAGGGTCGAACCTCTTCAGGGACGATGTAGTCAGGGAGGATCAGCCGAAAGCAAACTCGTGTTGACGGTATTATATACATTCTGCAGTAAAGTAAGAGAGTGGTGATTTGGGGAAGGTACGGGCGATGGGGAGGGAATGCCGAGATCGAAGCCGTCTGAGAGGCTCCACACAATGGTGGGGGAAACTGACCAGATGGCCAAGATGCGAGAAGTCTGCGGCCCAGGCATCGCGATACGGAGCGCGTGGCCTACGTCTTTTCCACTCGAGGGAATACCTGGGCCTAATGGTCTGACTGTCCGCAGCCCAAGTGCCTGTGCCGCTCGGGGTGACTGGTGGAGGCGCGTCCTTTAGGACCTGCCAGCCGAAGCCGACGGGGAGGCAGTCTACAGCGACCAATCTTCCGTGGTTGTTCGGGGAGTTGGGGTACGCATGGGCGCTCGCTACCTGAGGGACGGCGGTGGCGTGGGAATCGTCGCAGCATGGTGAACAGCAAGAGAGGAAGATGGCAGCGCACGCTTGGGCAGAGCAAACGGCAAGCGACGCACCAGGCCGGCCGCCGCATGGGAAGAAGAACTGAAGAAGATGTATTGACAAACACGGAAATGATTGGACCGAGATTGGCGATGTGATGGCACGCCAACCAGCGGAGTGCCGTAGCAGGCACCACCAGCATATCGTACACTGTAAGCGTGAGTAAGAGTGGTACCAAGAAGAGGTAACCCCTGGGACCCCGATGCACCCACATGACTGACATGTCTGATAGCGTGGGAGCACGCCACCCCGCAAATGGAAGTCAGGCGGAAAGAAGGGCCCAAGCCAAGGGCAATTAGATGGGTGATAAGGGGCGTGAACGCGAAGAGTACGCAGCGGCACACACATCGACCCACTCCAAACACAGACCCGAGCACAGACCCCACCTACTATCGTAGTATGCCATCCAAGCCGAAGGTGGGTACGAAATGCTTGACGAAATGAAAGGACATATCAACATCGATGATATAGCCGAGATCACAGAAAAATCAAAAATTGCCCGCTACAGAACTCGGAGACGGACGAGATGGGGCCGAGTTTGGTGGCTTTCAGAAATCAGAGCTCCGGGAGAAGAAAAAGGCGGCAGAGCTCGGCTACTTGTCGATAAATATCGTGGACCCACCGGAGGGAGCGTTCTGGGGAAAGTTTAACGATCGGAAAGTTGACGAACAATGGGTGAATAATTTGGTCACGAGCTTTACAGAAAACCTAGAAAACTGCACGGATGTGACTGCCATTGAAGTAGCGGTCAAGAAAACTTGGGTGAAGAACCTGGACTCGATCATGTCCACCGTAGACAGGCACCAACTCTCGGAGGTACCCGACATTGAATTTACCGACGAAGGGAAGGAAGCCATCGCAAGGGGTAACCTCTGGATGTTGGGCGGAAACCACAGACGTAAGGCACTCACAAAGTACAGGAAGATGAAGTCCGAGGAGCTGAAAACTATGAAGAACCAAGTCGGGAAGATGGAAACCGAGGCACTGGCGGATGAAGCTAGAAAGGAACTTGACACCGCGAAGAAGGCGGTGAAGAGATTGGAGGAGACTGTGGCGGCTTCAAGCACCTGGGTAATCCGATTGTATGATAGAGGTGTGTAATAAAGGAATAACAGCGCCGAGCGAACAAAACTGACAACGCAGAAGATAAAATTGAGGAAAACAATCAAAAGCTGGCGACCGCGATCTACCGCTTCATGTCAAGAAACGAGACAAAGGGAAATAGGATGGCCACCGAAGAAGAGTTGCTCCTAGAAATTGTGGACGAACTGAAGGACGCATACGAGGCGGACATCAACATGCAGAGAGAACAACCCCACTTAGACAAGGACGTCGACGCGTCGTACCCAGCGTTCATGAAATTGGCGAAAGACAAAGCCGAGAAAGCCGAAGATTCAAAAGAGACACCAGCACATCGACGCCTGTGCTCTGTTCCGGCATTTGCGCGAGGGCTTGTAATGGCATCACGTGTTCGCCGACACTACACACACGCACCATGGTTCGAAATAGGGACTTTGTCTAAGATGCTAGATTCGCATGGTGCGGTAAGCAAGGGCAGCAGTGATGGTCACCCGTTTTTACAGTACTAACAAATACAAAGCTCATCTCAGAGTTCCTCATCGAAAGCATAGAAGTGCTTGAGCGTCTGGCCAACCCCAATGCACCGCCTCTTGACAAACGCACCCTCGATAAAGTAGCAATGGATCTCATGGGTTACCCAGCAGGACTTGAAGAAGCTGATAACACGTTATCTGTTATGAGAGATGCATTCAAAGGGCGAGGGGACACAAGCTCGTGGAATGAGGAGCTTCTCGCCAAAATCGACGAATGTTTTGTCAGAAACTACAAGGACAAGGACGATCCCACCGCCCCATTTTGCGACTCTCTGTTCTTCCCTAACTCAGATAACTACAATCGATTCACGAAATACCAATTGGATGTCAACAAAGTCCTTCAGGAAGGATCACATGTGGCACCGCGACACGCTCGAGAATACTTCTCTTACTATGCGTTGATTTGGCAGTTGAAGGGAAACACCTTCCCCGTGCCACTGGGAACCGCAAGTGTCATCAACGCCGTTCACCAGCTCGCCACGAGATATCGTCGAGGACTTTCTGAGGTGAGCACAGTTACTGAGATATTGTCTACTCCATCGAATTGTTACAAACCATCCCTCAGCGCGCCCTGAACGACCCCTTGGCACCGCCGTGAGAAGGACACGTGCAGAAATGGTGCAAGAAGAAGAAGAACAAGTAAGAAGACTCGTGGCAGAGCACGCCCGAGAAGACCGAGCTAAGTCACCTGACTACTACCGACATCCCAATTATGCTAAGAAACCGCAAGAGTTTTGGGAATAGCGCACGTGACTTTAGCGCCCCGCCCGTCATGTGACCCTGGCACATGACCTGGCCCAGAACCGCACCAGAAGGATCCAGATGAGCTTATGCCTGGACCGACCTAGATTGCCTCATATTTGTGACTCGTACGTGATTGTGCCTTGATTCTGATGGACTGTATGACTCGTGTTTGCTTATCTCTGACTCATGCCACGAGGGCCTTATGCCATTGGCTTACCATTATCTCTGACTCCACATGACTCGCTGTGACTCATTCCTAGGATCGCTGTATTAGTGTTTCGGAGTTCTGGGCTGGGCTTCAAAGCTCCCCAGCTGTGTACTTATACGCAAGCTTATGGTCGCTGAAGACCTAAGCTTAACTTCTTGGACTATCCACCCACTCTTAGTACCACCTGTCTGCTGACCACGGGGTGGCTTGCCTGTCTGTTGATTATGGGGCATTAATACTATCTGCTGCATCATCTCCTCCGCCTGTCTGTTGACCACGGGGCATTTACACCATCTTCTACTCTCTGTCCGTCTGTTGACCATGGGACACCACGACGACCGACGATCATTATCGTCTTTGCGCCCTCATCGCCTTGTGCATCCTTTGGGCCACCTTACTACGTCTCTCCAGTGAGCTAGTAAGCGATCGTGTGAGTGACTTCGACATCCGCTGTGATCGTTAGGGGCTCCTGTTGCGCCTTGTACCAGATTACAAGAAGAACGCCCGGTGGAGCGTTACAGAATAGTGCCGCGTATACTGGATGTCCGTATACGCGGCCTATTTTAATATCTGAATTGTGTCCCGTATTGGATATCCGTATGCGATCCGTATGCGGCACGGCACTAAACTGTGCTACAAATATGGACATCCAGTATGCGCGGTACATTTTAGTCCCCAACTGGTGCTGCGTATACAGATATCCAATATACGGGGCCCCATTTCCTTCATGTTTCTTGGATGTTCATTGGCTGACAGTACTCTGACGTCGTTCAGGCTGTTTCATGGATTGGAACTTGTGTGTCCTGGGCCCCTAAAATGAGCGCAAAATTCTACGTCATCATCGACCCTTTCGATTCGGCGTTGACAGCTGCAACCTCAGACACTCTTTTGAAACCAAATGAAATTGGAGTTCGGCGCAAGGTATGTCTTCTATCGATTAGGGGTCACAAGGCTGATTAACTGCCATTGTGTAGATCATTCATATATTGCTTTCTCACTTGACAACTTCCATTGTCCAGATGGATGCCCATCTATTGGAGTACGTCAATGCAAGGGGCCTCGTCAAGGATTTGGCAGCTTTCAAGTCTATTCTGGGCGGAGACAAGGAGGGAATTTCCAAGTCTTCCAAAAAGCCAGCGAAGTCGGGCGAGTCTTCCAGTGTCACAAAAGTGTCTCCCGCTGTCAAGGACTTTCTCACTGCTGTGGAGTGGACTGAAGACCATTTCCGTAAGGAATACGACACGATCTTCGACTTGATGTGTCATAGTTCGAGTACCTTTACTCGTGATCATCGTCTTTCCGATCACAGAGGCACGCGTCTCCTCTCCGTGAGTGGTGTGCCCTGGAACCGGGGTTCGCATAATAGGCGTCGTGACTGGGCTGTGACTGCCCTCGCAGTCACAGTTGAGTCCGCTGTGGTCGAGCAGTACAGGCGTCGTCTTTTGGATATGTGTCCAAGTGCTTGCCGCCTCAGGAAAGACCTCCGATCTCTTTTTGTTGATCTTGCTGTTCCTGTTCGCGTTGACAGACCAGGGGTGAATAAGTCAGACTTTCTCTGCGAATGGCAGTTTGCGGACAACTTGAAGATCCCCGACTCTGAGGAGCCAGTGGTTCACAACCTGAAGGACTTCTTGGAACCATGGCAGCGGGCCTGTTCTACACTTGCAAAGGACGTGAAAGACCCTGTACTGGCACTCATCCAGTCACTGGAGAAGAGTAAGTATTTGGCTTGCTCCGACCCCAAGGCGCCACCTGGTGCAATTGAAACTCTCGCTCATAAACTTATCTCTGCTCTTGCTGAGGTGAGCATCTTCCTCTCCTCATCCCCTGCTTCTAGTTTTCATGTTGTCTGCAGATTATGTACAAGAACAAAGCTCGCATCGAGCACACCACTCATCAAGCAGCTTGTGACTCGGACGATGCCACATGTGACCGGCCTTTTCATATGGCCGGCGTCACCATCCCGCCCGTTCCAAGAAAGCCTCATGCTGTATCGGAGGAATACCGCACCGAGGTGCACTTTCACTTTTTTGGTTCCTCCTTTCTCTCTCTCTTAGTACATCTTCTGCAGCTTGGTTATGATCTGTGGGAGTTCCGAGAGTCGGCATCGACGGCTGTTCCTCCCTCCCTTCCCCTTCGGTCCTCCTTGGCTCCTTCCCTTCCTACTGGCGTGCAGTGCCCGCCATTGCACCAGTCATTTTCCGTACCACGTGATCTGTCTACCCCTCCACCAGGGCAAGGACCTCCCACTCGTACTTGGCCCCCATCTGAGTCGCCTGGAGACCCTCCGGCCCACGACGAAGTAAATTTTCCCGATTCCCCTATCCACCCGGCCTCCTCCCTCTGTGAGTTTCCTTCTGCCGTCTCTTCTTTGGCATTTTGTTTTCGTTTCTCAACTCCGTTTTCAGCGTCTGTGGATCGTGGATCCCCCCTTAGTTTGTCTTGTGTCGCATACTCGGTTCCTTTCAGATTCTAAATTTCTTGCGTCCTCCATTTCCCTCTAGCCAGCAACTTGGATGATGACAACATTGTTGACCCACCTTCTCCCTCTTTACCTCGTGCGTATTTCTGCTTTTGTTCTTTTGATTTATTCATCCTTTCTTTAGGTGTCCTTCCCAAGCATCCGGCACCTTCCTCCCCGGGTGCGCTTCCCCCTTCCCCCTTCCCCGTCCTTCTTATATTTAGGGTTTAGGGTTTAGGGAGGGAGTGAACGAAGCCGAGCGAAGCGAGGCTGAGGCTGAGAGCGTTACGAAAGGTACCAAGGATGGTGGGGGCTACCCAGCATCGACCCTTTCGCTTTATAGCTCATCAGGGTACCTTTTCAAGAGGAGTTTAAACCAGCCTCACTCCGCCCGGGGGACTTACGATGTGAGGGAATTCTGTGGGGGTCAACTGAACGAGAATGGGAAACTACGTGCGACCCCGAAGGGGGCGCTTCCATTCTGTGCCGAGCCAGACGTAATTAGACATGCGAAGCTATTAACAGTGGTCTGGGTTAACGACATACCGTTGGGGCGGAGTAACGTTGGACCGGACGGACTAGACAGTGGGGTAAGATGTTCCCATCAGATTCAAGTCTAGACGTACCGGCATCCGGTGCCAGCGCGGAGCGCTGGCTTCAGATCCCAACCCTAGATATCTCCTTGCGGAGTCCAAAAGAAACGGTGCCTTGTTACCACGCTGTCAACGAAGAATACCCCCGGAGAGATATCCCCAATAGGATAGATCCAGATCGGTGCCTAGCTGCCACCTCGGATGGATCGGCTTACCGGGCCGGTTCTGCCACGCCGACAACTTGGTCGGGGTCATACTACGGACTTCTCCGGCAGTGACGTCACATCACGTGCGCTGACTAAGCTCCTTTAACTGAAGACATAGAGCCTATTGTTAGGTTTAGGGTTTAAGGTTTATGGTTTCTTAAGGTTAGGGTTAGGTTAGGGTTTCTAACGCAACCAAAAGTGTTTAACAGTTGCGACTACTAGGGATTAGGGTTTAGGGTTTAGGGAGGGAGTGAAATCAGCGAGCGAAGCGAGCTGATGAGCGGAAGCGAAAGGTACCAAGGATGGTGGGGGCTACCCAGCATCGACCCTTTCGCTTATATGCTCATCAGGGTACCTTTCAAGAGGAGTTTGAAACCAACCGGGCCGGGAGCGCGAAGCGCGACCTGGGGGGGACAACTGCGGGGGTCAACGGAAAGGAAGGGGAAACTACGCTGCGACCCCGAAGGGGGCGCCTCCATTCCTGGCGAGCCATCCATAATCAGCCACACAAAGCTATTGACAGAGGGAGTGGGTTTACGCCTACCGTTGGGGCGGAAGAAAGTTGGACCGGTGTCAAACATGAAACGGGGTAAGAAGTTCCTATTATGAAACTCTCATGTCACATACCGGCATCCGACAGGCGCGGAGCGCCTGTCAAGATCCTTAGATCCTTTAACTCCTTTTGGGAGCACCGAATAACCAATCCTGTTACCACGCGTACCTGAGATAACGCCGAAGCGATATCCCCATATGGATAGATGCATCGGGAAGATAGCCGCCACCTCGGATAGATCGGCTTACCGGTCCGGTTCTGCCACGCCAGTCACGTGACTGGGGTCATACTACGAACTCTGGCAGTGACGTCATATCACGTGCGCTGCACTAAGATGCACCTAGAGCCTATATGTTAGGTTTAGGGTTTAGGGTATGGTGTTAGGTTAGGTCTAGGGTTAGGTTTCTAACGCAACCAAAGGTTATTTAACCGTTGCGACTACTAAGGATTAACTTTTCGTCTACTCACAAGGTTTAGGGTTTAGGGGTTCAGGGTTCGCTCCCTAACTTTCTCGGTTAATAAGTCTGCACGACCCGAGTCCCTTGGAGTACCTACCGACAGAAGTCTTAAGGAGTTTTGTTGATTTATTAAACGCACTGCTTGATAATTGCTTCAAGACAGGAAGAGTCTTTGGACGGAACGAGTGAATAGCCTACACGACCACACGCTAAGTTTATCGATACCAGAGGGTTATCAGCCCTAGTTTACTGTTGCCTTTCTTACTTTGCATCGGATACATATTATACTTTCTCCGGGATTTCGGTTACGGGTGTCCCAATTTATGGGTGGCCCAAAGGATTCTTGAACCTCTCGCCAACTGATATGTCAGCACTGGATTCTGCAAACTGTCCGGTTATCCCCTAAGATGACTCACCGCGGATTTCTACTCCCCGTAGGGAGTCCTTGGTGTGAAAGCTTTTCGGTGGTACTTCCCTTTCGGGCGACCGCGTACTAGGCACGTCTTTCTAAGGATGCTAATTAGCTGTCCTCTCGGGGGTGGGAGCGGTTTTAGTCGCTTCGCACTGGATCGGTATTGAGTTTAGGGTCTAGACCCTCGTCCCCACGTTCCGCTAGCGCCTGAGCGCCATTGGTCGGTGGCTCTTCCTGACGACCATCTGTCACTAACGTGCTCCACATACTCGTCTGAGTCGTCGGCGGCTTCCCTCAGGGTATCTATTCCCTGCGGCCCCACAACGGTGGCGTTAATGTCAGTCACCATTCTTACGTCTTGGGTAACATTCGCCCGCGCTACATTTGCGGTGAAGTCCTCGATAAGGTGGTCGTCTAAAGTCTCTAGGACAGTCTTTTTCCAAAGATTAGTTAAGTCAAGAAAATTCCTAGTGCGTCTGCGGCTAAGAATTACCTGCGAATTGAAAATATTAGTCTCCGCCAAGTTCCATTGATAGGCGTTAGGCTTCTCGTTGGTCGGGGGCGGAGGGTACTTAATTGAATAGGTACCAGCTGCGTGGTTTTCTAGCCACACGCGCCAATAGTCAAATATAGTCTGTCCAAATTCATGTGCGTTGAAATAGTTCCATGCCATGTTGTACTCGGTTTTAACGACGAGGGTGTCCGTGTCACTTTGACCTACAGGTTTAATTGTAAGCCGTTGTTCCCATCTAATCCTCAAATTCGTATTTAACCAGTTACGTACTAGGTCCGCTGGATATCCTCTATGGATATAAAGGTTTACCAAACCCTTCATGCTTTCAAGATAGTGCGTCTCCGTACTACTGAGTGTTGCCAGCCTAGACATTTCGCCCAAAAAGGTCCCTCTTTTACGTCAAGGGGATGAGCGGATATCCATGGAATTCTTTCTTGGTGGTTCCCGGCCTTGCGGTAAGGCATATGTTGTAGTTTATTGTTCTGGTCTTGATACAATAACATATCCAGGAAAGGTTGCGATGAACCCGGGTTTGCCCACTCTATGACACAATTATCAAATTGAATTAATGACTGCAGAAGCTGAATTGCCGATTGGTGATCATCAGCGTAAACAATTGCAAGACAGTCGTCAATATACCTCCCATAGTAAAATACATCCGGGTGGTCAAGGACACCGGACCTGCGCTCAAAGTAGTATCCAAAAAGATTAGCGAGGTCGGGTGAGTCAGCAACGCCCATGGCTAGGCCATTTAGTTGCATATAGACTTTTCCTTGGTATTGTGTCAACAGTTGAGTATTGCCCACTTTCAAGCAATCCATAAAGAATTCTTGGACCCGGTGGTTATCCGGAGTGTGGTGGTCTGCGCGGTGATACCAGTAATGTTCGTAGTACAGCTCGCCTACGATTTCGAGGCAACGATCAAGAGGTATATTTGGATAAAACGCGACGACATCCCCAGTAACTATATACCAGTTACGTTTGGGGTCGATATTCAACTGACTCAATTTTATCGCCAAATCTTTGGTTCCGTGTATTACGGTTGACGCCGATTGAACAATCGGTTTGAGAATTTTAGAACAAATTTTAGCAGCGGGGTTCTGAATCGCCGTGTGACACGGGATAATAGGACGCATCTTCGTAGGCACCTTATGGATTTTTGGGATGCCGTAGAATTTTGGTATATGGTGCTCTTTTCCTGTAAGTGTTATCTTACTCCGCAAGAACTCCGCCATTTGTTTGCCATAAACGTTTTTCATTATACGGGCGCGCTTTGCTAAGTCGGCCATTACTAAACATTTATTTTCTAGGATAGGTAAATACTCGTCTCGATTAAGTAATCTGTAGTCGTTCGCACTACTGAGACATGCCTGGCATTTTTCAACAATCCACTCCCTTCGTGAGACCGCTAGTCCTAAATTCTTGTCAGTACCGGTAACGACGTATTCGTTGCGGGTCAAGAACTCTTGAATTGCCCTCAGATCAGCTTTGAAGGTTGGTGTAGCTGTCTGACTCTCGGGCGCGGGGACTTTGGA